>LPNX010995059.1:397297-600079 GCA_001517045.1 Pseudotsuga menziesii | reverse complement strand
GTTTAATTTGCTTCAAGTGAATCAAACTTAAAGTCTTTCTTTCCTTCATTTCCTGTTGGTTCAATAAGTTCACATTAAAGCATTTTATTCCGCCTTTTTTTTTAATTTCAGATAAGTTTAGATCAACTGTACGTTACTTAAATACCTTGATTTGTTATTATTGTAACTTGTAATCTTTTGACTCCATTTAATATAGGCACTGGTCTTGTAATTTTGTAATCTTAATAAAAAGATCCCTTTAATTAATCATCAATTAATTAATAAACCTGGAACATAGTCTTTCCATAGGGACTACCCCCCTTGGCTCTGTTGGGATCTTGCCTAAACGGAGGAGTGGTGGACTGTGGTGACAGTGGTCCCCAGCTCTCACTTGCCCCCAAGGACACACATAGCAGGTTGTGACTTTCCTGCACCTTAAAGTGTGAATTAGGCGGCAACACGCCCAAATTTACAGGAAACGTAGGGTTGAGAGTGGCAATAATATATATTAATTTTTTTAAATATATTTAAAAAAAATAAAGTTAAAAAATACATAATTGATTAATTTCATAGCTTAAACTATTTTATCCTCTTAATCCTCTAGTAGTGTCATGAAATTCATTCTTTTTAAATTTGCTCACACCTCTAGGTCCACATTACACAAATCTCATTGTACGAGTTTGTAAAGGCAGGTTGCATATATGTGTACGAAGCAGCAATAGCTTCATAAATATTAAGATTCAATATTTTTCTAATTCCTTCTTCTAACTCCATTTGTATTATTGCTCCTAAGAGTTCTTAGTCTTTGGGTGCCTCTGCATTTTTTTTATGGTAACTACTACTTACTTCTAATTTGAATGAACTTGATTGTTTTAAGTTCAACTAACAAACTTTCAAATCTTTTGGTATCTTGAATTTGATATGGTTTATGATCCTAAATTGCTATATCAGTCAATATGAATAACATAAGCTAGTTGTAATCATTTGAGATATGAATTAAAGTAGTGTTATATCTTAGTATTGTAAAAAATCCATGTATATTCACTTACGTACACTTGCAACATATATTGAGTGTGAATGGATCTAAACATTTAAGAGGTGTGGGCCCTCTTTATTTATATAACCTTGAAAATAAATAAATGGCATTATTGATAGATTCAATTGAAATTTTTATTATTGGTGATTTCTTGACACATTAAACTTCAATCATTCAATTGATTTTCAACACTTTTTTTATGATTTTGGCCTCCACATGGTCGGGAGCTTGCAGAAGGTCCCAATAAAAAGGGAGCGGCAAAAGCAAGTTCCCGAAAAGCTCCCGAAAAGCTCCCAAGTTCCCAAGGAAGCTCCCATAAAAAAGGGGACGTTTCATACTAGCTCCCAAGCTCCCAGGAGCGGGGAAACGCCGGGTATGGGTTACCAAAATCCCGGGAGCGGTGCCCGTGCAACTATGGTATTTCCATCTTTTCTCTCTCTTCTTTGGACACTGTTCTCAGGATTATCATCTTTATACGAAGGTTGCTGGGTATTCTCCCATTTGGGTTTCCTAGGATAAAAACACTTGTGTTATTGTTTTGTGCTTTGTTCTTTTTCTAGTGATCTTATTGATTAATTGCAATTAAGATATACTGCTATAATCTTCTGAAAATCTAACATGGTATCAGAGTAGTACTAGAAGAAGCCATTGCCGAACATTGTAGGAAGTTGGAACCCTGCCAGAACTAGGGTTTCATCTTTCAAAGCCTTTACTCCAGTGTTATCAACATCGGCCGAGAAATCGCCAATGTCCGATAAATCACGATTTTTTCGGCCAGCTGATTTTTATCCAAAAAATCACAGAAAAAATTGCCCACGATTTTTGCCGAGAAATCGACCTGAGAAATTGTGAGTCGATGGAAAAAGCGCCCGTGCGGGACAGAGCCGGAAAAAGACGGTTTAAGTTGTTTTTTTTCATTTTTTTTGCTCATTTGGACTCTAACAGTGACTGGGAGGTGAGCCAAGGGTCTGAGAGGGCAAGTGAAGAGGCCAACAACGAATTTAGGCAACATTTTCTTCGCCATCAAGCATCAAATTGAAGATTGGATCTTGCCATTTGGGGTTTTTTTCCACAATTATCACATCTGAAGGTAAGTAAAAAATTTGCACATCATTTCTCATTTTTCCAAGAGGGATTCTTGTTGATTTACGTTGCCATGCAATTCTCCATCTTCAAAAACGATTTTTATAGGGTTTTAAGCATTGTTTTTGCAACTATTATGTATTTTGCATGCCAAAAAATGTTTTGGCATTTTTTTTCTTGGCCTAGATCCTTATAAATCCTCATAAAAATGTCTATTTATTTTCCCTCATCAAATTAATGTTTGAATGCTCAATATTTCTTGGAATTCTTCTTGTGTTTTACATTTTCATTAATCACATATGCTAAAAAACATTTTTTTTCTTGCCTTAGGTTCAAACTTCAAGTTCAAAGTATCAAGATTCAAGCTTCATTTTGTCCATAATAACTCCATATACAAGATGCCAAAGGCTTTGGATCCATTTTGGGAGTGGGGCACACCTGTTGACCCACTCGATCGACAAATTCTCACTTGCAATCTATGTGGGAAAATAATGATAGGTGGGATAAGTAGGCTGAAATACCACCTTGCACAAATAGCAGGGCATGATGTGGGTCCTTGCAACCAAACAACTCCGGAACTCATTGCTAAGGCCACACAAGCGATTGAGGGCACTGGGCTAAGGAAACAATACAAGGAGGTTGTGAGGAATCAAATTGCTTCAAGATCCGGGTCCGCAATAGGAGTAGGGGCTAGTGGGACAATCCCAGATACTGATACCCACTCCTCACAACAGTCCACATCGCCTTTCATGGTATCTTCAAGATGAAACCCTGGTGGACAACCTTCTATAAGGTCCATGGTGAAAGTAAAGGAAAAAGTAGACGCACACAAACTTATTGGTCGATGCTTGTTATGGAGTGCTATTCCATTTAACTTTGCAAAGAATCCATTTTATGTGTCCATGTTTGAGGCGGCTGCTATAGTTGGAGCGGGGTTTAAGCCCCCTAGTTATGAGGAGTTGAGAGGGCCCATCCTTCAGGATGAAAAGACTGATTGCACTCACAGATTGGAGGAGCTTCAAAGATCATGTGACTTAACAGGATGCATTGTGATGTCGGATGGTTGGACCGATATGAGGGGTAGGACACTTCTCAACTTCTTGGTTCATTGCCCCAGGGGGACTATGTTCATGAGATCTGTGGATGCATCTGCACATGTCAAAGATGCGGCTTTACTATGTGGCTGTTGGATGAGTTCATCCAAGAGATTGGGCCACAGCATGTTGAACAAGTGATAACGGGCAATGCTGCGAGCTATGTGGCTGCTGGTAGGATGCTCATGCCTAGGTATCCTACACTATTCTGAACTCCTTGTGCTGCCCATTGCCTTGATTTGATCTTAGAGGATTTAGGCAAGATTGATTGGATCAAGGATATTATTGATTCAGCGCGGAGCATCACAAAATTAATATATAACCATGCAGCAGTGCTTAGCTTAATGAGAAAGTTCACAGGTGATAAAGAGTTGGTGCGTCCTGCCATCACACGCTTTGCCACTAGCTTTATTTCTCTTCAGTCACTCTTGAATTCTATGTGGGACTTGCAGGCGATGTTCTTTTCACCAGAGTGGCGTGCTTTATCATTTAGCACTAGACTAGAGGGGCAAGCCACATTCAGGTTAGTTGCATATGATGAGAGTTTTTGGGGTGCGGTGAAGGAGGTGTGCACCATCATCGAACCTTTGGTAAGGGTTCTTCGCTTGGCTGATGGAGAGAAGCCCGTAATGGGCTACCTATATGAGGCCATGGATAGGGCCAAAGAATCCATTCGTGCTTATTATGAGGACAAGGGAGATCAGGGGCAGGAGAGACGACATATGATATGGGTGGTGATTGATGCGCGATGGAACCACACTCCATCGCCCCATTCTTGCTGTAGGGCTATACCTCAACCCTTCGTTTGGTTACTCCTATGGCTTTAGATTTGATGGAGAGGTTATGTCTGGATTCTATGAGTGTGTCCAGAGGATGGTACTTGGTGCAGCTGAGCGTACACAGCTTTCCCAAGAGTTGGAAATGTATAAGAGAGCCACAGGATTATTTGCGTTTGATATAGCAATAAATGACAGGACCAACCTGATGCCAAGTAAGCTTCACCTAGTTTCAAACTTTCAACTTTAAAGTTTAAATTTAAAATTTCATTTTCTCTTTCTAATTCTTTGTTTTAAATTTTATTTTCATTTCTCATGTTTATTTTATTCATAATTTCATTGTAGATACTTGGTGGGAGAACTATGGTGGTTGTGTACCTTTTCTACAAAGGCTTGCCATTCGAGTGCTCAGCCAGACATGTAGCTCTTCTGGTTGCGAGCGCAACTGGAGTGTATTTGATTTATGCCATGTAGCTCTTCTAATTTATAGATTTATGCCACTATACCTTCTAATTTATGCATTATAATTTATAAATTATGAATTTAATATTTAATATTTATGATCCCCCTCCAGGTTGGATACTCAGCGCCTTAATGATTTGGTCTACCTCCACTACAATCTCAGGTTATGGGTGAAGCAGTATGAGAGAGAAGTTGATGCGAAGGCCATTTCATTGGATGAGATTGACACCACTGCTGCATGGAGGGCAGAGTGTGAGGAGCCTGTTATGGAGGTAGCCCTTGATTGGCTAGAGGATGATCATGCTACTGATAGTGATCATGGTGAGACTCATACAGTCTCAGAGGATTTGGATGAGCATGTTCCAGTTCTAGAGTTTCACACCGATTCTAGGAGTGTGCCACAGTTAGAGCTAAAGGGAGATAGACCTGGTGGTAGCATAGGCACTAGTACTGGTAGAGGAGCAGGACTACCTCCTCGACCTTCTGATTCTTCAGGACATCGGTTTCGGCCACCTTATCCAGTTTCTAGAGGACATCATTTTGCAGGGTCTTCTTTTAGAGGACGTCAGAGTCTAGTACGAGGCCCACAAGCCTCAAGGGAAACTACTTCTAGTTCTAGAGGAAAGGCCATTTGCACAGCGATAGTTTATTTACTTTATTTCATTGTAGATGACTCGTGAGTCATGATGATGATCATGAGATACATTTGTTATATTTTTGATGACTCAGGATTCAGGGACATGATCCATTTTTGACGTGTGATGTATCTCTAGACATCTTATATATCTTATATATCGGTTTTCTTTCCATATTCATGTGGCAATGTGTTTATTTGATGTTATTGTTGCTGTAGATGTTTAAAAAATTGAAAAAAAATGAATATTTTTGTATTTTTTAAGTTTGCCGATTTTTTCCCGATGTTTGTCGATGTTTTGCCTAGATATCCCGAAATGATGTTTCCGGGACTTTGCCGATTTTTTCGCCGTGCCAATGTTTGCAACATTGGTCAAATGCATGTTCTAGCATATCATGTGCTTGACACACGAGATATAGACATGTAGCCCTTGGGGGGACGTGTATTGTTTTCCTATATTAAATGTAATTAACTCATCAATGAAATGCAATCAACTCTTCGATGACTCGGCATTAGTTAATCAATCATCTCTAGTCTATAATAGAATTTGCTAAAAGTAGGTAGTGTAAAAGTAGAAAATCCCTTAAAAATAGGAAAGGGAGATAATCACTAATCCATCAACGATGTAGAAATAACCACTCCTAAATAATAGGAAACCCTAATTTTTAGAAGATTATAGAAATCATCTAGAGAACGTGGTTGGCAATAGAAAAAAACTAAGACTTATCACACAACGCACAAGTTGGATTATAAGTGCAATCTACTCTTGACAACCAATCCTTGATGAAGCTGTAGCCAGCCCAAACTTTGTGTTTAGAGGAGGCACAAACCTTCTAGAAAGATTGGCTCCTCCTTAGCCAATGCTCCATTGGATCTCCAAGCCCCCATATTTTGTTATAGGGGATGTTATCCACTAATTTTGCACTTAGTGGATTTTTCGGTGGGCTGCCAAAGCATTGAACAAGTACATTTGTTCAAGATCAGAGTTCAGAAGTTCAGTGTGTTCCAGAGTTAGCCAGTTTTTGGTTGAACTTTTTATTTTTTGTAAAATACATGTTCATACCCCCTTGGGGAGATTGTAAAAAATGTCCTAGCATTTAAATTTTTATAAAAGGCTCGGCTTCCCGGACTTGGGCATCAAGTCGACTAGCCTAGAGTGTTTTTTCCCTTGGATATTATTGGCTGTTGAACAAACGACCAATAATTTCTGAGTTTTTCACTTGCTCCTCCAAAGTTGGGGTAGTTGTCTTGATGTTTCGGCCTTAGGAGGTTATTAGAGCCTTCATGTCAATGTTTTTTATCATGCTAGGCATTCCGATTGAGTCGTATGAACATGTACTAGGTCCCCTTAGAGTTTCGTTGGATTCCGAGAAAAATATTTTTTTTTCCGTTTTTTAAGCCATTTTTTAATGGTTTAAATGGAAAAATTCAAAATGTAATAAGAGTGTGATCCAGAGTCCATTTTTAGCATGGTTGGGCTCATTTTCAAGCCCGGAGCAGCATCTTTACCCTAGGGGCCACTTTCAGTATCAGTCGGGCAGCCAGAGCATCCCGTGAGGCAGTATTTGGCTAAAAGAGCTTCAGAATAGCATTTAAATGCTAAGTTTGGACAAAATGACCAAAGTCAAAGAATTCAAAAAGTCAAAATTAATTAAAAAATAGTGAAAAGGTGACTTGGCATGTGGTCCAAATGGTTAGCGATCCTCTTCCACATAACTCCAAACTCAAACTTTGGTTTAAAAACTGGTTACGAATTGTTTCCATGGAAGATGACATGAGGGTGAGGGGACTCACGCTAATGAGATGTGATGAGTGGGATGAAGTGGACCCCTCTCCACTTAAAACTTATTATTTTAAACCATGGTCCATGGCATATTATTCCATTACGTAGTAATGCTGTGAATTAATAAAAGAGAGAGGGTGACGTGAAGGTAAGGTAGAATCTAACGCTAGCATTGTTGGAAGCTAGCGAGTGGGATGTGTGGACCCCTCTTCATTTCAAATATAAAATCAACCATGCTGTGTCATGTGTATCCATTACAACTTGCATCGAATGGTTTTAAGTTATGGTGGTTGCGCTAGCACATGGGGTGGACCCCCCATATGTATGTTTTAATAAAACGTGGTATTGTCTTTGATACATAATGTGTTTTGGAAATAATACACTATGGTATCGAGCCTTTAAACCTTCACGCCGATGAGTCGTACGGATCGCGTGAGGAAAGGGATGACTCGCTCGTTTGGTAAGATTTTGGGGTGTGTTGGCTCATGTTGGGTGGAGAGGGTCAGTTCCTCTTCACATCAGCAAGGGTTCAGCTCAGTGAGAGTTCACTTCAACTCAGTTACATGCTGAGTTGATCTTCAGTTCATTAAATCCCCCCCTGGGGTTTAGTTTTTGTATAAAGAGAGGTGCTTTGCACTCTCTTCACATGGATTTTTTGGGCAAATTACTCTGCCAATTTGTAATTGTATAGCCATTGGCTTATTGAAATAAAGCGACTTTGGAGGTCTATGTGGTGTTGATGCTTGTTATGGAAGTGCTTCATCTATTCTAAGGTGATATTGTAATTTGTTTATTGCTCATATTTCATTACTTTGATCAATTATTTAGCTTAGAAGGCTTTCTTAAGCCCATAGGGTGGGCATTTGGGTTCAACTTGTCCATTCATGTTGGGGTTCTATGTGATTTGGAAGGAGTAGACTGTAGTTGGAAATACTTATACTCTTCTAGTCCCATTTTGCTTTACATGCAATATTTGATCAAGGTGTGTTTGTGAGTAATTTCTTGTGCAGATCTAATAGGTTGAAGAGAGGCTTGAGCTTGGTTGCATCTCTCACCTTTTCAAAAGACCTACTTTCTAACATTCGTGTGCATTTCAGGATCTCCCAAAGTTGATCTCAAGCTTTAGAGATTTGGCAAAGAAGTGCTAAGTTCGAAGATCTGTCTCTTTTTCAAAACTTAAAACTTGGTACTTGGTTCTATTGTTGAGTAGTGGATCTACAAGCCTATCTTTCCCACACTCTTCTTCTTCTTCTATACTAAAGTTTTCTCCTAACTTTAGCCCTCTTCTCTAGCTTCGTTTTTGACCTTTTCTTTTTTCCTTTGTTTTCATCCCTTTTCCTCACTGTTTGCAGCCCCATTTCTTGACTGTTCGCTGCCCCATTCATCTCTGTTGGGCACCCTTTTTTACCCCACAGTTTGGGCTTATAACCCACTGTGTGGGCTTCTTTTCAGCCTGCTGTTGGGTCATTCTCTATCCACTGTTTGGATGCCCCTTCTATCTTCGTTCAACTCTCCTTTGCCCCTTCTTCCAATCCCCTTTTTTCTTTCTTTTGCTTGTTTTTCTTTCTTTGCTTCAAAAGTCCACAAAACAAAAAAGAGTCTTGGTTAAGTTAATTTCCTTTTTTTAATTAGCTTCTTGATTGCATCTCTTAGATCTTAGTTTGCATTTTCACACTAGTATTAGAATTTAGATCTCATTTCAAAATATTAAATTTTGCATTAAAAAAGTGATCAAGCATATAGTTTCATTGTTAAGTTTGCATTAGATTTCGTTACAAAGTTAGTTTTGTTATTTGCATGTTAACTAGTGTCCATTGTTAAGTTTAATTCTTAGATTTCATCTTTGAGACTAGACTTGCATTGCTTGTCACGTTTCTAGTTTATACTTAGTTTAGATCTCATATTTTATTTTGACCAATGCTAAGGGGTGCCTTGAGTTGGATCGTTTGTGTAGGCATTTTGAAGGAGAAAAGAGCTTGAGAAGCTTTGAAACAAAAAGATCTAAAGTTTAAACCAAGAAGAAAGTGAAGAAACCATAAGGATGATCCAAACCAAAAGGATGATCCAAACCAAAAGTCATTGATTAGCCATTATCCTTTGTAATAGCTCTTAAGAGCTTGTTTCAAGTTTTTTGTTTAAGTTATTTCTCTCAAAGTCCTTCCAAGGGTTTCAAATCCCAAAGTCAACTGTACTTAATAATAAAGTTTGATTAGTGGGGTTTTTAATCCCCCACACCCAACTTCCCCCATTTGGGGAAGCCTTGCATTGTCCTTTGAGTGGTTTGCTTCTTCTTAGCTTAGTTTATTTCTGCTAGTAGCTTAGTTTCATTTTGTTGTAGAATACTAATTGCTAGATTAGTTCATTTTGCGAGTAGTTTATTAATTGCTAGTCATTGTTTATCAATTTTGTTGAGCTATCATTTGATTTATTTTTTGCAAATCTGATTGTCTTTTAAAATAAACCTAAGTCTTTTGAACTTGCCATAACCCAAGTCAAGAGCACTCTCTGTCGGAGAGCATTCCCACTGCATTTCCTTGCATCAAGCATATAGTTTAGTTAAAGTCTCTTGAACTTCCATCATAAGACGAAGTCAAGAGCGCTCTCTGTCGGAGAGTTGAATTGTGTGCTCTTAATTTAAAATCATTTCAACTCACTTTGCCATTGAAATTTACTTCGTTGCTATTCCTCACTTAGTATGCTCTGCCGACCCTAAAAAGTCGGATTCGTACTCAGAACGGTGATCGGATTTGTTAATCTTGCAAGTGATAACATAATAAAACTTTCACCCCACAACCAACGCACCGGTGTTTTCGATAAATACTCGGGTAGTGGGCAAATTCCAAGTGTGGGTGTCGGGCAAGCCAATCTGGACACTTGTTGGTTAAATTCTCCGAACACCTAGCTTGTGATTCCAGATAGGCCTGTCATGTCTTCGAACGGAGCCACTGAAAGTATTTCCGGTTAGGTTTCCTAGACACCTTAAGCAAGATCATCTTTAAAATTTACAATAAAATAAACCAAGAACAATTTGCAAAACGCTCTCAGAAACAGTTATTTTCAAGACTTGTATCTCCAACATCCCCAAGCACTATACAGTTTTTGACTCCATTTGGCACTGGTCTATTTACACTTACATGTTTTAATCAATCTGGGCCATTTGTCCTTTTGAAGTTTCAACTTGAATTTATTATCTATCTGTGGATGCTTTTATTTTTCAAGTCTTTATTATACTACTAATCTTATATCTTGTATTGCAACATGGATTGCCCTTTATCTTGTGTTTATTTCATCTAAAACTGCGATCTCATCATAATAACTCCTAAACAGCACCCATGCGCATCACTCAAACATCAAAAACACTTAAACACATTGAGCTATAGAAAACTCTTTGTTAGGGACTACCCCCTTGGCTTCGTTAGGAGTTAGCCTAAATGGAGGAGCTAGGAATAGGTGATAGTACCTGGTTCTGTGCTTAACCCCAAGGCCACACCTCTCCCACTATCTCAAGTGAGGAGACAACTTTCATTAGATTTCTGCTGCTGGTGTGCATTCGATGGACAACAGTGGAAACTAAATAAGAAGTGCCTAACCAACTCATAAAGATCTTCATCTCGTAGATATAAAGTCTTCCCACTTCTTCATCTTCAATCCCTTCATACATGGCCTTCCATATGCCATTGTATTTTATATATACAACTTTTTGGAATCATATGACAAGGACCCTCTCAAACAACCTTGTCAATCCTAGAAATATTTTGAGCATGGTTAAGAGTCCTTCAATGTGCCATTGTTGAGTGTTTTGATTCCACAAGTTCTTCCAAAAGAACAATCCTTTCCTAGCCATCATTTTACATGCAAAATTTGGTGAGAGTCCAATGGGACCTCCTAAAAACTTGAACATTCAAATTGGTCGAGGTGCTAGATTCCAAGCATCCAGGGGTCCCTTAAATTGCCAATAGAGAAATCCAAAAACTGTTTGCCAAGATGCCCACACCATCTTGGGTGGAATCGAACTTGGGATCATTTACGCCTTCGCAATACTAATAATGTCATAGATCTGAAAAGGACTTTTGATCCCTTCAGTTTATCGAGCTTGTTGAATTCGATGATGAACTAAGACCTGTCAAGGGGCATCCTTCCATTTCTTGTATCACCCATTTTCCAGTAAGGGCTACCTCTTCGATTTTTACATTGGTGAGGCCCAAACCCCCTTGAACTTAGGGTAAGGTACATATGTCCCAAGCCACCAAAGGAAGCCCCTTTGCTCTCCTTGTTTGTCCCAAAGAAAGCTTTAGAGCACACACTTTGGGGTTTTATACGCTGTTTGGGAAGGAAAGAAACACAGGGAGTAATAAAAATACCCTGAAGTTACCTTGGAAACCCTTAATTGGGAAAACCAGACTGAGTGTTTCCCCCCTCTCTATCTCATCGTATTGACTTCACTGTTCACAATACTATTTTTAGGTGTTCTGCAACATCCAAAACCTAAATCCATTAACCTGGATTAGATTACAACCTTAATTCCTTAGTCAGAATTAGTTTACAATGGTTTGAAAGCCTGCAACCATTCGCCGAAATAATACATAACATACTATAAAATTTTTCCTTGGGGGCTTTGTCCCCAAACCCCTAAATTGAGGCCCCAATGGCTCCCATGGTGCCCATGCCCCACTTGTTGGGGTGGTGGGTCCCCCTTAGACTCCCTTTATTCTGGGGCCAGCCCCTGAACCCCCACCAAGATGTGACTAAGTCTACTTGCAAAGAATACAACACATAACCAACAATTGATTCTCGAGAAACCTATACACCAAAGGGGTTTCCGTACTTGCTTGTCCTTGATAACCTTCTTTCTGTCGTTTAGCAGGGTAGACCTTACTCTTTTTAATGCCCTTTGTTTGTTTCAAATTTTAAATGTCATTTGGCAATCTAGAATTGGTGCAAGAATTGATTTATTGCTTATCTGATTGGGGTCAATGTTGCATGAGGCTATAAACATGTCCTGAAATATTGATATATGATTGTCTTAGTTTTGGTTTTGGAAGGGCCCTGGAAGGAAATGTGTGCAGGCAAAGGATCTCTATGTCACATGATGATGTATTGTTGACAGTCGTATCATTTTATTTTCATTTGGATAGAGTATGAAGATGATTCACCTATTTCAAATTGTCTAATTCGATGCAGTCATGTATATTTGTGATTAGTATTACTAATTATTTGATTAGCTTTTTGCATTTTTATATTTTCCTTATATTTGTAGGCATGTTCCATATGTCATCCTCAATTGCTGTCCAGTGCTGTCTCCTGAAAGTTGGGGTGTCTTTCCAGCTGTCCTCAGAATTTGTCCCCCATCCCCCTCTCCCTATTCCCCAAATCTTGGTGGAGCATAGTCAAATAATAAAAGCTTACCTTTTTTTATGACTCCCTACTAGATTTTTGACTTCTTGGTAGTGGAGACACTTGAACAGGTAATATCAAGGTATAGTTTTGGTTGAAGTAAATAACTTGGGAACAAGAATATGATAGAATCTACAAGATGTACACAGCTCTTTTGCACCATCTGTGGAAGATATTATACTGATTTTTTGCTGCTACCATCATTTTCTTGGGCATGCAGTGTCTGAAGATTGTTCTAACTTCTGCTGTCTTCCATATTGATTTATTTTAAGGTAATAAGTAAAGCATATTTTTTATGGCAGGTCAATTGAACCCATTAACACAGATAAACAAAGAAAATAATTTGCATAAAAAAGAACATTGCAGGAAAGTAACCTGATGATGAGTGCAGTAATTGATCTTAACCAAAATGACAGATTAGGAGTATGTTAACCGTCGATCCAATATTCAGCCCCTACAGAAGTTTAGCATGCCTGTAAACTGTCTATTATATCCATCTTCTCTCCAGTGAGTCGGTCATTATCATCTTATGCATATTCTGTGACCTGCACCAGTGTCTGTAAAAAATGTAGTATACAGCTTGTATGAAGCTCCACACGTTGCTAATAATCAGTTCTGTTCTGTTCAAATAACTGCACTAAGGAGGATCAATCACTGTAGCTAGGAGGAGGATCAATCACTGTAACTAGGAGGATCAAAGGCATACCTGTTGTGTGTCCCCTACAAATTGGGATAACTGTGAGATAATTCATCAGTTTACAGTTCTAATGGAAGAACATATTTAATCATTTTACTACTCTTGTACTTAATTTCCGACTCTCTCGCTTGCCCCTGCCCTAATCTCATACTTGATTGGGACACATACATGCGTTTCCATTATTATTGAACAATTTGTATAAAAGTTATACTTTTGTCTATCAACTTTTTTATTTTTTTTCTATCAAAGAAATTAATTTGCATAGAAAAGGACATTGCAGTAAAGTAACATGACGATGAGTGAAGTACTTGACCATATCCGAAGGGACAGATTAGGAGTATGGATAAAACTTAACTGTTGATCCAATCTTAAGCCCCTCTAGATACCCATTATGCTGGTAAGCTGTTCTGTTGTATCCATTTTCTTGAAGTTCAGCGCATGTTGGGCATTACATTGTATGCATATTCCATGACCTGCAGCTTTTGCCTATACAGCTTGTACAAGGCTCCACACGTTGCTAATAATCTGTTATGTTCTGTTCAAATCACTGCACTAGTGAGGATCATTCACTGCAACTATTAACTATATAAGGCATTACTGTAACTGCAAAACCATGCCTGTTTTTTTCTGTCCCCTACAAGTCGGGATAACTGCTACATAATTCATCAGCTTATAATTCTAATGGAGGTGCATCTTTAGTCACTCTACTTCTCTTGTACTCATCTCTGACTTTTCCCCTTGCCCCTGCATCTGCCCCAATCTCATGCTTGATTGGAAGTTGGAACACAAACATTTATTGTCGTTATCATTCAATAATTTGTTCAAAACTTTTACTTTTGTCTATAAACGTTTTTTTTTTCTCTGTTTTGTTTAACCATTTTGGAAAAAATGATTTGCATGACTTAGGGAGATGCTGATATTGTTTTGTTTAGCAAATATTGTTATCTTTGCTCTTTTAATGTACACTTCACATCAAATATGAACATCCAACTTTATCCAGTTTGTATTGATTCGTTTTCGTAGTTCTGTAGTTCTACGACTTGGTCATGTTGAAATGACACATTCCTTTTCTGTAGGTACAAGACTTCAAATAAAGGAGATTTTCCTTCTATTACTCTAACACACAAAGAAGTTGGTGGTTCTTATTATACTGTAAGAGAAATTATGCGGGAACTTAAACAAGAGCATAAATCATGCGACATTTTGGGTACAGATATAGATGTCACTGAGCCAGAGAGACAAGCAATAAAACATGCTGTACAGCCCTTATCTGTTCCAGGTGAAATTTCTATGTTGATTTCTAGTTCAAGCTGTGAAGTTGTAGAAACAAATCACAGCTTAGAACAAATTGAGGCAAAATATCAGGATGTTTTACCAGACGAAGAACAGGAGATTTTAATTGATAATGGTTCACTGGAAATTTGTGATCATAATTACCAGACTCTAGCAAAGCAAGATATTCCGGTGGTTGACAGTCCGCTAAGGACAGTTGCTGCACCTGTGTTTGTGGGCATGGAACATTTGCAGGAAGTGACAAAGGGACAATCCTTGGAGAAGAAAGAGAAGAATGAATCTAAGAGCTTTATGTGGGATGAGAATCCAAATAATGAAAATACTAATGGCTTGGCAACTGTCTCCCACTTCCAAGAAACTGGAATTGTTGGTAATGGAAGTGTGATGGAGTCCTACAGCTCTCAAGTGGAGAATGTATGCAAGCATGAAGCCTTCAAAACTAAGGAGCAAGAGGTTAAGGAGTTTCATGGCAGTAAGTCATCAGCAGTGATTGTTGGTAATGAAAACGTGATGGAATCCTACATCAGTCACGTGGAGAATGTAAGCAAGCAGGAAGCTTCAGAAGTTTGGGAGCAGGAGTTTAATGTGATCAAGGACAAGAGGTCATCAGCAGTTATTTCCTTGTGTGAAGATGCATCAGTGACTGGACTGAAATCTTCTTTTGATTTGGGTTCTGATGGTTCTGACTCTTTTGAGAAGCAGAATTTGCCAGAACCATTAGAAGAGCCGGAAGTTGCATTTCCAACAGTCTTTGAGAATGAATCAATATCTGTTACCAATAAAATGGCAGCTTGTGATAGCCCTTTAGCAGAGAACTCAAGTTGTGTAGAATACTCTGAAGGATATGACACACATAGTCCTCTGGGTACTTCTCAGCCTGTCTATTTAACGTCAGATTCATATACTACAACACATCTGACAGAATTACCAGTCGATCTGCCCAATGGTGCCAACCATGATGAGGAAAATTCCCTACTTTCAAATTCAACAAATAATATGCTAGAGGAACCTACAATTCTTGCAGATAAAACAAACTCGTCAATGGAAAATTTACACACTACTGCAGGAGAAACTGCTGAAATTCCAGATGGTATGATGGAGTGTCAACAACTATCCAGTTCTAACGTCGATCAAGGGCAAATGCTGACTGGGGTTCAGGTAAGCTGGTTTATGTTTTCTTTGGTAAGTTGATTTTCCAAAAATATACCGAGTAATTAAATTTTGTTCTTTTCTGGAATGTATGAATCATAAAGTACATGGCCAACTTAACATGCTATAAACATCTCAATTATACCACGTTTAATAAGTTTATATGTAGTTAATAAATATATATGATTATATCCTCATTTCCAACTAATTGGTACTTGAACCAAATAACTAATTGACTCTCTTCTAAGAATAAGTTCACTGTTCTTTATTAGCTGAGTCATTCGGTTATATGATTCGACTAACCTAGTAATTGGAATGGAATCATCAATGGGGTGTGTGTGTGTGTGTGTGTATTGCATGAGTTTTTGGAATGCGGGTACATTGGTGATGTGGGTACAAGTGTCTGATATGGCTAGAGCCTAGAAGTTTATCCTAAATTTACAGGAAACGGCAGATCAGGAATGGCAATAATATATATTAAAAAAATATAAAAATATTAAAAAAAAAGTCAAATGAAAAAACAAAATGGGACCCGTCCTTACAAAGAGAACCAACGGTCAACCTAATTCATACCTCTGGCCACACAAGCAAGCATTCAGACCTATAACGAAGTTACTAATGTGAAACATCAAGAAGTATGCAATGTACTAAATACCACTCGGATTCGATGAGATTCTATCAAGATCCTATCAAATCGTGGTATATGATGGTCAGATTCCACTCGGATTCGATGAGATCCCACCCAAAGCTGGCCCAAAGGAATCTTGAGAGAGTGCATCAAATGCTTGCACGTGTATTGGGGGCAGATGATGAAGCTATCCTATAGCTCCAAGAAGTGTTCAAGATAGAAGGACATCTTCTAGCCTAGGCTTGTCGAAGGTGAAGTCCAAGTGATCTGAATGTACAATCTATAGATATCCTCTCCAATGGATTGATTTAGTACTTGTGTAGGTGGAAAGAGATGGTGCATCGTATCAGGGGAGAATCTGAATGGGGGAAGGTGCTCTGAGGAAATGGTCACTGATTGGAGAAGTCAATATGTCTTTGAATACCAAACTTGTGCTTGTCCAATGGGGTGAGCCGAAGCGATGGCCTCCAAGGAACATAGTGCAAGGTAGGGGTACTTGTCTCCCCTAGTGGCTGAATCTCTAAAAGCTGACTTTGTGAAGGAAGGAGACCAAGCGGAAGATGACCTCGAGGCAGAAGGGATGGACACCAAACTTTGCTTGAATAATGTGCTGTGGAACTATATGTTTGCATTGGGTGATGTGCCTGAGAAGCAAGGTTTGGACTCTCTCCGTCTAGGCCCAATTTGTGTATAACAAGCTCGCCCCCCAAGAGCACAACTATAACTTAGCTAATAGTCTCAAGTTACGCTGTTGGGAGTGGGAGCTAAAAGCAAAATTTTCAAAAGATTCCGGTTTGGGAGCGTTTTTTATATAATATATATTTTAATATATTTTTATGCATATATATTAAAAAAAACATGTATTATGCCAAATTAGCTATAGAAAACATAGATATAACCATTTAATACACATGTCACATATAACATCAATCATCTAGGAGCTATGACTTGTAGCATTGTCATCAAATGATCAATCATCAACAACTTCAATCTTCGAATTTCAACATATAATATTTGCCATCAACAAACTCTAACAGTCTAATAGATAACATCAACCAAGAAATGAAACAAAGTAGCATAATATCATATTCAATACCAAAGAGTTGTAAGATCATAAGATGATAAGAATCAAGATCCAATCAACAATTTAAAGTTCAAAGTTCAAAGTTCAAAGTAGGCCATAATGTTTACAAAATAGGCCATAATAAACATGAAATACAAAGTATTATGATACTATCTAGTATCTACTAATCTACTAAGTTTTCCTCTTGCCACGAGAAACTTCCAATTTTTTTTCTCGTGTTCTAGGTGGAATAGGAGCTGCTGGAAGTGAGAAGAAGATGAATGCCCCCCATGGATTGCCGGTCGTTGTGAAGCTAAAGGCAAAACTCCTACATCTGGTGGTTGGGGGTGGCATCTCTGATGTATGAATCGGATCACCCTCATGATCACTCAATAGTTCATCCTCCAAGCGCTCTAATGCAATGGCTCCATCGTCCACATTAGCCTCCTTTGGATTGTTGTTCCAAGTCAAAAAAGTTCTATCATTCTTGGCCGCTTCACAATAATGGGACAACAACCTCAAGTTGTAGTGCATATAAACCAAACTTTCGACCCGTTCTATATTCAAACTATTTCTCTTGACATTGTGGATGAAGCTGTAGGTGCTCTAACACCTCTCTGCAGAAGAACTATTGACAACCTGTGAAAGCACCCTCACCGCTAATTTATGCAAATATGTGGCACCACTGCCATACATGTTCCACCAATGGATAGGATCCAACCTCTCTCGATCTTTGGTTGCATGCAAGGTACCAAAGACTCCATGTTCACTGATGTATTGGCTCAATTCACTCCGTACTTGAGAACACTCCTCATCAGGGACCAACTTGTCTAATGCAAGCATATACCAATTTTGCACCTCTGGATTTGTGTGTGGTCTTTTCCTAACTCCACTGCCAGGCGCAGGTCGAGCCAACCAAGATGGAGAATAATATTTTGGGGTAAGGACATATGCAAGGGCATGGAGTGGAACATTCAAATTATCCCACCTTTTGACCACATGTTTATGATTATGGTCATACAAGATTGCATCTCTTTGCTCAACAATGTCTTTGATATGACCAAGCATGCTATCCATTTGCTCATACACCTCCCCAATCACCGGCTTATCTGTATCTGCAAAACGAATCATATTATAAACGGGCTTGGTGAACTGTAGAACATATTTAACCTGTGCCCAGAAATGACCATCAAGAACGACGTCCTCCACCTCCTGAAAGTCATTTCTATCAGATGCGCTTGCAGCTTTGTCTTTTAATTCCTGCCATGAATCACTTGAGACCATACTAGCCAATGCCTCTCTTACCTTCAAAAGCCTCATGAAGGCGAGGTAGTAGCTAGCAAATCTAGTCTTCACAATCTTCAATAGCTCCAATCATTTTCTTACCTCTCTTGTACAAGGCACCAATCCATCGGTAACTAGGGTCCTTCATCTTAACAATATCATTCATCAAAAGGTTCAATGTGTGAACCAAACACCCTAACCAAAGTATGTTGGGATACTTATCCTCGATGATTGCTCATACTACCTTGCAATTAGCAGCATTATCTGTGATGACTTGAATGACATTGTATGGCCCAATCATGTGAATGGTTTCAAGTAAAGGTTGTGCAATTTTAATACTAGTGTTGTAGTGATCTGAGTAGTCATGAGCTGAAAGGAAGACCGCACCACTAGCAAACACACCAAGAATATTTATCAATGGCTTGCCTTTAACATTTGTCCACCCATCAGATACAATGGATACCCCATAGTTCGACCAATCATTTGTAAACTTTCCAAGAGCACTATTGATTTTGGCTCTTTCCCTGTCAAGTCCCACGGTTCTAGCTTTGTCATACCCAGGGATCCTATATCCTTTAGGGGCACCATTGATGGCTTGTACCATTTCATGCCAATAGGGTGAGCGAAGAACATTGAATGGCACACCACATGCATAGAGAAACCTGTAAATTTTTGAATCCATATCATCTCTGCAACCAAGGTCAAGGAAATATGATAATGTTTTTCGCATAGGCAAGAATCCACTAGCATGGGTGGATGATGATCTAGATCCACTACTAAACATTCTCTGTGGAAATTCAGATTCGACCCTTGATCTCTTGGAATTGTTTTGAGCGACCTCTTCTTCCATCCTGTATTTGTTTCTTTCTTTAGCTGACACTTTGTCACATGTTTTGACTCTAGTAGCCTTACCTTGATCACCTGGCATAATCCCACACAAATGCTTTCTCACATGGGTATATGAACTTGTGTAAGTTTTATTACAATGGAGGCATGTAAACTTTGTGGTTCCATCCCCTGTCCCTCCCCCAAGCCTTGTCACATACTTTCACAAAGGTGTTGTGTCTTTTTTTTGCCCCTCATCGCTCTCAATCTCCTCCTCCTCCTCCTCCTCCTCTCCCTCTTCCTCCTCTTCTCCATGGTATGTGCCACTCCCTATCTCTTCATCCTCATCATTGCCACCACCAAATCTACTTCCCACCACCACCATCATGAGAAGAATCAGAACCAAAAAAAAAACCACATACCCATCATGCTTGTTGATTCAATATGAGAATCACTTCTTGCCTACACTAGAATGATGGAGAAGAAGAAATTGGAAAGAGTAGGAAAAAACACATACAAGATTTAAAATTTTAACATAGTGAAATATTTTTTTCAAAAACAAACAAAGATTGGGTTTTTAGAGCCTACCTCTTTAGCTCTTCAAGGATGGTTGAATGTCTCTATGGAAGCCTTCAATCATCCTTCCAAGCTCTCACAAATAGAAGCTTTCAATCTCACTTCCAAGCTCCTACAAATTTGCTCTCAAAGAACTAGCAAAGCCACTCAAAGCCCTAGCAGGATAAATGAAAACAAACAAATGAGGAATAGAATGAGTCCAAATGGAGGCCTATAGTGTTTATAATCACTAATTAAACCCTAGCTAGTCACAATTTTTTTTGTTGTTGCAAAAATGAAAAAAATGAGATTTTTTTTCTCAATTGACGGAATCGCTCAGGGAGTGTTTTTGGGAGGGATATTTTAGGCCCGGAATGGCATTAAGGAGCGATGAGAAATCACTCCGGGAGCGTTGCTCCCTCAACGATTCCAAATTGGGCAAGGAGCGAATTTTTTCCCTCGGAATCGCGATTTCGAAAATCGCTCTCGGGAGGAATCAACGAGGAATCACAATGAGGGGAGCGATTCCTCATCGATTCGCCCCGACTCCCGAGGCGTGAATCAGGAGAGATTCGAGGGGGGGAGGAGCGATTCCCCGCAACCTTGGTCTCAAGCAACAAGAAAATAATTTGCAATAGACTGATGTAAAATTAAAAATGGTGAATTGGTGATGCTTAAGCTTCACAATTTGAATTTATACAATTGTAGCTTGCTTCCCTGTGCTTCTAAAGCAACCTATCTCACTCACCTTAGCCCTCAATTGATCTTTCTTAGTCACTGTGTAGAACTTTGAAGCCACAACCTACCTCTACCTCTCTCAAAATCAAATTTACTCACTCAAACAAATGAAAGAAGAAAGAAATTGACTTGTGTTGTGTATTATTGAGGGGTGATTAGGGTTTTTTAGTTGGAGAAATTGGCAGGTTAATTCATGATAAATCCTATATATTTTTGGGCCCTCGACTTTGGAACATATGGCCATTTGTGCTAGTTGAGGAGCGTGTTGACGTTCCCATTACCATTATTGTAGGGATCTTGTAGAGATTCACATAAAGGAAAACTTCAATAATGGAGTTCCCAAGTTCTTATTTATGGATGCAACATTTCCACCACGTTCCCAAGCTCCTAGAACCATTGCCATGGAAAATGGAATGTTTCATGTGTGTGTGTATATATATATATATATGGAAAGAGGAGAAATGAAAGGTTTTCTTTTAAGTGAGAGTGAAGAAATTATGTAATCCTAGGCTTATACAATAGTTGGTAAGAGGTGACAGTTGATTTTGAGTGACTCTACTCATATTTCTTTTCTTTCAGATGAGAAATGAAACTTTTATTCTGATGACCTGCAAGCTGCTTGAAATTCCATGGCCACATGGACTTTGTCTAGTGACTTGTCAAACGGGGGTCTTTCCATGAGATGTTGGTGGGGAGGAGCTAAGTCACAGGGTTCAGCGAACCTGAACCTTGAGGTTCGAGGTTCGACATAACTGTAAAAAAAATTGAAGTTCGTTGAGGTTCGATGAATGCCATAGCCGAACCTTATCTCAAACCTGAATGAACTCGAACATTAAGGCGAACCTGAACAAACACGAACCTGAACGATTGATATTTTTAGAGGTTCATACGGTTTTACATAAAAATCAAAATTAGTGAAAAAAATATTTTTTCCTCGCGCGCTTTCATTTTGTTGCCGCCTAATTCGCACCTCGGGTAATGTGGCAAAAATCTTCAAGCCACTGGGTCCGACCTTGGGGGCAAGCTCAAGCTCGAGCTAAGTACTCAGCTCCTCTGTCTAGGCCAACTCCTAGCGAAGCCAAGGGGGGTGGACCCTAATAAAAAGTAAATTCTAGGGTTTTTGCTCTACTTGAGAGATAATTAATTCTAGGAGTTTTAATATGGAATGGATGAAATTAAATATTGCCAATTACTGCAAACAAGATTAACCTTAGCAACACCTTAACTCATATTAGATACACAATACTCAATGACACATTGCGAAATTCACTTATGCAAAGAACAGAATAGACTAGTGCCAAAATGAAAAGAGTGCTTGCAAATGTGTGTTGCTAGTGTAGTCTCAGTGAAAGTATTGCAGTGTTTCGGTTGGTAAATTTTAGATTATTAAATGAATAATTAAGGGTGTGGGTTAATTGTGGGTTTGGCCCAACAAGTCAAGTCCCTTCGAATTGAGTGCTAAAAGCGGTAATGCTAAGTGTCCAACGGGGCAAGGATGAACCTGCTTGGAGTAGCCCCCTGACTCTGTAGTAATTACCCTTCGCAAGCTCCCGAGTTCTCGAGAAAATCACTTGTGTGGATTTTCCTATTAAATCTAGTAACTCGTATCCCTTCTTGATACAACCAACTGATCAGACAAGCTGTAACGGTGTAGAGCATACGGGGAAGGAGTCTAGGTTTATTTTATTAGAGACGTAACAATGAGTTGTTTAGATGACGACCGAAGAGTCTCTTTCACCTTTCGGGTACTCGGGAAAGCAACGGTCGGATTGATTTAAAAATTAAGAACAAATAAATAAAAAAATATTTTCTAATTAAACCTACCACGAATCTCTTTCACCCTTTCGGGGTACTCGGGAGAGCATGGGGTAATTATTTCTTTTACTTCCTTGATCACATAAACAACTAAAATTGAAAATAAAGATAAAACTAACTAAAACTGGAAAATCATAAAAAGGAGCCACCGACACAAATTTCCCCAGGGGGGATGGGGAGCGGGCTCTAACGAGCCTACTCAAACTTGCTTTTATTAATCGGTTACAATGCTTCAGTAGAAATGTTCTTTGGTCCTTGTTATCTGGGATCCAAAGGCTTACAAAATACAAGGAAAATAAGCCCAGCTAAGGGGAAAGCCTCTTGGGAGCTCCAAATGTCCAAAAAAGGTATTTTCGGGCAGAGTTTCCTTCTCTTTTTTATGGGCCTGCTAAAAACCAACAAGCTAATGTCAGTGAAAGATGCCCAAAAACACTTTGGAAGTGTCTTTGGACAATATACAAAAATTGCAAAAAAAAATCTAAATAACAACTAACTATAAAAAAAAGAAATAACTAAGTAAGGCAAGCTATAAAGCTTGCCTTCTTAGGATCTTTGCTTGCCTCTTGAAAAGAATGACAAGCAAATCTCAAGCACTATATGCCAAAATAAATCAAATGAAAGCTCTTTAATCCTTTTAACCAAGTACTTTGAAATTTTAACTTTAAACTTAAGAGAAGAAGGCTAGATCTAATGTTTAAAAGAACAACTTGTAATTATGCAATAAGATCTACATTTGAAAATTTAAATCTACTTTATATATGTCTTTGAAATGTGGATCTAAGCAAAGTAACTGTAACCAAAGTAAATTTGAAGATTTTTTGGATCAAGAAGTGATAGAACCGGATGGAGCAAGAAGTAGAAAAGGGATGGTGACGCCTCCTTTGGTGAGATTTGAGGGATGATGCTTCTTCTTTCGAAATTACTAGAGAAGAGGGAGAGCCCACTCGCTCATCAAATGCTCCAGCTCGGGTTTCCTGTAAAATACCTTAAACAACATGCAAAGGGGAGTAAAAGCACCCATGTGAAATAATAATAAGATAAACAGTGTTATAGATCCATACAAGAAATAATATAAAACTTGGTAATCTAATATATTCCACAATAAGAAGTAAGATAACAAGAATCACTTCCTATTCTTACCAAAATGTAAATTTCCTTACGAAGACAAGTAATCCCAACAATTGCAAAATATGAAAAGAGTTGATACAGATTACCTCAATGATTTAGCATAAAGACAACATCAACCAAACATCTATGGATCCGACACAGAAATTGCCTCCAAAGCCTTTTATTAACAATACTCAGAAAATATTACAATGTATGCAAGCAGAGGTTCAACCTTCTAATCCTTAACAATGGAGAGGTGACCTGCTTAAATAGGAAAAGAGAGACCCAGGGGGGTCTCATCAATACTGAAGATTAAGCTCAATTGAGCTTGAGTGATCTAAGGAATCGGTGGGGTGATTAACCAGTTAATTGCAGTGATGGTGTGGAAGAGGTGCCACCTCACAAAACTCCAATCGCAAGCTTTACTTCCTCATGCGAGAGTACGGCCATTTCACATGTGAAGGAGTCACCAATAAAATATTCGCTTGCTATCAAACTTTGATATATGGCAAACATTACCACAATAAACACATGGTTCTTTGATGTGGTAAGGATACAAAGGGGGTCCACTCTCTTAGTGCCAGCGCAATCCTCAAACATCCTCACACGTGAGCTCTCCTTTGGTGAGTTGACGTCACCACCCATTTAAATAGTGATATGGTATACCTCTAAAATATATCCAAAGTTTTATTTTAAAGCCAACGTGAAGAGGGGTCCACCCATGGTGTTAGCACAACACTTCTAAAACATGCTTGTGATTCCTCTTTGACATCACCATACTCTAATCCATGGCTAGCTCAAAATAAAACCAATGTATGGTCTATTTATTAAAATAAACCAAGCCTTTTTTTTATTGTGATGTGGATAAAAGGGGGGTCCACAACCATGCTCACGATTTCCTTTAGTTTCACGTCATCTCCTATTTTTAAAAAATGTGATATGTATACTACTTTTTATTTTAACCAAGGTTTGAAAGTTCTCCTCATGTAGTGAGGTCATCATCATGGGGATCACCATGCCCCATCACCATTTAGCCATTAAAAAATTACTTTTTTGACTTTTTAAATATTTTGAGCAAGTGCCAAAATGTCATAATTTAGCATTAAAATGCTATTTCGATGCATTTTTAGCCAAATAATGCCCCACGGGGTGTTTCGGCTGCCCGACTGATGTGGAAAGTGGTCCCTAGAGTAAAGTGGACGCTCCAAGTGTGAAAACGAGTGTCCCCACGTCAGAAACGGACTTTGTATTTGACTTTTATTACAATCTGAAGTTTTTTAATTAAACCATTAAAAAATGGCTTAAAAAACGAAAAAAAATTGTTTTTTTCTGGGAAATTGATGAAACTCGAGGGGGACCTAGTACATGTCCATACGACTCAATTCGAATGCCTAGCATGGTGAAAAACACCGACACGAAGGCTCTAATAACCTCCCTAGGCCAAAACACCAAGACGACTGCCCCAGCTTTGGAGGTGTGAGTGAAAAACTCATAAATTATTAGTCGTTTGTTCAACAACCAATAATAACCAGGGGAAAAAACACTCTGGGCTAGTTGGCTTGATGCTTAAGTCCGAAAAGCCGAGCCTTTTATAAAAAATTAAATGCTAGGACATTTTTTACAATTTTCCCTAAGGGGGTATGAACATGTGTTACAAAAAAAAATCTGAACAGACTCCCAGAAAAAGCATGGTGGACTTTTGAACTCTGAAGAATGAACAAGTATACTTGTTCCACTTCATCGGCTCGCTTGAAAATTCCACCAAGTACAACTTAGGTGGTAACACATTTCATTACACTTTGCTAAACCTCCTCGACTCGGCCCTTGCTCCTCGATTCATCCGCGACTTTGCCCTCCATGAATCGACATCGTTTACCAACATTAGCAAGTATTAGCGTGCATAAGTTTGCAGTTTGCACTGTGTGGCAACATGCATAGTCTCGTAGAGTCTAGACTTAGGATTTAGCCTTTCAGGCACATGCATAGAATCATAGAGTCTAGACTCGGGATTAACCTTTCATGTACATGCAGTTTCATAGTATAAAACAACCACTTATCTCTGAACAACGAACCCCCTTTTAAGTTTTTTGTTTATAGTTGTTTACAGTGAAAGATTACAACATAAATAACAAAAAATCAACATCAATTTATACTATACATGATCTATAAACAGGAATCGGTAAGAATCATGATCAACAAACAACGGACATGTGCTTGATAATGATAACATCCAATCAATGCACATATGCTTGATAATGATAACATATGTGAAAATTTATATAGTCAAACCTTTGTTGAACCTCATCCGAACTTTATTGGAAAATTTGAACCCAAATCGAACCTAATCGTTGCCGAACCGGAACCATGTGACTTAGGGGAGGAACTAACCACAAAATTTAGTGACTTAATTCTTGACAAATTTAACATAGATGCAAAACCTGAACAAATGTTTATGGTTCTCAGGGTGGTGTCCATAAAAGGGGCATTTAGGCTGGGGGATGCTGAGGTGGCCAACCGATGGCCAATACCTAGGATCCCTAGGATGAGGGACCAGGTAAATAAGGCCTTTTTGGGTTCAACTAAGGGTTTCCAAACAATGTGTTGCCAAAAGAGCCAAATAATTTGCTTGGATTTAAGTCTTTTTTTAAACCGAACTTCAAAAACAGGTCTATGTTAGAGCGACCTTTAGCCATTAGTTGGCTTATCCTTGAAGGCCTTGGCCTTGTTCCAATTCTAGTACTTCCACCAGGTGACTGTGGATTGCAAGCCAAACTTTATAAGGAAGGAATTTGGGGTTAGTCCCTTGACATGCTTGGAGACATAAGTCTATTAAGATTGGCAAGTTTGAACATCTCTCTTAGCTTAGGCCAAGGGACTTAGTGCTGATTTTAAGCAACAAATATGCTATTGATCATGTTGATGACTCTTTTGAAAACTTGAAGGCTGAAAACCATGCTTTCTCGACCAAGGTTTTTGTTGAATTTTAATCCAATTCTCAATCCTTGATTATTATTTCACAATAATTCTTCAATCATTTATTTCATCCCACAATTTCATTTCATAATCAATATTCAGCAGAAATAAAAGCAAGGATCACCGAAAGATAACCATGTACAAGAGACACAAAGATTTATCCTAGGAAACCTAAACATGAGAAAACCCAACAAACTTTTCTCAAAAGAAATTAACCCAATACAAGAACAATACAAATCATGAAGATTAATCCCTAGCACAAGAGTGTGCTCTTTTTCCACGAACCCTAGCGAGCCGTTGAGAGAGATCGAAATAATAACATAACCCCAAAATTACTTCTAGTGATCTTCACTTGCCCTCCTTGAGAAGTGCACACCAATTGAGAGTGATGAGCTTACTTTAATGTGACAAATGAAGTGCGAGAACACTTCTATTTATATTCTCAGTTGACTTGATTTTCACTCTTGAGGTCGACTTGTACTTTTGTCTTCTAATGCCAAGTTCCCTCTGGGACTTCTTCAATGGATTGTCTTGTTTTCTTTGGTTATTTCTTCATCATAGAAAAGTTTTCCTTGTTGATGTCTTGTCACACGCTGATCACATTCTTTCATATAGAGCTCTAATGTAGATTTGATCATACTCTAAGAAATCCTAGACACTTCTTAGAGCCAATGTCAAATACAACATTAAATTAGACTTTGTCTCCACTACAAGGTATGAAATCCCTTGTCACATAGACAAGTCAACTCACTCTACCAGAATAGATCACTCCTTCACGGAGTATGCAATGTGACCTCTAGCCTCTTATCACTCAAGCCAATCCACATGAAAAGACAGATGCCAAGCATCCAAGCCACACAACACTTATTGTCAATTCACATGACTATATCAGGGTTACGAAGGGTCCATCTTCCTGGGTTGTGAACCGATTTCGGAGAATGATCTGTAGAATGTTTGCCCGATGCTGAAACCCTGGAGAACATCAACAATTTTTCCTTCATGAAGGACATGGGATCACGATAGAGAATGATCATTGAAAGACAAACCAAATCTAAAGCCTGTCCTTTCTAGTTCAAGGAAGGCTTAACAGGCCTTCCAAATGCATTGAGAAACAAAAGTCCCTCTCACCTTGACTATTTTAGGGTAATAATGAGAACTTACAAATGTAGGCTTGATTACAATTTCTTGCCCAAGAGAGCTTCTTGACATGCAAAAGCATCTTCTGAGCCTTCTTTCCTTTTAACACCTTGCTAATTTATTCAGAGCACAAAGGATGAGCATGGCTATGAGTTTATGAGTTGCACCATAATATAAAGATTATATGTGGTGTAATGAACTCTCTGTGATTTATATCATGGTTGTGCATTCTGTAGTACTACTTCTTGGTAGGATCAAATGGGTATCAGAGCATTGTCTCACAAGCAATTGTAAGAGTTTCTTGTAGTTTATGGTTAAGAATTCCTCTTAGACAAAGAAGCTGATAGAAGATGGTTAAGAAGCTCAGGAGTTTCTTGTAGTTTATGGTTAAGACTAGCTTTTAGACAAAGAAGCTGATAGAAGATGAATTGTAGAGCTGGATTGAAGTTCTCATGGAAGGAATTACCAATTTTGATGGAAAAATGACCCATAGCACTAAGATGTTCTAGAACTTCACAAATATCGTCTTGTTACCGCAAACACGTATTCCTTTGAAAAGCCCTGTGAATAGTTTCATTCCAACCCTAAGAAGTCTTTTAGTAATTCTCCTTTGCCAAATTTGGGATCTTCTCTCTGTTAAGATTCCATATTCTAAGCTAGATTATCAGCATTTAATTCAAATTTCACAGTAATAACATATGCAGGATCTCTGAAAGAAACAGTATCACAAGATCAACACAGATTTGCCTTGGGAAAACTCTGAAGGGAAAAACCTAGCAAGAAAAGCTTCCTCAATATAGATGATCAAAAGATAAAAGATAAGACTTCAGACTAGTCCTTCTCCTCCTTGCAGATAAGACTTTCTCTCTCTCATGCGCTACACAAGTATGTGACTGTGTGTTCAAATGAGGAGCGCCTCACTCTATTTATATTCTTTCACTCACTTCACTTTTCACTCAACCAAGTCGGCCCCACTAAACTTGACTGGGATGACTTTTCTAGGAGGACTCAAAACAACTTAATATTATATTAATGAGGGTGCTAAGGACCCGACTTGCAACGAAGGGTTTTTCCTCATGACTCTTTACTGACCTAGTACAATATTAATGATTTTCTTTATAGGAACATCGGGGTACAATGAAATACAAATGATTCTCCCGATAGGAACATCGGGGTATAATAAGTGAATACATTTCAAAGTTACAACAACTCAACACTCCCCCTTAACGAGAAGGGTATTCTACAACAACAACAATAACAACAGTAGGAGAAGGAGAGAGAGCATCTTCAACATCATCAGGGTGATACATCTCTAAATCATTGGAAGCTTTTTCATCATCTTTGACATATAGTCTTCATCTTTAATTTCAGCAACAACAACACTTTGATTGTTCGGTCGACAACATCATCATCAACATCTTAGTCTTTTTCAATCAGCAGCATCATCATCAACAATACTTTGACCTTTCGATCATCATCATCATCAACAATACTTTGACCTTTCGATCATCATCATCATCATCAGCACTACCTTGAGCAACATCGTCAGCAATACTTTGATCTTCCGATCAACAATCATCATCATCATCATCAGCAATACTCTGATCTTTCGATCAGCAACATCATCATCATTATCGGCAATACTTTGATCTTTCGATCATCAACATCTTCATCCTCATCAGTAATAACCTACAATCCATAATACTAAGACGAAAATCTACGGATCACTTTAGGACTTAAGTCCAGGGATGATACAATCCTACCACATTCTCGAAGACCGAAGTCTCCGGATGCTATTACGGGATAATCACTCCCTATCACTTTAGAACTTAGGTCCAAGGATGATGCAATCCTACCACAATCTCGAAGACCGAAGTCATCGTATACCATTACAGGATAATCACTCCCTATCACTTTAGGACTTAGGTCCAAGGATGATGCAATTCTACCACATTCTTGAAGACTGAAGTCGCCGGATCCCATTACGGGATAATCACTCCCTATCACTTGTGGACTTAGGTCCAAGGATGATACAATCCTACCACATTCTCAAAGACTGAAGTCACTGGATACTATTACGGGATAATCACTCCCTATCACTTTAGGACTTAGGTCCAAGGATGATGCAATCCTGCTTCTTTCTCGAAGACATAAGTCTACGGATCACTTTAGGACAAGTGTCCAGGGATGATACAATCCCATTGCAACATCATTGCTCTGCCTTTCGGGGAAGGTCTTTTCGAACAACACCAAGCTTGTCTTGAAAGTATTCAAACTTTATTCGAGACAGAGGCTTTGTCAACACATCAACAACTTGTTCATCGGTACTCACATACTGGAGCTTTATGGCTCTCTTCTGTATTATATCTCGAATGTAGAAATACCGGATTTCTATGTGCTTTGATTTATCATGGAACACTAGGTTCTCTGTCATCTTTATACAACTCTGGTTATCACATAGAATCACTGTGGTATCCAACTCTAGGTTAAATAGACTTGACATCAGTTTTCGAAGCCATATGGCTTCACAACTAGCAGAGCAAGTTGCTATGTATTCTGCTTCAGCTGTGCTAAGAGAAACATTGGACTGTTTCCTGCTAAACCATGAAATCATGGCAGACCCCAGACAATAAAATCCACTTGATGTGCTTTTTTTATCTGAGACACTTCCAGCCTAATCTGCATCTGTATAGCCATACAATCTGTAGTCATGGTTTCCATCATAGTATAGACCAAAGTCTATAGTTCCTTTCAGATATCTCATCACATGTTTTGCAGCTACCAGGTGAACACGTCTAGGTTGAACTAGATACTGACTCAAGGTGTTCACAACAAAACAAATGTCTAGTTTGGTATTTGTTAGATATATCAACGACCCAATAATATGTCTGTATTGAGTCATATCCACTAATTCTGATGATTCATCAGCGATCAACTTCAGGTTGGTATCCATGGGTGTGGCCGTGGCTTTACATTCCAACAGATCAAATCTTTTCAAAATTTCTACTGCATACTTTCCCTGATTGAGAAAGATTCCTTCTGAGTTCTGCCATACCTCCAGACCTAGGAAATAATGCATTAACCCAAGGTATTTCATCTCAAATTCTTCAACGAGCTTCTTCTTGCATTCTACAATTTGTTTCTCATTCCCTGTCAGAAATAGGTCATCCACATCTAGTAATAGTATGACAGGTTCATCTTCTATAACCTTGAAGTAAAGGTTAGGATTGAATTTACTCTTGGTAAAGTCTAAGCTCGTCAGGAAACTATCTATTCTTCCATACCAAGCTCTAGGAGCTTGCTTCAGGCCGTATAGGGCCTTCTTCAACTTGCATACGTGAGTTTGTCTGTCTTCAACTTCAAATCCTTGTGGCTGTTCTATGTATACTTCTTCCTCAATCACACCATTCAGGAAGGCTATCTTTACATCCATCTGGTGTAAGTTCCACTTCATCATGGATGCAAGTGCCATGATGGCTCTAATTGAAGTATACCTTGCTACTGGTGCAAATGTTTCTTCATAATCAATTCCCTCTTTCTGAGAGAAACCTATAGCCACAAATCTTGCCTTGTATTTCTCTATACTTCCATCAGCTGCATGTTTTATCTTGTAGATCCACTTGGAAGATACTACACTCTTGCCTTCTGGTTTGGGAACTATATCCCAAACATCATTCTTCATTATTGATTGGTATTCTTTCGTCATTGCTTCTTCCCATTCTTTTTTTTGTACAACTTCTTGATAGTTTGTAGGTTCTTGATCTACAAGATCACACATTAAAGCTACATAGTTGGAAAAGGGCTTGGGCTACTTGCTTATCCTTGTGGAGCCTTCAGGAGCTCCATATCTTTCAGCTTCTTGTATAATTTCTCTTGCCCAAGCAGGCTTTCTCTTCCGTGATATCTCCATTGTGGGAGGTTCTTGTGGTGCTGTCATATCATGATCTTCAGGTGTTTCATCTTTAGGGAGGAATGTAGCCTTTACATTTTTGGGAGGTGCATCTTCCTCATATACTTCTTCATGTTGACATTTTATGGATCTCTTGATAGCTGCTTCTTCATCGAATGTTACATCTCTACTGATTTCCATGTGATGGAATCTAGGAGTGTAAATTCTGAATGCCTTGGATACTTCACAGTATCCAACAAATATTCCCTTCTTTTCGGAAGGGTCCAACTTGGTTCTTTTCTCTTTCGGTCTGTGAACATATACTGGGCAACCGAATATCTTGAGGTGACTTACTTCAGGCTTCTTTCCCGTGAACATCTCCTCTGGAGTCTTGAATCCAAGGGCACTGTGAGATATTCTATTTTGTACATAGACAACAGTTCTTGCTGCTTCTGCGCATAGATGCATTGGAAGATTTTGATCATATATCATTGTCTTCATTGCCTCCATGATGGTTCTGTTCTTTCTTTCCACAACACCATTTTGTTCAGGATTGTAGGGAGTAGTTAGTTCCCTTTTGATTCCATCATCTTTACAAAATGCTTCAAATTCTTTTGAAGTATGTTCTCCGCCATTGTCTGATCGAAGTGTCTTGATTCTTTTGTCTGAAAGGTTGCTATCAAGGCTTTGAATTCCTTGAATTTTTCAAACACTTTGTTCTTTGCTTTCAAGAAGTATATCCATGTTTTTCTTGAATACTCATCAATAAATGTAATATAGTATTCAAAACCACTCAAGGATGTGGAGGACATTGGACCACATACATCTGAATGAATTAATTCCAACGTACCTTTAGTTTTTGTTTCACTCTTCGGAAATGGATTCTTGATATTCTTTCCTTTCGCACATCCTTTGCAAATGCCTTCATGGTTGATCAAGTCTGGTAACCTCGTCACTAATTTGTTCACATGAGGTAGTGTTTTGTAATTTATGTGGGGAAGCCTCCTATGCCACAGTTCACTAGGGTTAGTGGTCTCATGAACAAGCGCTGTTTCTAAATGTCCCTTGAGTTTATACAAGTCTCCTTCTTCTTCACCGATGACAACTAGATCTTCAATTGACTTTCCTTAGGGCCACATGAGTACTTGTCCATCTATGAATGCAACTCTATATCCTTTCTTATCTAATGCTGAGATAGAAAGTAAGTTCTTCTTTAGACCTAGTGCATATAAAGCTTCCTTCATCTTTAGGGAATTTCCTGAATCAAGCTTGTAGCTTGCTTCACCAATTCCTTTGATTGGATATTGATAGTCATCTCCTAGAGATACTTTTTGAGGACAGTTTATTTCTTCAAGTTTTGACAGAACTTTCTTTTGTCCCGACATGTGCTTTGAAGCACCATTATCAATAAGCCATGTGTGTTCTCCAGGTGTTACAGACCCAGAGAGTGCAGAGAGTAGTACATACTCTTCTGCATCTTCTCTTGCTTGCTTTCTCTGAGGTCCTTCTTCTTCTTCTTCTTCTTCATCCTCATCTTCAGCTAGATGTGCGTGATGTCTTTTGTTGTTGTTCCTCTTCTTGTATTCTTCTTTCTTCAAAGGACAATTTCTGGCAATGTGTCTTATCTTCTCACAATGAAAACATTGAAAGTTGGATTAGTCCCTCTTTGGGAAACTTTCTCTTGTTCTTTGGAACCTTCTGGGAGGTTGAGAATCTTTGTGGTTTCCCTTCTTGAAGTTGGGTTGACTTCTTCTTCTCTTGGTATGGGTGGCTAGGGCTTGATCATCTTCCTTCAGTAGAGCTTCTCTATTGGCCACTCTAGCCTCCTCTTGAATACAGTCTTCCCATACAATATCAAACTTCATGCTTTCCTTTCTGGCACACATAGTTTGGATGAATGACTCCCAGGGTCTAGTGAGACCATTGAGAGCAGTCATAACCAACTCATCTTCATCAAGGTTGTCTCCAATGGCTTCTAGTTGTTCCTTGAACTGGGAGACCCTTGTGAAATAGTCCTGGATGGATTCTCCATGACTCATCTTTGTGCTCTTCAATTGAGCTCTTAGATTCATCTTTTTGTTGATGTTTCTTCCTTCATACATCCTTGCTAGGGCATCATACATTTGTTTCGGAGTCTTCTTGGATGACACTTGAGGGATCAAGTGATCCTTGATAGAGTTAGCAATAATCCTTTGTGCCCTAATCAGATCCTTTTTGTGCTTCTCCTTAGCTTCAGCCTCATCAGGTTTTGCAACTTCTTCCTTGATATATTTGTCAAGGTCATTCTCCTTGAGAATGAGGCCCATTCTGTATTTCCATGCTTGGTAATTCTCTATGCCTTCTAGTTTGTCCACAAGCTTGGTGCGTAGGGCCATCTCGTCAAGAGATTACAAAAAATTGAAATTCTGGAAAATGAGAAACTGATCTTACCAAAAGATGAGCTTGACTGAGGTGAGTTGACTGGTGTGCTTGGTTTCTAGAGATCTCAAGTCTTCACCTTTCAAAACTGACTTGCGAGATTCTACAGTGCAGTTTTCTGGTCTAGTGTCAAACTAGGGTTTGACTTTCCTGGAGATCTACTCACTCAAAAATCTCGATCTTAGGCTCAGTGGATGCGCTCTAGGAGGGCGCAACTTTCTATGCAGTTAGATCTTCAAAAATCCAATTTTCTCCGAAACCCTAATTTCTTGTTGGAGAGGGAGAGAGGGATTTTTCGCCTTGTGAAAGCTGTCCTATTCAGGTTAGCTCTGATACCATGTTAAGATTCCATATGCTAAGCTAGATTATTAGCATTTAATTCAAATTTCACAGTAATAGCATATGCAGGATCTCTGAAAGAAATAGTATCACAAGATCAACACAGATTTACCCTGGGAAAACCCTAAAGGGAAAAACCTAGCAAGAAAAGTTTCCTCAATATAGATGATCAAAAGATAAAAGATAAGATTTCAGACTTGTCCTTCTCCTCCTTGCATATAAGACTCTCTCTCTCTCTCTCATGCGCTACACAAGTGTGTGACTGTGTGTTCAAATGAGGAGCGCCTCACTCTATTTATATTCTTTCACTCACTTCACTTTTCACTCAACCAAGTCGGCCCCACTAAACTTGATTGGGCCGACTTCTCTAGGAGGACTCAAAACAACTTAATATTATATTAATGAGGGTGCTAATGACCCGACTTACAACGAAGGTTTTTTCCTCATGACTCTTTACTGACCTAGTACAATATTAATGATTCCCCCGATAGGAACATCGGGGTACAATGAAATACAAATGATTCTCCCGATAGGAACATTGGGGTACAATAAGTGAATAAATTTCGAAGTTACAATAATTCAACACTCTCAAAGTGAAAATAAGGTGGAAACTTTGCCCTACGACATTTAGATGTGTTACCCCCCATTTTCCATGGCTATCCACTTATGATTTGATCACAATCAAATCAAGAGGGTTGCAGCTTGATGGTTGTTTTTGCCTAAGATGTTGGTACTACCGTCTTGTGATGATGCGCTAGTTGAAGGTAGCATTCACCCATGAAGGAACACGCATTCCATATCAAAGAGAAGCTTTCAAATCTCTTTGCATGTCAAAATTCAGAAGGGAAAGGCATTATAAATCTGAAAGAGGCGTCTTGGGCATTATTTGGGGACCTGGGCACTCCTATTGGTAAAAACCGTATCTAAATAGTCATTTCATTGGTAAAGACAGCTGTAAGAGGCCTAATTTCTCATGCTGGTGTAAATCTGTGGGGTAAAACATCAATGTACTTCTGTTCCCGAGCAATCTGAGCTAATTACCAGCACTTCTGGATATAATAAAGCAGTTCTGGGTGAGTTTGGGCACTATTTCAACCATCAAACAGCAGAAAGGAACAGTTCTGGGCACAATGCAGCCCCCTAAGCAGCCCTAATCTATATTCTGGGTGAAGTATGCAGCCCTAAACCTTGTGTTCTGGACAGTTCTGGGCGTTTTTGATTTCAAGTCAGCAATAAAACCTATTTCATTGAGTTCTGGGCACAAAAACAGCAGTAAAGGGCACAAACATTAAATCTGGGTGGTCCTTTAGGTGTTTTCAGCAGTAAAACACCTTTGAACCAGCGATCTGGGTCACTTGCTAGGATTCTGGGCAGTACTGTGGGTTAAAACAGCAGCAGTAAGGATATCTTATCTCTGATTTATTTGTAGATCTGATTGAAAGTCTTTTCTGTGCCATTGGTGAAGATTTGGATGAAATCTGGGGCACCGTTGGGAGAGTTTTGTTGCAGCATATCTGTTGTCTCATAAACAATGCACAGATTGTTTGAGGCTAGCGTTCAGTACTATTACAGTCCATAGACAGGCAGCACCTCCTATAAGCCTGTCCCTAGGACCTGGGTCATTCTAACCTGATTGAGGTTCACCGTTTGCCATTTTGAGGCGACTTAGGAAGGGTAAAACCCTAGGTGTGGTTCATCATTTGTTTGGAGCAACCAACCTTGGAGGGATGTCACAGGTTGAAGATGTCCCAATCAACATCTGTATCATCTCTGGAGCAGTGATTGAGAAAAGCTTGAATGCCTAGTTGGAGAGGTTCATTGCATTGAGGCCTTGAGGAGTTTTGCGTCAGTTTTGGCACAGCTAAGGTTTGGAGCAATGAATAATCAGAAGTATATTCAGGGGGAGGGGTGTTCCCAGCCCTTTAGAAGAGTTCTCTACATAATTTGAAGCCGTTGTTATTGTTGGCCCAGGGTTCAAGGACCCTTCCTGTAATGACTTGAGAGGGATTCCCGATTCTCTATTTATCGTGATAATTTCAATTAATTTATCATAAGTTCGGTATTTATTTATAGTCAATGAAAGTATGGCATTTTGTCTAACTTCATGGCTCCCATTAGAGAAAAGTTAAAGGATAAAAAGGTAGACGAAGTTTGGCAAATGTATTTTGATGGGGCATATTCCAAAGCTGGTAAAGGGGCAGGCATTGTGATTATTTCTCCTAAACAAATTTTCAACTTTGCATTTAGATTGGAGTTTGAAGCATCAAATAATGTAGTAGAATATGAAGCATTGTTTGTAGGACTAGAAATAGCTAAGGACATGGGCATAAAGATGTTGAACATAAAAGGTGATTCAGACATAGTCATCCTCCAACTTAAGAACAAGTATAAGTGTAAGTGTGATAGAATAAAGAAATATAGGAATGCTATATGGGATACTATGGAATGGTTTGATGCACTTAATCTTCAAGAAATCCCTAGGGAACTGAATGTTTTGGCAGATAAGTTAGCGGTAGCAACATCCACCCTTCAACCTTTAGATAAGATGATTAATGGAAATGGTAAAATGGAAATTATTTTCAGGCCTTCAATTCTTGATAATGTAGATCAATGGCAGGCATTTAATGATGACAAGCAACTCTTAAGGTTCATCCATAATCTTCAGGAATTTGAGAATTGTGAGATCATCTATCAGCAGAAGGGTAAAAAGTATCAAGATCATGAGGAGAATGCAAGATATCATATTCCAAGTAGCCTCATAGCATTTGAGAAGTTGTTCGACAGACATGATCGACATAAAAATAAAAAAGAGACAATAAAGATTGGGGATTATGTGGAAATCCATATTGGTACAGATAAAGACCCCATGTTAATAAAAATTGGAAAAGGCACCTCAGAAAAGGAAAGGAATGATTTAATCACTCTAATAAAATAATATAGAGGTATTTTGGCCTTTAGCTATGATGAACTTAAGGCTTATCGGAAAGATGTGTTCCAACACACCATTCCCCTTAAAGAACAAGCTAAAGAAGTCAAACCTATCCGACAAAAACTTAGGTGAATAAATCCTAAGTTGGTCCCTATTGTTTAGAAGAAATTACAGAAGATGTTAGCAACAAGGATTGCAACACCTACAAGACATTCATCATGGTGCTCCAACTTAGTAGTTGTTAGAAAGAAGAATGGGTCAATTAGAATATGTATAGATTTTAGGAATCTAATTACATCATGCCTAAAAGACAATTATCCATTATTTGACATGGAAACCTTGCTTCAAAGAGTAATGGGTTCTGGATATAATCAAGTATTGGTGAACAAGGAAAATCAACATAAAACAACATTCACCACAACTTGGGGCACTTATAAGTTTTGAAGGATGGCTTTCGACTTATTAAATGCAGGTGCCACTTTCTAGAGGGCCATGGATTTTGCCTTTAAGGAGCACATAGGTAAAATGATTGAGATATATCAAGATGATTTAATTGTGTTTTCAAAAGAAAGATCTGATCACATAATTCATCTAAGGCAAGTGTTCATAAGATGTTGTAAATACAACATTTCCTTAAATCCTGCCAAGTCAATATTTGGGGTTGACGAGGGAAAGTTGTTGGGACATATCATCTCAAAGGATGGGATCAAGATTGATCCTGAATGAGTAGAAGCTATTAAGAAAGCCCCCTTGCCCCATAATTTAAAATCTCTCCAATCATTCAACGATCAGATCAACTTCATAAGGAGATTCATCCCAAATTTAGTAGAATTAATGAAGCCTTTGCAAAAATTGTTAAAGAAAGATGCTAAATTTGTGTGGATGGATGAAGGAAAAGATGCTTTCAAATGTATCAAAGATGCTACATCTAAGTCACCAGTTCTAATCAGTCCAGGTTACTCTAAGGAGTTTCAGATATTCTCTTTTGCTTCAGAAGACACCATTGTTGGTGTCTTACTTCAGAAAAATATTGAAGGATAGGAGCAACCTATAGCCTTTATGAGTAGAGCCTTACAACATTCAGAGTTGAAGTATACCACCATGGAAAAGCAGGAATATGCTCTTGTCAAGTCCGTTAAACACTTTAGAACTTATGTTGGATATGTACCTCATGCAGCAGTTAAAGACATCCTATCTCAGCAAGACTGTCTAAGTATGAGGGGAAAATGTGTTTCAAAGGTTCGGGAGTATGACTTAGAAATAAAACCCACTAAGTTAATTAAGGGACAACGCCTTGTTAAAATGTTAACTCAAGGGAATGAGAAATCCTTGGGAATGATTTGCCAGAACAATAATCCAGAAAAAAGTGTATCAGACGAGCTTCAGAGATTAGAGCAACAACCTTGGTATTCGGATATCGTCTTTTTCCTTCATAAGCTTACATGCCCTAATCACCTAATTGGCCATAAAAGAAGAGAATTAGGGTTAAAAGCAACCAAGTACTATATAACAAAGGATGGATTGGTTTGGAGAAACCCAGATGGTTTAGTACTTAGATGTGTTGATGAATTAGTGTAAAAAAAAATCATGGTTGAGTTCGATTTAGGATTTTGTGGTGGACATTTTGCAGCAAAGACAACAACCCACAAGATCCTTAGAGCAAGTTATTATTGGCCGAGCCTTTTTTCAGATGTGCACAAGTTTGTCAAGAGTTGTACTTAGTGTCAGTTGTTCACTGGGAAGCAAAAAATGAAAGCTCTGCAACTTTAGCCAATAGTTATCCAAGCACCTTTCCAGCAGTTGGGACTTGATTTCATCGGTAAGTTAAATGACAATTCAAGCAATGGTTATTCTTGGATACTTACTGGCACAGATTATTTCACCAAACGAGTAAAAGCTATACCCACCAAGAATGACCAAGAATACTCAAGATGCTCAATTACGTCACCAATGTAAATACCTACTGCATCCTCGTGAGTGTAGTCCGAGAGCACAAATTACGTCATCGAAGTGACTACCCACTACAACATCACCTTAAGTGGAGACCCACCAGGAGTAGTTATTACATCACTAGGTGACTACCTACGTCTCACACATGCTATGTTGCTCACTTCTCTCTCTTTCGAGGAACATCGATCTGGACAACTCCAAGCTTGTCCCTGAAGTACTCAAACTACACTCTTAATAGAGGCTTGGTCAACACATCGACTATCTGCTTGTTTGTTGCCACATACTGGAGTCTCACTGCTCCTCTATGTACCATATCTTTGATATAGTGGTACCTGATCTCGATGTGCTTCGACTTGTCATGAAACACTGGGTTCTCGGACAACTTCACACAGCTTTGGTTCTCGCAAAAATACAAGTCACCTCTAACTCGAGATCAAACAATCATGCGAGTAACTTCTGAAGCCACACTGCTTCAGAGCTAGCTGAACAAGATGCAATGTACTTTGCTTCAACTATACTTAGTGCCACACTCGTTTTCTTTCTGCTGAACCAGGAAACCATGCCAGACCCCAAACTGAAGCAACATCTTGAAGTGCTCTTCTTATTTGTGACACTACTGACCCAATCAGAATCAACATAACAATGTAGGTTAATCTTCTGATCTGTCGCATATCTGAGCCCATAATCAATCATACCCTTTAGGTACCTCAATACATACTTTGCTGCAATCAGGTGAACACATCTTGACTCTACCATGTACTGACTCAATGTGTTCACTGCAAAACATATATACGGCCTCATGTTCGTCAAATACATCAATGGACCAATCATCTGTCTATATACTATGGCATCAACAGTCTCTGAAGTAGTATCACACAACTTCAAGTTCGATGCCATTGGTGTAGCCATGGCCTTGCAATCCATCATCCCGAATCTCTTCAGGATCTTCACTGCATATTTTCCTTGGCGAAGGAAATTCTCATCTGGATTTTTCCATACCTCAAGACCTAAGAAGCAGTGCATCGTACACAGTTCCTTGATCTCGAACTCTGCGACAAGCTTCTTCTTCGGTTCTGCAATGAGCTTCTTATCACCTATTAGGAATAGGTCATCTACATACAATAGTAGTATCATTGGTTTTCCATCCTCAACCTTGAAGTAAAGGTTGGAATCTGCTTTACTCTTGGTAAAGCCCAAGCTTGTCGTTAGAAATCCATCTATCCTACCGTACCATGTCTTGGGTGCCTGTTTCAAATCGTACAAGGCCTTCTTCAATTTGCACTTAAGTGTCTGCCTGTCCTATGTCTCAAACCCTACTGGTTGCTCCACATACATTTGCTCTTCGTGAGGGGAGACATCTAGTGTCACTTTGAGGATATCCTTGAAATACTGAGGCAAACAACCCTTGCCATGGATAGGGGCTAAGTGATAATGTCTCTCAATTTGCTTCCGAAATCTGTGTTGTAGTCACTCCCTTCGAAGCGCAACTTTCTTGCTCCCTCTGTAACTGATCACTATCCTCCCTCTGCATTTTAATATCTTATACTCTCTGCATTGAGACATTTTGCACTAGAGTGACTGGTAGCCTTCTTAGTTGTTGATCTTTTATGTATCCATCTATGTCATCTCCCATCTCAAGGTCACTAGATACCAAGATCCTCCATCTTGAACTTTGTTGCAGGTTCCCTCTTGCACCCATCTATGAGCTTCTCGTCCTCTATAAACAACCATCTTCAACCTTGTGGCAAAGGTTGAAATTTACATCACTCTAGGTGATCCTCAAGCTTATCATGTAATTGTATGTTTTGGCGTGCAATGCCTTGGATGCCTTTTGAGCCTGTACAAAGCCTTCTTCAATCTGCACACGTGTGATTCTCTATAGAGAGTCCCGAATCTTGGATGTTGCTCGATATAAAGTTCTACTTCGATTACACCATCTATCTAATGTAATATCTATCACTGTAGATAGAAGTGTGTTTGGCCACTAGAGCAAACGTATCGTCATAATCAACTCCCTCTTTCTCAGAGAAACTATGAACATTGCTTTGTATTTCTGCAATATGCTTGAATTTGTAAATCTTCTGCTGAATAATCATCACTTATTCTTTGGAACAAGTCTCATCGTCCTTCTTGTTGATTGAATTGTCATTGATGCCAACCTGGGACTTGCAGTGGCCCCACAGGTAGTCATTGATGCCACCAAGTCCCTCTCGCAGTGCACAGGTATGGATGATCCCAGTACCCTCACATCCAGTGCCTTAGAGCCCTTACAAAGATGTGTTGTGCCTTGGAGCACCTTGTAGAGTCCTGCAAGGTCCTTGAACCCACAAGATTGGATCTTGGAGCCACTCCTCATAGATGATGCTGAAGACCCTGCTAATGATGATGAAGACCTTGGTTATGGTGTTAAAGTCCTTGTGGACGGTGGAGTATCCCTTGATGGGTTGAAGAAGCATTAATGACCCATTTTGTGGTCTTTTAACCTTTGATGGGGTCATGGTAACCTAGGAGAAGGCTTGGCAACCCCACAGGAGGTGGCATGATGAATCTTGACCCTTGGAGGTCCCTCTTGTATGGTTTAGGTGGTTGAAGAAGCCCATGAAGCCTCTTGCCTGATGAAGAAGCCTTTGAAGAAGTCCTTCAACCCACGCTTGGTAAATTAATGGTCCTTATACCCTTGAAGGAGATGTAGTCATGGGGTCTTGGAACTCTTGGAGATGGTCCTAAGACATGAGAACGGCTTGGCACCCACTTATATGGTGGTGTGATGGCACTTGGACACTTGGACACACTTGCTTGCACTTGATGATGACCTTGATGTCCTTGATGAGGTCATGGAGCCCTTGGAGGTGGTCATATGACCTTGCATATGGTGGCTTGGTGTACATCGTTGGTTGGAATCGAAACCCATACACATGGTGTCATGGTGTGGAGCTGGTCCATATTGGTTGAATCCTTTGATGAAACCCTTCTTGATCTTGTCATGGATGTTTATACACATGATGGCATGATGGACCTTGACACTTGTGGGACTTCTTGTGTGGTTTCGATGACGAAAACCTTGTTGAAGAATCCCTCTTGTACTTGTTGACTCATCTGGATCATTTGGTCATCATGTGGTGTGTTCGCACATGGTCGGATATAAGTGCTGAGCCATTTCGACGTGATGTGTTTACACATGGTCAGATGTGAGTGCTGGGCCTTTCTGACAAGATGAGGTCAGATGTGAGTGCTGGGCGTGCCTTTTTGACAAGATGAGGTCAGATGTAAGAGCTGGGCGGGCCATTCTGACTTAGGATCAGATATAAGCATTGAAGACCTATATGAAGGGTAGGCCTACAACCAGCATGAAAAAGGGCTGGCTCTGTAGAACTTCTTGTGACAAGAAGAATGGAGAGAGAGCACCATTTGATTGAGATAGCAGAAGCAGTAATGATGATGATGATTCAGTGATAATCCAGCTTTGATGATGATCTAGGTCAAGTGATGATCCAGACTTGATGATGATCCAGCAGTGATGATCCAGATCAAGTGATGATCCAGACTTGATGATGCAGCAGCAGTGACGATCCAAATCAAGTGATGATCCAGACTTGATGATGATCCAGTAGTGACGATCCAGATCAAGTGATGATCCAGACTTGATGATGATCCAGCAGTGATGATCCAGATCGAGTGATGATCTAGATCCAGTGATGATGATCCAGATCCAGATGAAGATGACTTGAAGATGACGAGAACTCGATGATGATCCAGATGATACAGAGAAGAAGACTTGTGCTGATAAATTGTGTCGAGAGAATACCTTCCTAGTTAAGAGGGAGTGTTGATGTAATTGTAACTTCAGAATGTATTCACTTGTATATCTTATGTATTATACCCCGATGTTTATTCCGGGATGTGTTTGTAATGTAATTGAGTCATGTCATGCCCCGATGTTCCGATCAGGAGTTTCTATAATGTGAACAAGTCATGTCAAGTCATTGTGGGTAACCCTCCTATTTGTCAAGGGTCAAAGTCCCCACAGTTGTGGGGCCCTAGGGTTATTAGACTATCCTAGAGAAGTCGACCCTAGGTGAATCATTGTAAGTTGGGGCAATAGTCCCCACTGTTGTGTTAAGGATAACCCTCCTTGTTGGTCGGAGGAGGCAAAGTCCCCACAAGTTGTGGGGCACTAGGGTTATTAGACACTCCTAGAGATGTCGGCTCTAGTAAGTAATTGTTAAATGAGGTCGACATGTTGGAGTGGGTTTCAAGTGAACGAAAGAATATAAATAGAGAGTGAGCTTCTCTATTTATCACTCACACACACACTCATTGGGGCGCATGAGTAAGAGAGGAGAAGCTCTCTCAGTATGAGAGAGAGAACAAGCTGTGGAGATCATCTTTTCTGTTTTCGGGTTTTACTGCTGCCATTGGTGTTCATTCTATCTCTGAGGAAGTTGCGAGGTTTTCTCCTTTATGGTTTCCCCGAGGAAAATTCTTTGTGTCTCTTGTCTCTTGTGTTTATTGCTATGCATGTTATTCTCTCAATTAAGATCCTAAGATAATGCTAGCTTGAATGATAAAAATCTAACAGTGCCTTGATCTTGAAGTCTTGGGTTAATTACAACAAACCCTAAGGTTGACCATCGAAGACTTGTGCAACAAAATATAAAAATAATAATAAATGCAATTTGTTACAACTCATCTCACTTAACCTACAAGTCGACCCTAATCCAAGGAAGTGGACAATGTGGAAGAGTATTTAAACACAAGTCAACGAAGATGAAGATTAGCAGATTGTGAGTGTGGACTGAGGTGATGTGGGCAGAGGAAATTCAGGTAGGATCAGTCCAAGCCTTTCCACAGTCCCGAATTTGAAGTCTTCGTCAGTAGGTAAACAGTCACAAATTTGACTTTTTCTCAGCATACACAATCCCGAATTTTGATGGAGGAGACACAGTCCCGAGTTTGTATGGAAGTTGTTCTTTTGGTTTTGAACTTCCTTTTTGTTGGTATGTGACAGTCCATTTTTGGACTTGTTCTAGGGTTTTACCAGCAGTCCGATCTTGTGACAAGGCACACTGTCTTGTTGTGACTTGCTTTAGGACTTTTCCACAGTCTTCAAACTAATCCGAGCTTGTCAAAGTATGATACTCTTCCTCAAATCCGAAGCATTCCACAAGTTGATACACGTCTGTGTTGATGTATTTGTAACTTCAGAAGATATTCTGATTTATATTATCATTGTATGTTGTTGTACCCCCATTGGGGACGTGTGCCACCCCTTTACGGGATGTCTAAATTGTGTCTAGACCTTGAGGTACAATCTCAGTTGTAAGTCGGGGCAATAGTCCCCAGTGTAACATCATGTAATATGTAATTATGGTATCTCTAGGAGAAGTGGGTCCCATGTGAGATGACATGTAGGCTTGGGTATTATATTTGGTCAGTGACTTGAAAGGGTATAAATAGGGAGGCGCTCTCCCTCATTTATACACCTCATAGACTCTCTAAGGCACATGAGAGAGAGAGACAATCAGAGGATGAGAGAAAGATAGCTGCTGAACATTTCTTATTACTGCTTTTGATCATCTTACTATTCTGAAGAAGTTTGCGGGGTTTTCTCCTTTATGGTTTCCTCGATGAAAATCTTTGTCTTGTGTACCTTTTATATCTTATGCATTTTGCTGTACTTGTTATTCTTTCAGATAAAGATCCTAGATAATCTAATAAGATCTTATTAAAAACTAACATGGTATTAGAGCCTCTCTAAAAGAAGGCACTATGCAGCTGCGGGAACTAGGGATTCCTAGTTGAAGGTGTTCCCTCCACAGATCATCAAGCAAGGAGGGTTAGGCTAACTCACCTCACTAGGGCGCATCTATTGGTGGTATCAGTTTCTGAGTCAGAGAAGTTTCACTGTGTAGCCGAAATACAGCTACAATGACAGCTAATGGAAATTAGGGTTTCATGCCTGAAAACCCTAGAAGACCGAATTTAGTCATTCTAGAACTTTTGCTATAACGCGATATTGGAGAAGGATAAGAAGCCGGAAGTTTTATAGGCCGAAGATAAATTCTTGCTGTACCTTGTGTAAAAGTTTCAGCCGCAGATTAGCTATACTTCAGGAGATATGGTTCCTCCAAATCAAAGTTCCAACCTCCTCCAGAATACAGTCATAAACAAGTGACCTAGGGAGTTTTGCTATATCTCGGGCTGGGAAGGTCCAAACGAAATTTCTCAAGATGTTGCAAGTAGAGCACGGATTGTAGTTTCTGTGGTATTCTTTTCAGACATAGAATGTGAAACAGTGACATGTGGAAGTCAGTACAAGTTCGCTATGTTGAAAAGTCCCCAAAACAGCCACCTTCGGAAATGCAGCATAAGTCCCACTTGGAGAATCCATTTCTGCTATAACCTGGGGGGTTGGAAAGAAGACATATCAGGCTATATTAGTGAGACGTTTTAGACTATAATGATGCGAAACTTCGGAGATACAACATAATCAATTTCATACATTTCCGCAGAAGAAATTGGAAAACTAGGGCTTACTGTTTCGGGAGCTTCCCACCACTGTTTTCAGAAAAGGAGTACATTGGACAGCTCGCCTTGAAGAGGCCAATATTTGTGTCCAATCAAAAGTTTGAAAAATTAGGGTTTCTTGGACAAACCCTAGATTAGCCAGCTCCAGAACCAAGTTAGACACCTCAAATCGGTAAGATCTAAATCTTTGTTATTTACGTTTGACGTTCTCATTTCAAAATGACTAATCACACCCAGTTTGATGATAAGCTTGGTGAAGCTGACAACTTCCGAGTATGGAAGTATAGGACCTCCGTGATCCTTGAAGAAATTGACTTGGATCAGTATTTCAGTAAGGGAGTTCTAAGAGCCAGAGGGAGATGAGGCTAAGGCTAGAGCCAAGAGAATCATTGCAGATTCTATTAGAGATCATCTCATCCCTCATGTGTCATCCTTGAAGACACCAAAAGGTAGTGTTCGATGTTATGATGAAGCAATCGAAGAAGAAGAAGAGATTGTTATAACCTCCTTGAATTGCCTCCCAAGATAATGGGGTTCATTCACTCAAGGAATGTGTGCCAGAATGAAGTTGATTGCCTTCAGCAGACTCCAGGAAGAGTGCACACAAGAAGAAGCTCGACTCATAATAAGAGAAGAGAAGATGGAAGCAACTGAAGATCAAGATCTCACGATTCAAAGAAGATCCCTCAAGCAATGAGGAATATGAAGGAATCAACTCATGCAGAACCTCTTATCCATCCTAGCATTTGGATAAGAAATGATGAAGCTGAAGGCTCAAGAAGGAGTCTACCCGCCAAACAAATAAAGGCAAGTATTCAACTGTCATTTCATGATATTGTTTGGTTGTGCATTTGTTTATATTCAGTTGATGTGTTATGCATGTTTGAGTATTTGCATTTATACTACTGAATTGCACAAGATGGGTAAAAAGTCAATGATGTTGCACAACATTCCATTTTCTAGATCGAAACCTCTTTGCTGACATATTAGGAATAGTACACACTCTTAATAACATTGGGGTAGAAGGCATCTAGAAATTATTCTATGTGTATGAGATATGAATGAATGTTGTAGCATTGGCTAAAATAGTTGCATGGCTATGTGACATATATTTGTCACTATTAATATGTTTTGGAAATTATGAGATGTTTCTAATCATGTAATTGAACTTGACTTGTAGATCATTTCGAAGAACAAGTAACGATAGTTTAGACAAGGGACTTGAAGCTTCCCGGGTCAAAGACACCATGGTGGAAGAAATAATTTCAGAAGAATATAAAGAGAATGGTAGATCCACCTCGAGAGATGAAGACCGCCTTGTTAAAATTCCATATGCTAAGCTAGATCATCAGCTTTTAATTTCAATTTCGTAACAAAAGCATATAAACAGGATCACTGAAAGAAACAGTATCACAAGAACAACACAGATTTATCTTGGGAAAATCCTAAAGGGAAAAACCTAGCAAAAGCTTCCTCAATATAGATGCCCCAAAAAGATAAAAGGTAAAACCAAAAGACTGATCCTCCTCCTTCTCCAGCTACTTCTCTCTCACTAATGCTCTACACAAGTGAGTGTGTGTGTTCCAAATGAGGAGTGCCACACCTCTATTTATATTCTTTCGTTCACTTAATAATTAACTCAGTTATGTAGGCTCGAGTAATCCTAATTTAATCTTGTAGGCTCGAGTAACCACAACTGGGGTACTAATGACCCGACTTACAATTTGAGGGGACTTCCTCATGACTCTTATTAGTTCTTTCGATTAGAAACATCGGGGTATAAAGAAATACAAGTGATACTCCCTGTAGGACCATCGAGGACCACAAAATATATATATAGAATATTCTTCGAAGTTACAATATTTCAACACTCCCCCTTAACGAGAAGGGTATTCTACAACAACATCAACAACACCAACAATAGGAGAGAGAGGACATCATCAACATCATCAGGGTGACACATCTATAAATCATGGGAAGCTTTTCAACATCATATAGTCTTCATCTTTAATTTTTAGCAGCAACAACACTTTTGACTGACAGCATCATCATCGGTACTTTAGTCTTCATCTTCAATCTTCAGTCTTCAACGACAGTAACATTTTGACTGACAGCATCATCATCAGTACTTTGACCTTTCGATCAACAACATCATCATCAGCAGCACTTTGACCTTTCGATCAACAACATCATCATCAACAGCACTTTGATCTTTCAATCAGCAACATCATCAGCACTTTGATCTTTCGATCAACATCATCATCATCGTAGTACGTCATCATCATAGTAACATCATCATCATCATACTTTGAATGTTCGATCAACATCATCATCATCATCATACTCTGATCTTGCGATTAGTATGTCATTGTCATCACACTCTGATCTTTCGATCAATAACATCATCACCATCACACTCTGATCTTTCGATCAGTAACATCATCATCATCAACAACAACCTGCAATCCATAGCTCAAAGACAAAAAAGTCTTTGGATCACTTTTGGACTTAAAGTCTAGGGATGATGCAATCCCACCACATTCTCGACAACCGAAGTCATCAGATTGATTACGGGATAATCAGTCCCTATCACTTTAGGACTAAGTCCAAGGATGATGCAATCCTACCACATTCACGGGGATTGAAATCTCCGGATACATTCTGAACAAAAGTTCATGGATGATGCAATCCCACCACATTCACGGGGATCGAAGCCTCCAGATACATTTTGTACATATGTTCAGGGATGATGAAATCCCACCACATTCACAAGGACCGAAGCCTTCGGATACATTTTGAACAGATGTTCAGGGATGATGCAATCCCACCACACTCACAGGGATCGAAGCCTCCGGATACATTTTGAACAAAAGTTCAGGGATGATGCAATCCCACCACACTCACGAGGACCGAAGCCTCTGGATACATTTTGAACAGAGGTTTAGGGATGATGCAATCCCACCACATTCTCGAGGACCGAAGTCACCGGATCCATTATGGACAGATGTCCCGGGATGATACAATCCCTCTTCATTCTCGAGGACCGAGTTCTTCGGATCACTTTAGGGAAAGTGCCCAAGGATGATACAATCCCACTGCTACATCATTGCTCCCCCTTTCGAGGAAGGTCTTTCTGAACAACACCAAGCTTGTCACAAAAGTATTCAAACTTTACCCGGGATAGAGGTTTCGTCAACACATCAACAACTTGTTCATTAGTACTCACATACTAGAGCTTTATGGCTCCCTTCTGCATCATATCTCGAATGTAGAAGTACCGGATTTCTATGTGCTTTGATCTGTCGTGGAACACTGGGTTCTTTGCAATGTTATTGGAATCAGACCGGTTTTGCAAAAACCGGCTGGTTGGACCGGTTTACATGAAAGACCGGCTCGAATCGCAAGCTTGAACCGTTTTTTACCGGTTCTTGTCTGGACTGCTCGGTCTCATTCCTGAACCGCTCAGTTTCATGCTGAACCGACCAAATTGCTCCAAACCGGTAGTTTCCTACAGAACCGGTCGGTTCCGACGTGAAACTCAAAATCCAAAAAACACGTGATTTTTTTTGTTTTTTAAATCGAACTTTTAATTTTTATTTTTTAATTATGCACTTGTCGGCCTTTTGGATGACTAACGGTCAATTGGAGGGCTATATAGTATAAATGGAAGCCCACCCTCCGTATCAATCACGGATTTCTGAATCATTCGTGGAAGCGTTTTGAGTTTACCGTGGAAGAGTTTTAGTTTTATCGTTTGCAGCTTGCTTGTGGACGCGAAATACGGACTCGGGAGTGTCCACTGTGCAGGCAGCGGGAGTTATAACTTTGCAGCTTGCTGGTCGATGCGAAATCGTGACTCGGGAGCGTGCACGGTGCAGGCAGCAAGAGTCTTGACCACTGAGTCTTATGCAACGGCAAGAGTATCTACACCTGCCTTCAACGAGCTGCAGTAGGGTATCAGTGAACCAAGTGCTTAACCTTGTGTTGTTGGTGTCTGGTTTGAGAACGGGTTGATCAAATTTGCATACACCTGAATTCTTCCTGTATATCTGGTGCAACACCGGGGCTTCACAAACTTAACATTCAACTTCTAAGAGTCAAGTTAAATCAAGGGGGCTTCCTCTTCCAAAAACCTTTGATCTATGTTGCTCCCAAGAAAGTCCACTGCAATCATCTGATTTCAAGATAACTGTGTAGAATAGTGAACTTGCTTTTTGGTAAATGTTGACTATTCCAAATTTCCAATGTCTAAGTCTCTGTCGGTGTCTCTAGTCCAAACTTTTGTGTTGTACTGTGTAGTATGTACATTTGAAATGCTATTGACTGAAGGTAGTCACGTAGTGCTTACTCTTACAGGGTAGTGCTAGTACTACTACTTACTTACTACTTACTTACTGCTTACTCTTACAGGGTCCTTGAATATTTATCTTTTAGGGTGGAAGTTGGAAGTTTGGAACTACAAGGCTGATTTAAGGAGGTTTTAAAATTTAGACAAGCAATTGATGGCTGAATTTTGGGCTGTTTGAAACTTTGAAGGCTGATTTTTGGGTTTAGTTTTATAATCTTGGGAGCTGCTCTTTTTGGCTTCTTGTGGAGGTATGTACATTGCAGAGTCTAGACTTGCAGTATGTACTATGTACAATAAAATCTTAGTTAATATTCTTTGTTGTTTTTTCAAAAAAATTGCTAGGGTAAATAAGAATTGCTAGGGTTTTATTTGCAGATTCTTTTTTGTTGGTGCAATGGCTCCTAAAGACAAGAAGGATCCTACCTGGAATCATTGCCAATTGGTTGATGGAAAAATGGTGTGCAATTATTGTCAAAAGGAAGTTGGTGGGGGAGGGATTCATAGAATTAAACAACACCTAGCACATGCAAAAGGGAATGTAAGAGCATGCCCAAAAGTCCCTAATGATCTAAAAGCTGAGATGGTAGCTCATCTTGAAGCCTACCAAGCAGATAAAGCCAAGAATAAAAGGATGCAAAAAGAGATAGGAAAAGTTCCATTAGGAATAGGGAGTGATCCTCAAGATAGAATCCCTAGTTTTGAAGAATCATGCACTTTTCCTATTGATCCTTATACAAATCCCATCCAAAAGAAACATACTAGGGAAGAAGAACTTGTTGGTGGCTTTGGCAGTGGACCTAGTAGTACATCCAATGTGAAGAGGGCCTGTAGTAATCGTGAGTCATTCTTTGTACCCCGCACCATTCCTGGTGCTCAACCCACCATTGATGCTAAATGGAAGAAGATGGAAAAGGATGCTGCTTGGGAATGCATTGCTAGGTGGTGGTATGATGTTGACATACCATTCAATGCAACTAATTCTGTGTATTATCAGCCTATGATAGATGCTATAGCTTCATGTGGTCTGGGCTTCAAAGGCCCTAATTTTCATGATATTAGAGGGCCACTTTTTACAAAATGAGGTTCAAAGAATAGATGAATACCTCATAGAGTTCAGGGAGTCTTGGAGTAAAACTAGGTGTACAATCATGTCCGATGGATGGACTGATGCAAGATCTCGAACCATTCTTAACTTCCTAATTGCTTGCCCAAAAGGAACTATGTTTCTTAAATCAGTGGATGCATCTGATCAAGTCAAGGATGCACAATTATTATTCCGTCTCTTGGATGAAGAAGTTGAAGAAGTGGGAGTGCAAAATGTTGTCCAAGTCATCACAGACAATGCATCAAACTATGTTGTTAGAGGAAAAACACCCCACTATTTGGTGGACTCCATGTGCAGCCCATTGTTTGGACCCCATGCTTGAGGATATTGGCAAAATTGAGTGGGTGAAGAAGTGTGTGGAACAAGCTAAATGCATAACTAGATACATCCACAACCACACATGGGTGTTGAACCTTATTAGGAAAAACACGGGTGGGAAAGAGCTTGTTAGGTCAGCTATTACACGATTTGCAACGAATTTTCTTATGTTGCAATCCTTGATTCAACAAAAGGCCAACTTGAGGAAGATGTTCTCTTGTGACGAGTGGAATGCATCTCAGTGGAGCAAAAGGGTTGAAAGCAAAGACATAGTTGACAAAGTATTTGTAAAAACATTTTGGAAAAAGGCAAAGGAGATAGTACTATTTAGTGAGCCACTTGTGAAAGTGCTACAAATGGTGGATGGTGATAAACCCGCCATGGGTTTATCTATGAGGCCATGGATCAGGCCAAAGAGGCAATAAAGGAAGCATATGGAGATAAGAGCCAAAAGTATCTTCCTTTGTGGAGAATCATTGATGAAAGATGGAATAGACAACTCCATCGACCTTTACATGCAATGGGCTATTACTTGAACCCAAGGTAAGTAATAGTAAATACAAATTTCAAAGTTTTTAGTTATATCATTCATTGTTTAAAGTTTAAAGTTTAAATTAAAATTTCAACTCTCAAATTCTCAATCTCATTTGGTTAAGTTTCTTTGTCTTTTAAAGGTACCATTACACAAAAGATTTTGAAGCAGATGGGGAGGTAAAAGAGGATTATACAAATGCATTGAGCACATGATCCCTGATCCTAAGATACAAGATGAGATACACAGTAAGCTCCTTCATTTCAATGAGGGCATTGGTACTTTTGGCATGGCTATGGCTGTTCGAGGTAGAGTAAAAGATCCACCTGGTAAGTAATTTGAATGTTTTAATTTTTTAAGTTATATTATTCATGGCAAAATATGAGTTAGTTTCATATGCATTTACTGAAGCTTCTTTGTCTTTAATTCATATTGCAACGTATTGGTGGGGACAATTTGGTAGCATGTGCCCTGATTTGCAAAAGTTTGTGACTCGAATCTTGAGCCAGACATGCAGTGCTTCTGGGTGTGAACGCAATTGGAGTGTTTTTGAGCGTATGCATACCAAGAAGCGAAACCGTTTAGAACAAAAACGGTTGAATGATATGATCTATGTTCAATACAACCTTAGATTGAGGCGCAACTAGTTGTTGAGCAAGACCCTTGGATCACAAACCATAGTATTGGAGGATGTTGATCCCTCATCAGATTGGGATGTGGAGAGTCAGCCAGCAGCATTTGACAATGAAGACCTATCTTGGATGGACCTGGACCCTCTTCCACAACAAGAGGATGTGGACATTGATGTTGCAGTTGGACCGGTGCCTTTAGGCCCAGGGGAATCAAGCCATGCTCCTGTTGAGGATGTAGATGATGACTCTGAGTTTGATCACGAGGACTTAGATATTTCTGATATATGATTAAAATCATTAGATTGTAGATTCTAGAGTCTAGACTATAGTCATATGCTTATATTTTGACTTTGGAGGCCATTTATAGCCTCTGTGTGGATGTACTTTTCATCAGATATGTATTTACACTCGGTGCTATTGTTGTTTTCTATACTCTTACTTGCTATATACATGAGAAACATTGCATATTTGTGTATAATTGTTTGAATTCACATGGATGCACATGAATATATATATATTTATTGAAATTGTGAATATTTAATGTATATTTGCTTAACCGGTTTTTTGATCCGGTTTTTTTTCGGTTTTTGTCCGGTTCTGGTTTGGTTCCGGTTCTTGGGGTAGGCCGGTTCAACCACCGGTCCGGTTCTGATAACATTGGTTCTCTGTCATCTTTATACAACTTTGGTTATCACATAGAATCACGGTAGTATCCAACTCTAGGTTGAATAACCCTGACATCAACTTTCGAAGCCATATGGCTTCACAACTAGCAGAACAAGCTGCTATATATTCTGCTCCAGCTGTGCTAAGAGCAACACTGGACTGTTTCCTGCTAAACCATGAAATCATAGCAGATCCCAGACTATAACATCCACCTGATGTGCTTTTCCTGTCCAAGACACTTCTAGCCCAATTTGCATCCGTGTAGCCATACAATCTGTACTCATGGCTTCCATCATAGTATAGACCAAAGTCTATAGTCCCTTTCAGATATCTCATCACATGCTTTACAGCTATCAGGTGAACCCGTCTAGGTTGAACTAGATATTGACTCAAGGTGTTCACAACAAAACAAATGTCTGGTCTGGTATTTGTTAAATACATCAATGACCCAATAATCTTTCTATATTGAGTCACATCCACTAGCTCTAATGAGTCATCAGCTAATAACTTCAGGTTGGAATCCATGGGTGTGGCCATGGATTTGCATTCCAACATATTGAATCTTTTCAATATCTCTATAGCATACTTTCCCTTGTTGAGAAAGATTCCTTCTGAACTTTGCCATACTTCCAGACCTAGGAAGTAATGCATTAACCCAAGGTCTTTCATTTCAAATTCTTCGGCGAGTTTCTTCTTGCTTTCCATACTCTGTTTCTCATTCCCTGTCAGAAATAAATCATCCACATATAGTAATAGTATGACAGGTTCATCTTCTATAACCTTGAGGTAAAGGTTAGGATTGACTTTACGCTTGGCAAAGCCCATGCTCGTCAGGAAACTGTCTATCCTTCCATACCAAGCTCGAGGAGCTTGCTTCAGGCAATACAGGGCCTTCTTCAACTTGCATAGATGAGTTCATCTGTCTTCAACTTCAAATCCTTGTGGCTGCTCTATGTATACTTCTTCTTCAATCACACCATTCAGGAAGGCTGTCTTCACATCCATCTGGTGTAAGTCCCACTTCATCATGGATGCGAGTGCCATGATAGCTCTAATTGAAGTATACTGTGCTACAGGTGCAAAAGTCTCTTCATAATCAATTCCTTCTTTCTGAGAGAAACCTCTGGCCACAAATCTTGCTTTATACTTCTCGATACTTCCGTCAGCTGCATGTTTTATCTTGTAGATCCATTTGGAGGATACTACACTCTTTCCTTCTGGTGTGGGAATTATATCCCATACATCATTCTTCATTATTGACTGGTATTCTTCAGTCATTGCTTCTACCCATTCTTTCTTCTGTACCGCTTCTTCGTAGTTTGTAGGTTCTTGATCTACAAGATCACACATCAAAGCTACATAGTTGGAAAAAGTCTTAGGCTTCTTACTTACCCGTGTGGACCCTTCAAGAGCTCCATATCTTTCTTCTTCTTGTATAGTCTCTCTTGCCCAAGCAGGCTTTCTCTTTCTTGATATATCCATCATAGGAGGTTCTTGTGGTTCTGCCATGTCATGTTCTTCAGGAACTTCATCTTCAGGGAGACATGTAGTTTCTTCATTTCTGGGAGGTGCCTCTTCCTCATACACTTCTTCATGTTGGCACTTCTTGGATCTCTTGAGAGCTGCCTCTTCATTGAATGTCACATCTCGACTGATTTCCATGTGATGGAATCCAGGAATGTAAATTCTGAATGCTTTGGATACTTCACAATATCCAACAAATATCCCCTTCTTTCTGGAAGGGTCTAACTTGGTTCTTTTCTCTTTTGGTATATGAATATATACTGGACAACCAAAAATTTTGAGGTGACTTACCTCAGGCTTCTTTCCCGTGAACATCTCTTCTGGAGTCTTGAATCCAAGAGTATTGTGAGATATTCTATTCTGTACATACACAACAGTTCTTGTTGCTTCTGCCCATAGATGCATTGGAAGATCTTGATCATATATCATTGTCTTCACTACCTTCATGATGGTTCTGTTCTTTCTTTCCGCAACCCCATTCTGTTGAGGATTGTAGGGAGTAGTTAGTTCCCTCTTGATTCCGACATCTTTGCAAAAGGTTTCAATCTCTTTTGAGGTATACTCTCCGCCATTGTCTGATCGGAGTGTCTTTATTTTCTTGTTTGAAAGATTCTCTATCAAGGCTTTGAATTCTTTGAATTTCTCAAACACTTCACTTTTTGCTTTCAAGAAGTATATCCAAGTCTTTCTTGAATAGTCATCAATAAATGTAATATAATATTCAAAGCCACTCGAGGATGTGGAAGACATTGGACCACACACATCTGAATGAATCAATTCCAACGTACCTTTTGTTTTTGTTTCGCTCTTCGGAAATGGATTCTTGATATTCTTTCCTTTCGCACATCCTTTGCAAATGCCTTCATGTTTGATCTTCATGTCTGGTATTCCCGTCACTACTTGGTTCACATGAGGTAGAGCCTTGTAATTAATGTGGGCAAGCCTTCTATGTCATAGTTCACTAGGGTTAGTGGACTCATGAACAAAGGCTGTTTCTAAGTGCCCCTTGAGTTTATACAAGCCTCCTTCTTCACCAATGATGACTGCATCTTCAATATTCTTTCCTTTGGGCCACATGAGTACTTGACCATCTATGAAAGCAACTCTGAATCCTTTCTTATCTAAAGCTGAGATAGAAAGTAAATTCTTCTTCATGCCAGGTACATATAATACATCTTTCATCTTTAGGGGATTACCTGAATCAAGTTTGTAGCTTGCTTCACCAACTCCTTTGATCGAATATTGATAGTCATCTCCTAGGGATACTTTCTGAGGAGAGCTCTTTTCTTCAAGTTTGGACAGAGTTTTCTTTTGTCTCGTCATGTGCTTTGAAGCACCACTATCCATAAGACAAGTATCTTCTCCAGGTGTTACAGACCCAGAGAGAGTAGAGAATAGTACATACTCTTCTGCATCTTCTTCTCTTGCTTGCTTTCTTAGAGGTCCTTCATCTTCTTCTTCTTCATCCTCATCTTCAGCTAGATGAGCATGGTGTCTTTTGCTGTTGTTGATCCTCTTCTTATATTCTTGCTTCTTCATAGAACAATTTCTGGCAATGTGTCTTATCTTATCACAATGGAAACATTGAAAACCAGAGTAGTCCTTATTTGATAGACTTTCTCTTGATCTTTGGAATCCTCTGGGAGGTTGATGCTTCTTGTGGTTTCCCTTCTTGAAGATGGGTTGATTTCTTCTTCTCTTGGTATGAGTGGCTAGGGCTTGATCATCCTCTTTTAGTAAGGCTTCTCTATTTGCCACTCTAGTCTCCTCTTGAATGCAGTCTTCCCGTACCACATCAAACTTCATGCTTTCCTTCCTGGCACACATCATTTGAATGAATGATTCCTAGGGTCTAGTGAGACCATTGAGAGCAGTCATAACCATCTCATCTTCATCAAGTTTGTCTCCAATAGCTTCTAGTTGTTCTTTGATCTGAGAAACCCTTGTGAAGTAGTCTTGGATGGATTCTCCATGACTCATCTTTGTGCTCTTCAGTTGAGCTCTTAGATTCATCTTTCTGTTGATGTTTCTTCCCTCATACATTTTGGATAGGGCATCATACATTTCTTTTTGGAGTCTTCTTGGATGTCACTCGAGGGATCAAGTGATCCTTGATAGAGTCAACAATAATCCTTTGTGCCCTAATCATATCCTTCTTGTGTTTCTCTTTGGCTTCAGCTTCTTCAGGTTCTGCAACTTCCTCTTTGATATACTTATCAAGATCATTCTCTTGGAGAATGAGACCAATCCTGTATTTCCATGCTCGGAAATTCTCTATGCCTTCTAGCTTGTCCTCAAGCTTAGTGCTTGGGGCCATCTTGTCAGAAAATCACAAAAAATTGAAATTCTACGGAATGAGAAACTGAACTTACCAGGAGATGCGCTTGATTGAGGTGAATTGTCTGGTGTGCTTGGTTTTTGGAGATCTCAAGTCTTCACCTTCCAAATCAGACTTGCAAGATTCTGCTTCTGCAGCTTCCAGCTGTTTTCTGGTTCAACAGTTTTTTGGTGTAGCTGTTAAACAAGGGTCTGACTTTCCCGGAGATTCACTCATCGAAAAACCTCGATTCCAGGCTCAATAGATGCGCTCTGGGAGGGCGCAACTTTCTATGCAAGCAGTTTTCCGAAAATCAAATTTTTTCCTGAAACCCTAATTTCTTCTGGGGAGAGAGAGGGCTATTTCACCTTGTGAAAGCTGTCCTATTCAGGCTAGCTCTGATACCATGTTAAAATTCCATATGCTAAGCTAGATCATCAGCATTTAATTTCAATTTCATAACAAAAGCATATAAACAGGATCACTTGTGTGTTCCAAATGAGGAGTGCCACACCTCTATTTATATTCTTTCGTTCACTTAATAATTAACTCAGTTATGTAGGTTCGAGTAATCCTATTTTAATCTTGTAGGCTCGAGTAACCACAACTGGGGTACTAATGACCCGACTTACAATTTGAGGGGACTTCCTCGTGATTCTTATTAGTTCTTTTGATTAGAAACATTGGGGTATAAAGAAATACAAGTGATACTCCCGGTAGGACCATCGGGGATCACAAAATATATATATAGAATATTCTTCGAAGTTACAATATTTCAACATGCCTTGGGCACGAGAAATAATCCAAGATGAAGAATAGTATGACGAGACTTCCAAAGAAAGCAAGAGGCCTTAGACACACTCTAGTTATGTGACATTGTTGAGTGGCATCATTGATGCAGAGCCTTCCAGCTATGAAGTAGTCAAGAAGAAAGGGAAGGAGACTTTGATCAAAGAGTACCAGTTCAGGAAGAATGATGTCTATGATGCAGTGTCGAGGCTTGAAGGGAAGTCCGGAGTGTCTTCCATATGGATCTACAAGATCCAGCATGCAGTAGATGGAAACATTGTGGGATACAAGGAAAGACTCATAGCACGAGGCTTCTCACAAGAAAGAAAGCACAAACTACGAAGAGACATTTGCAGTAATGATGAGTCAAGGAGGAAGTATACGTAGAGCAGCCACTGGGAGTTGAGACACATGACAAGCAAACTCATGTGTGCAAATTAAAGAAGGCCTTGTACGAGCTTAGAAGGCACCCGTGGGATAGAACATACAGTTACATAAGGAGCTGGAAGAACACCTAGAGTGATGAAGATCTTAACCTTTGCTACAAGATTGAAGATGAAAGCTTATAGAGGATGACAAGCTCATAGATGGGTGTGAGAAAAACTTTTCAACAAAGTTCAAGATAGAGGATCTTGGTATCCAGTGACCCTAGATGGATACATAGAATATTAGTAGCAAAGGAAGCTACTTGTCACTCCATTACAGAATGTTTCAATACATAGAGTACGAAAGGCAGAGGGAGAATGATGCTCCGCTTCAGAGGGAGTGACTGCAGAAGATCCTCAAGTTCGACATGGTATGATAGGATGGACAACTTACTGATGGCTCTAGGATGTACCGAGTGTAAAGTGGATTTCAACCTTTATTTCAAGGTTGAAGGCGGAAGACCAGTGATGCCCCTATTATATGTCGAGGACCTGTTCTTGATAGACAAAGAGGAACTCTTTAAAGATGCACGAAGGACACTTGCTACAGAGTTCAAGAAGAAAGACCTAGGGATATTGTACTACTTCCTAGGCATGGAGGTGTGGAAGAATGCGAATGAGATTTTCCTTGGTCAAGGAAAGTATGCAGAGGAGATTTTGAAGAAATTCAGAATACTGGACCGCAAGGCGATAACCACACCTATGGCATCAAACTTAAAGCTTTTGTGTGATGCTTCATTAGAGACGGTTGATGCCACGATGTATCGTCAGATGATTTGTTCATTGATGTGTTTGGCGAATACGAGACTAGACATATACTTTGCTGTGAACAACCTGAGCCAGTTCCTGACAGATTCGAGACATGCTCACCTGGTTGCAAAGCATGAAGTGAGGTGCCTGAATGGTATAGTTGAGTATGGGCTCAAGTATGATACGAATTAGAAGACTAACCTGCATGGTCATGTTGATTCGGATTGGTAGCGCCACTGAGAAGAAGAGCACCTTGGGTTGCTTCTTTAGTTTGAGATCTAGTATGGCCTACTGGTTTGGCAAGATGCAGTCCTTCATGGCGCTGAGTACTGTTGAGGCAAAATATGTTGTCACTTGCTCAGCTATTTGTGAGGTAGTATGTTTCTTTTGAAATCTACTATTTGATTTGATTGATCTGACTTGCATTTTTGTATGATGTAGAGAGGAGCAGTGAAGCTCCAGTATGGGATCCAGATCGAGATCTCTCGAAAGAGGGAGTGATGAGTTCTAGCATAGCCGGTGAGACAGGTTGTCTGAGCATAAATTCCTGGTGAAGCTCGTAGGTTGCTTAGACGTAATCAGTCATGTAGGTTGTCCTCGGATGTAATCAGTCCTGGCAAAGCTCGCAGATTATCCTTGGACGTAATCAGTCTTGATGTGATTCTATGCTAGAAATAGCCAGAGTGAAGTTTGAATACTTTAGAGAGAAGCTTGGTGTACTTCAGATCGAGGTTCTTTCCAAGGGGAAGTGATAAGTCCGAAAGACGCAGATACACATAAGCCTTTCCGACAAGGTGGTAGGTTGGTCCTGCCATGGTCGTTGATGTAAGTGCTGGAGCCTTTCCGACATGGTGGTAGGTTGGTCCTCCCATGGTCGTTGATGTAAGTGTTGGAGCCTTTTCGACATGGTGGTAGGTTGGTCCTCCCATGGTCGTTGATGTAAGTGATGGAGCTTTTTTGACATGGTGGTAGGTTGGTCCTCCCATGGTCGTTGATGTAAATGTTGAAGCTTTTTCGACATGGTGGTAGGTTGGTCCTCCCATGGTCATTGATGTAAATGTTGAGCCTTTCTCGGATGGTGGTAGGTTTTTCCTCCCATGCCGATGGATGTAAGTGCTGTGTTATGTGTATCTGGGCTGTGCATCGTGTGATGATGAAATGATTTGAAGATGATGAACTAACGATAGGGTACACAGGTGTTGCAAGGCATGTAATCAATCCTGGGATGCTCCTTCAGGTTTTGCAGTGTCATATAATCAGCCCTGGGAGATCCTACAGGTTTTGCAAGAGGCATATAATAATTCCTGGGATGTACCTACTTGATGGATTGCTCGCAGAGATGATGAAGACCTACATGGAGGCTAGGCCTACATCCAACATGAAAAAGGGCTGGCACTATAGAAACTTTTGATGACAGATAGTATGGGATGATGATCAAATTATAAGAAGATGATGGCAGCAGCTATGATGAAGACTCTATGACTCCTTGATGATGAGGATGCGATGAAGACTTGACTAGATGTGTTGATGACTGTGTAGAGAGAGAATACCTTCCTAGTTAAGAGGGAGTGTTGATGTATTTGTAACTTCAAAAGATATTCTGATGTACATTATCATTGTATGTTGTTGTTACCCCATTGGGGATGTGTGTTACCCCTTTATGGGATGTCTAAATTGTGTCTAGACCTTGAGGTACAACCTCTGTTGTAAGTCGAGGCAATAGTCCCCAGTGTAACATCATGTAATATGTAATTATGGTTTCTCTAAGAGAAGTGGCCCCATGTGAGATGACATGTAGGCTTGGGTATTATATTTGGTCAGTGACTTGAAAGGGTATAAATAGGGAGGCCCTCTCCCTCATTTATACACCTCATACACTCTCCAAGTCACATGAGAGAGAGAGATAGTCAGAGGAGGAAAGAAAGATAGCTGCTGAACATTTCTTATTACTCTTTTGATCATCTTACTATTCTGAAGAAGTTTGCGGGGTTTTCTCCTTTATGGTTTCTCTGATGAAAATCTGTGTCTTGTGTATCTTTTATATCTAATGCATTTTGTTGTACTTGTTATTCTTTCAGATAAAGATCCTAGATAATCTAATCATATCTTAAGAAAAACTAACAGTCTGGTTTTTGACACTGTGTATGCATGAAGGAATGATAGCTTGGGTCTAAGTCTTTATGTGTTGCTAGTAGTCCCAGTTTTGATGGTGTTTGGAGTTGCTTCTCATAACACACTAACATAGTTGGATTGTGATTGGACTCTTCGACAACCCAAACAAACATAGTCCCGAGTTTAACTCTGTGGGTGGTTTCTTCCTCAGACAAACCACCGAAATATTGATAGCATATACACAAGTCTGAGTTTGATGCTTTATACACAGTCCAAGCTTATCCTAGTTTGAAAGTGATTGAGGTGGTGTCTAAACAGTTTGCAAGCTTATCAAAGTTTGAAGGGAGATGTTGACTTCCCTAAGCCCAAGCTCATGAAGTGATGAACAGTCCCGAAGTTTTGCTGCTTGAAGACTATACACAGTTGGCTTAACATGGACACTCTTCCCAACATCTACACAACCCTAGTGAGGATAGAGTTTGGAGGCTCTTCCTAAGCATTTACACAGTCCCAAATAACCCTAGAAGCTGACATGTTGATGATGAGGCTTAAGCATGAAGATGATAGTCCATGATGACAACCCTAGAAGCTGTTGATGAAGTACAAGGTTGATGCACAACTTAAGAAGATGACAACCCTAACTTGGTGAGTGGATGACAGCTCTAGTACTGATAGACCAAGTTTGGACTTGTGTTGGGCTCTTTCGCTCAACCAATATATAGTCAGAGTCAGAGTATAATGAAGGGTGACTTGAAGAAACATCCCGATGACAAGAAGACATGATGATGATGTGACAATTAGATGGGTGAGCAGTTAGATGCAACAGAGGATTGATTGATCATAAAAGTACTTGCAAGCTAAGTCTCCCATTACCATAAATAAATATTACATTTACATATATTCTTGTGTCTCTCTTTGATATGATTATTTTGCTTATGACTCATGGTTGATTTAGTTGATGATGTAATTGATAATATAATGCTTGATGAACTCTTCTGATTAATAGAAGGTGAAAAATGTTTAATTTTCTCTCACCCTGATTCATCCCCCCCTCTCAGTTTGACCATTGTGTCCAACACTTCTCTTGTAGGTCATAGCACACGATCTTTCCTACAAGTCAAATTTAGTCATATGATTAGTAATATTTCATAATCATCAAATCATATCAATGCATAAATCACACAGTTATACAACCATTTTAGCCAATGCTTCAGCACAACACTCATCCATATCCTGTATACATATAGTCAATGTTCCCCCAAGTTTCCGGGACAGGGGGACGCGGGAGCGGGGAAACGCACATTCGGGATGTTGCGTGGAGACCACCCCCAAATTTAGGGATATTCGGGGGGGACTTGGGGACGTCTCTAAAATTATAAAAATAAAATAAAATATCAAAAACAATAATTCATTTGATGTATATTAATGATTGTGCAATGTAAATACTAAATATATCAGTTTATTTTCTAAGTAGTACCAAGTAGGAATTGTAAAATGTGAAAATAATGGACAAACATTAAAAAAAAATTCCCAGGGGCATGGTTGGGGAGGGAAAGTTTCGCCCAGGAGTCCCCAAGTCCCCGGGACGCAGGAAAAGTGGAAACGCGTCCCTGACCCTGCGAGACGTGTCCCTGTGGAACACTGCATACAGTAACTTTCTAGATTCCTTCCATCTCTACCAGAACATAATATTAAGAGCCTGCATTGCTCTCAATCATGTCAGTAAAGAGGTTTCATTCTAGATAAGCAATAATGCCTCATAGAATGTTGTGCAACATCATATGATTAGTAATATTTCATAAACATCAAATCATATCAAGGCATAAATCACACAGTTATGTAACCATTTTAGCCAATGCTTGAACACAACACTCATCCATATCCTGTATACATACGATAACTTTCTAGATTCCTTCCTTTTCTACCAGAACATAATATTAAGAGTGTGAGTTTCTCTCAATCATGTCAACAAAGAGGTTTCATTCTAGATAAGCAATAATGCTTCATAGAATGTTGTGTAACACCATAAGCTACTTACCCATCACATGCATATTAGTTGTAGACTGTTCTACAATGCATTCACTCTAACATGGATAATACATTCTCTGATTCTAGGAACATAAATATGTACACAGCTGAACAATATCATTTAAACAATTAGATATACAGGAAATGACAATTCAAATACTTATCTTTGTTTGTTTGGTTGGCTCCCTCTTGATTTTTGCCTCTTTGCAGGAATTACTGGAGTCTCTGACAACATATTGTACTCCATCGTTTGATTCTGAGGACCTGTGTCCATCTTGCTCACGATCGACAATGTTGAGCAAGTCTTCTACGCCTTAGTTCACTTGGTACTGTGTACTAGTGCTGGATCTAAGTGTCCCTTCAATAACTACATCATCAATCGTCTTCCGACTTGGCCACAAAAGATCTTGGTCATCAACAAGAGCAACTCTATATCCATGTTCTTTTAGTGCTGATATGAAGAGGAGGTTCTTCTATACTACATCTTTCATCTGCATAGGTTTTCCGAAATTCAATCTTGTAGGAGGCTTCTCCTATTCTTTATACTGATTCTTATTTGTGTGAAGCACAATTCTGGCACCCACAATATTTCTAAAATGCCCACAAATATTCGAAATCCCACATTTTGATAAGTACTAATATATAGTATGATGAATTTAATGTTTACAAACATGACCTTTTTATAGGTCAATATGTGTCGTTTCAATGGAACGACATGCCTCACAAACTTTATAATTTAATTAATTACCCTAATTGACAATTTAATTATTTAATTATTATACATGTAACATATCTTTTCCCTTAAGGAAAGCTTTGTCCTCAAAGCTGAGCGTTGATGTCCTCGTTTTATGGGTTGTATGAAGTGTTGACTCAAACACTGCAATCTGGATCGATTTCTTTCTGTGGATGTGATTCTAGAACTTGTGTTGTGATCCTTTTTGCTTACGTGGTGAGTTTTTGAAACAATGTTGCAAACATTGGCCGAGAAATCGTGATGTTCCAAGAAATCGTGCGTTTTTCAGTTGGCCAATTTTTTTTGAAAAAATTGCCGAAAAAATCGTGCCGATTTTTTTCTGAGATATTGCCGATTTTTTCCCGATTTATGCTTGAGATATTGCCGATTTTTTCTAAGCCGATATTTTTCCTGATTTTTTCTCCATTTTTTGGATTTATCACGAGATTTAAAAAATTGAAAAAATCAATATTTTTGTATTTTATAAGTTTGTCGATTTATTGCCCATGTTTATCGATGTGCTGCTGAGATATTCCGAAATGATGTTTCCTGGACCTTGCCGATATTTTCGTCGCGCTGATGTTTGCAACACTTTTTGAAACAATACTACTTATGCTTATTTGTTTTCCATGTCATCATTTGGATTCCACTTATGAGCCAATGTGGATCTTTACTTCCACTTTTTGCACTAGTTGTGGCCTCCACATCGGATGTCATAATAACAAAAATGTTTTTAAGAGATGCTTTTTGATCTTGGAAACTAAAGGGATGGTCATTCTCAAGTGCTTGGAGTTTTAAGACATTAATGTGAGCCTTCTTGGTTTCATCAAACCATAGTATTGTTAATGGCTTCCATCTTACAATCTTTGGACATGTGTATTTTAATTTTAACAATCCCAAAGTTGGTTGGTGGTTGTCACGGAAATGAAACACATTTAAACTGACGTCGACTTGATTGGAATTCTTTACGTCTTTTACTAACTTTCTTTGAATCGTAGCAGCCATGGCTTCTTTATTGACTTGTAGTGTCCTTGATTTCCTCATGAGTGTGTCCAAACCTTCAGCCTTGGAGTAGGATAAATGTTGTTCCTTGACAGCAACTTGCTTAATAGGACTTCCTAAACACGTAGATGCAATAACTATTTTGTTATTTGGTTCAACAACAATAGGACCTCTATATACATCTTTTTTGACATGAAAATTGGATGGTGATATGGAACTGGCTACGTCATTCATATTAATGTCCAAAACATCAATTTCACCCTTTTCAAATTCTTTCTCATGTCTTTCTTTCGGGCGTTGAAAATTAGAATTAGGTTTAATTTTTAAGTTCTTGTCATCATTGAATGAGTATGCAACATTGATATAACCCTTAGAGCTCTCAATAGTTGCAATTTCGGGTTGTTGATTGTTGAAATCATCTGTTGTATGCTTTTTTGCTTGTGTTAATTCATGAAGATGTTCTTCTTTATATGGTAGAATTGTTCTATTTTGGTGACCTTCATTGCTTACCTTCTCCTTTTTATCTTTTTCTTCACATAGTTGTTTGGACATATTTCGAGCATGGCATCTTTTTATTATTTCGTCAATGATTTTTGAAATATCTGCTATTATTTCTTCCTTAAGCTTCCTTATTCCTTTAGCTAAGTCATCATTCTTTGAGAACATTTTTGTGCATGGGATATTTTTGCTAAAAATTTAATATAATAACCAATAGTTTATTATATTAAATATAATTTTTATTTTTAATAATAATATTAATAATATTAATAAAATTTAATAATAATAAATTTTTATTATTAATACTATTTTTGAATAAAAGTATTATTAATATTATCAAATAATATTAATATTAGGTTTGTGAATTATGGAAAGCGGGAATTGTAGGGAGAGGCGGGGTGAGGGAGAGTGTAGCGAGATGCAATGGTGGTGGACGCAGTGGATGGGGTGAGTGCGGCCGAGGGAGCAAGAGGGAGATGACGATGTGTGGGAGAGCGTGTTTAGGGAGATGGAACCGAGGCGGGAGGGCGAAGGTGTGGTGGGGGAGTACGCAGATGGGAGAGTACACAGATGGAATATGTGGCGTGGAGGGGTTGGTGGAAACTAAGCGATGGCGTGAGAGGGAGAAGCATAGGTAGGTGGAGAAGGTGAGTGGTAGGAGGGGGGGTAGCGGATGAGTGGTGGTGGTGAGAGGGATGCGAAAAATGATGAGGATGGAAGGGATGTGGGGTAGTATGGAGGGAGGTGGGTAGTATGAGAGGTGATTGATGCAGATGAAGGCATGGAGAAGGAGCGGATGGACGTGAAGAATGAAGGCTGGTGTGGAGCAGCGAAGGTGATGGGCAAAGACTAATGTGGAGGGGAATAGCATTGAGGTGGAATGAAAGTGACAGGGGAGGACAAAAGGGAGAGCATAGTGAGGGATGGAGAATACAAAAGGTAGATGGAGAGAGCGAAGCTTGAGTCGGAGGTACGGACGAGGCTCTGATACCAACTGGTGCGAAGCACAATTTCTAACATCCGCAATATTTCTAAACCACCCACAAATTTTCAAAATCTCACATTTTGATAAGTAATAACATATAGAATGATGAATTCAATGTTTACAAACATGACCTTTTTATAGGTCAATATATGTCCTTTCAATGGAACGACGTGACTCACAAACTTTATAATTTAATTAATTACGCTAAATTATAATTTAATTATTTAATTAGTAGATATGTAACATCAATTGGTGCGAAGCATAATTTTTGACACCTGCAATATTTCTAAAACACCCACAAATATTCGGAATCCCACATTTTGATAAGTAATAATATATAGACAGATAAATTTAATGTTTTCAAACATGACCTTTTGATAGGTCAATATGTGTCGTTTCAATGGAACGACATGACTTACAAACTTTATAATTTAATTAATTACCCTAATTTACAATTCAATTATTTAATTATTATATATGTAACAATTATCTCGAGCTTCACCTTATGAGGTGAATCCTTCAACTTGTGGGACAAGAGATATTACTCTTCTCTTGTCTTCTTCTAAACGGGTTCATTGTGTTGATGTATTTGTAACTTCGGAAGATATTCTGATGTATATTATCATTGTATGTTGTTGTACCCCCATTGGAGATGTGTTTGCTTCCTTGCGGGATGTCTTTATCGTGTTTGAACCTTGAGGTACAACCTCCGTTGTAAGTCGGAGCAATAGTCCCCAGTGTAACATCGTGTAATTTGTATTTGGAGTCTCTCTAGGAGAAGTCGACCTTGTTAGTGAGACAAGTCGGCCCCAGTCAAGTATTTGCTCAGTCACATGAAAGGTATAAATAGGGAGGCACTCTCCCTCATTTATACACAACTCACACTCTCAAGTTCACATGAGAGAGAGAGAGACAAGGGAGGAGAGATAGATAGATGCTGAATACTTCTTATTGCTGGGTTTGATCATCTTATGACACAGTCTTTGTGACTATACTATTTCTGAGGAAGTTTGCGGGGTTTTCTCCTTTGTGGTTTCCCCGGTGAAAATTTGTGTCTGGTGTATCTATTATATCTTATGCATCTTGCTGTACTTGTTATTCTTTCAGACAAAGATCCTAATTAAGGTAATAAGATCTAAGAAAAACTAACATGGTATCATAGCCTCTCTCAAAGAAGGCACTTTGTAGCTGCGAAAACTAGGGTTTCCTAGTTCAAGGTGTTCTCTCCACAGGTCATCAAGAAAAGAGGGCTAGGCTAACTTGCCTCAGTAGGGCACATCTTTTGGTAGAAGCAGTTTCAAATTAGAAGAAGTTTCATTTTTGACCTTGTCACTCGTGTTGGGAGAAACTAGGGCATCAAGTTTCAGAGTCTTCCTACCTCAGTCTTCAGAAACTGACCTTGCTGAGCAACTTGCCTCAAGGAGGCACACCTCTGTCCTAACAAAATTCCCAAACTCCAAGTTTGGAAAATTAGAGTTTCTTTGAGAAACCCTAGATCAACCAGCTCCGGAACCAGTTCGAACACCTCAAATCGGTAAGATCTAAATCTTTGCTATTTCCATTTGAGGTTCTCATTTGAAAAATGACTCACCATAATCAGCTTGAGGACAAGCTTGGAGGGGCTAATAACTTCCGGGCATGGAAGTACAAAATCTCCCTGATCCTTGAAGAGAATGATTTGGATCAGTACATCACTGAAGAAGTTCAAGAACCAACGGGAGATGAGGCTAAGGCTACTCAGAAGAGAAGCTTGGCTAAGGCCAAGAGAATCATTGCAAATTCTATCAAGGATCACCTCATCTCCCATGTGTCTTCATTCAAGACACCGAAGGAAGTATAGGATGCTTTGACAAAGATGTTCGAAGGGAAGAACATCAACCAGAAGATGACTTCGAGGGACAAGTTGAAGAATGTGAAGATACAGATTTCCAAGACTATGCAGTCTTACTTCACAAGGGTTGCCAAAATCAAAGAACAACTTAAAGTTGTTGAAGGGAATGTCGAAGAAGGAGAAATTGTAATGACTACCTTGAATGGTCTCCCTAGATCATGGGACTCATTCATTCAAGGAATTTGTGCAAGAAGGAGGCTGATCTCTTTCATCAGACTTTGAGAAGAATGTGCACAAGAAGAAGCTCGACTCGTGACAAGAGAAGAGAAGATGGGAGCAACTGAAGATCAAGCTCTCACAGTTCACCCCAGGAAGAACTTCAAGAAGGAGCAGAAGGAGCACTTTCATCACAACAAGAAGAAGGACATGAAACAAAAGAAGACCAAGAGAGATCCTTCCAATGTTCGATGCTATACTTGTGATAAAAAGGGACATTTTGCAAGAGACCGTATCATTAAGAAAAAGAGACACCATGCTCATGTTGCCGAAGACAATTAACCAACAAACAAAAGATTTAGAAGAGAGAAGGATGATTTAGATGAAGAGTATGTGCTAATCTTAGCACTTACTGGCACTATCTCACACGAAAGCAATGATTGGCTTGTGGATAGTGAAGCTTCTAAACACATGACGGGGTACAAGGAATCATTCGTCAATATGTCTGAACATGAGTCACCACACAAGGTGAAACTTGGGGATGATTACCAATACCCCATAAAAGGGAGTGGAGAAGCTTCATACAAGCTTGACTCCAAGAAATCCTTAAATATGAAGGATGTGCTATATGTTCCAGGATTGAAGAAGAATCTTCTCTCCATATTTGTACTAGATGCAAAGGGAATTAGAGTTGCATTTGTCAATTGCCATGTTCTAATGTGGCCCAGAGGGAAGACAATATTGGTTGCAACAGTGATTGGAGAAGAAGATGGAGGCTTGTACAAGCTAAAGGGATAACCTAAACAAGCACTGGTTCATGAGTCAATTGAACCAAGTGAACTATGGCATAGAAGGGTAGCACATGTGCACTATAGAGCACTATCGATGGCAAGCAAAGCAGTCTCTAGATTGCTAGAGATCCAAGAAAAGCATGATGGCATTTGCAAAGGATGTGCATGCAAAGTAGACATTTACCAGCAATGAGAGCAAGGCCAAATGAATACTGGAAATAGTACACTCGAATGTATGTGGACCCATGTCTTCTAGCTCATTAAGCGGGTATGTGTACTATGTTTCCTTTATAGATGATTGCTCATGTAAGACTTGGCTATATTTATTGAAAGGAAAAAATGAAGTTTCCGGTAAGTTCAAGGAATATAAAGCCTTGGTCAAGAACCAAACCGATAGGAAGATTAAGACTCTAAGGTCAGATAATGGTGCAGAGTTCACTTTCGAAGAATTCAAGGAACTCAGCAGAGAGTCCAGGATTAAGAGGGAGTTGAGCACTCGATACAATCTTCAACAGAATGGGGTTGCAGAACGAAAGAACCGAACCGTCATGGAAGCAGCAAGAGCAATGTTGCATGACCAGGATCTTCCTATGCATCTTTGGGCAAAGGCAGTAAGGACAACTGTGTATTTACAGAACCGTACTCCTCATCGAGTACTTGACAACAAGATCCATGAAGAGGCTTTCTCAGGAGAGAAGCCAGAAGTCGGCCATTTGAGGATATTTGGCTGCCCGATGTACATACATATCCCAAAGGAGAAAAGGACCAAGATCGATCCTTCTGGGAGGAAGGGTATATTCGTAGGATATAGTGATACATCAAAGGCCTACCGAATATACTTCCCAGGATTCAAGAAGATCGACATCACTAGAGACATAACCTTTGATGAAGACTCGACATACTTTAGATCTAGGAGGACACTTATTCAAGAAATCGAGGAACTTGAAGATACGAGAGCCCGAGATATGGAAATTGGAGAAGCAATTCCAGAAGACCATGAAGATCATGACATGGCAGAACCACAAGAACAAATAGAGACAATCCTCGAGAAGACTCCCACAAGAGGAAACCAGCATGGGAACGGTAGCTCTTACGAGAAGCAGAAAGGTATGGCGCTCTAGAAGGAATACACAGAGAGAGAAAAAAAGGGCAAAGCCCTACAATAGCTATGTGGCCCTGCTGTGTGACATCATTGACAGAGAACCCTCCACCTTTGAAGAGGCTGTAAGAAAGAAAGCATGGAAGGATGCTATAATCAAGGAATATCAATCAATCATGAAGAATTATGTCTGGGAGATAGTTCCGAGACCGGAAAAGAAGTCTGTCGTAACTTCAAAGTGGATCTACAAGATCAAGCATGCTGCAGATGACAACATTGTGAAATACAAGGCATGGTTCGTAGCACAAGGCTTCTCACAGAAAGAAAGCATAGACTACGAAGAGACATTTGCACCCATGGCGAGGTACACTTCCATTAGGACCATACTTGCATTGGTAGCAGTTATGAAATGGAAAATACACTAGATGGATGTAAGACAACTTTCTTGAATGGTGTAGTTAAGGAGGAAGTGTATGTGGAACAACCATTGGGATTCGAGACACATGATAGGAAGACCCATGTGTGCAAATTGAAGAAGGCCTTGTATGGATTGAAACAAGCACCGAGGACATGGTACGACAGGATGGATAGCTTCCTAATGAGCTTAGGCTTTACCAAGAGTAGAGCAGATTCCAACCTTTACTTCAAGTTTGAAGACGAAAGACTAGTGATGCTCCTGCTATATGTCGATGACTTGTTTTTGATAGGCGAAGAGGAACTCATTAAAGATGCAAGGAGGAGACTTGCTACAAAGTTTGAGATGAAAGATCTAAGTATGATGCACTACTTCTTAGGCATGGAGGTGTGGCAGAGTGTAGATGGGATCGTCCTTGGTCAAGGAAAGTATGTAGTGGAGATTCTGAAGAGATTCAGAATGTTGGACTGCAAGGCAATAGCCACACCTATGGCATCTAACTTGAAGCTTTTGAGTGATGCTTCATCTGAGACGGTTGATGCCACGATGTATCGTCAAATGATTGGCTCATTGATGTATCTGACGAATACGAGACCTGACAGATGCTTTGCGGTGAACACCTTGAGCCAGTTCCTGACGGATCCGAGGCATGTTCACCTGATAGCTGCAAAGCATGTACTGAGGTACCTAAAAGTTATAGTAGATTATGGGCTCAAATATGATGTGAATCAAAAGATTAACCTACATGTTTATGTTGATTCAGATTGGGTAGGTAGCGCCACTTCAGGTTGTTGCTTCAGTTTGGGATCTGGCATGATCTCCTAGTTCAGTAGGAAGCAATCATGCGTGGCACTGAGTACAACCGAGGCAGAGTATGTTGCTGCTTGCTCTGTTAGTTGCGAGGCAGTGTGGCTGTGAAAGCTACTGTTTAACTTGTTTGATCTCCAGTTGGATGTGACTTATATCTTTTGCGACAATCAGAGTTACGTGAAGCTGTTAGAAAACCCTGTGTTCCATGACAAGTCGAAGCACATCGAGATCAAGTTCCACTATATTAGGGATATGGTGCAGAGAGGAGCAATGAAGCTCTAGTACGTGGCAATAGACGAGCAGATAGCCGATGTGTTGACCAAGCCTCTAGCCAGAGTGAAGTTTGAGTACTTCAGAGAAAGACTTGGTGTGATCTAGATTAAGACCCCTCGAAAGAGGGAGTGATGTGTTCTAGCATAGCTAGAGAGACAGGTTGTTTGAGCTAACATCCCGACGAAGATCATAGGTTGCCTAGACGTAATTAGTCCTGTAGGTTGTCCTTGGATGTAATAAGTCTCGGCGAAGCTCACAGGTTATCCTTGGATGTAATCAGTCCTGATATGCTTCTATGCTAGAAATAGCAGATGCATAATATCTCACATGGGAAATGAGACAGGTTGTCCGAGCGGGAAAAATCCTGGTGAAGTAGGATGCTCGGACGTAATCTATGCTGTAGGTTGTCCTCAGATGTAATCAGTCCTGGCGAAGCTCGTAGGATATCCTTGGACGTAATGAGTCCCGAGACAAGTTATTCGAGTGTACATATGAGCCCTAGTGTGGTATGCAGGTTACTCGAATGTAATAACTCCTGTGGGTTGTCCGAGTGTAAAAAGGAGCCCTAGCATGGTATGTAAGTTACTCGGATGTAATATGCCCTGAAGGTTTTTTGAATGGAAAAGATCCTGGACGTAGGTTGTTCAGATGTAATAAGTCCTTGAGGTTGACCTAGAACGTAAAAGTCCTGATGTAGCAGATTGTTTGGTTGTAATCAGTCCTTACATATATATCTATATATGTGTGTGTTCCCATGCTAAGATGATTAGGTCATGAAGCACGTGAGGTGCACCTACGCGGTTCTCCCTTACTGGTAGAACACAGGTTGACCGTGGATGCTTTGTGTGCTTTGTTTTGTTTGTGTGCAGGACAAAAGAGATAATTTGGATACTGCGAGATAAAGGTAGAAGACTCATGTTATTGCTGTGGCAATGTAAAGAAAGCCTTGGACAGTTCCTACGAGATGGCTTGCTCGAGATATGATGAATACCTGGATGAGGACTAGGTCTACACCCATCTTGAAAGAGGGCTGGCTTTGTAGAAACTTCCGATGACAGATAGTACCATTTGATGATCGATAAGAAGATGATGATGGTAGCAACTATGTTGATGACTCTATGACTCTGTGATGAAGACTTGACCAGATGTGTTGATGACTGTGGAAGAGAGAATACCTTCCTAGTTAAGAGGGAGTGTTGATGTATTTGTAACATTGGAAGATATTCTGATGTATACTATCATTGTATGTTGTTGTACCCCCATTGGAGATGTGTTTGCCTCCTTGCTAGATGTCTTTATTGTGTCTGGACCTTGAGGTAGAACCTCCGTTGTAAGTCGGGGCAATAGTCCCCAGTGTAACATCATGTAATGTGTATTTGGAGTCTCTCTAGGAGAAATCGGCCCTGTTAGTGAGACTAGTCGGCCCTAGTTATGTATTTGGTCAGTCACATGAAAGGTATAAATAGGGAGGCGCTCTCCCTCACTTCTACACACCTCACACTCTCAAGTTTGCATGAGAGAGAGAGACAAGGGAGGAGAGAGAGATAGCTGCTGAATACTTCTTATTATTGGGTTTGATCATCTTATGACACAGTCTTTGTGACTGTACTATTTTGAGGAAGTTTGTAGGGTTTTCTCCTTTATGGTTTCCCCGGTGAAAATCTTTGTGTCTTGTGTATATGTTATATCTTATGCATCTTGTTGTACTTGTTATTCTTTCAGACAAAGATCCTAATTAAGCTAATAAGATCTAAGAAAAACTTACACATCATCTTCTGTGGTATGACCATGATACCTCTTAATCTTTCCTTTTTTGATCTGAAATTTTGCATGGGGACAATTCCTTGCAATGTGTCCCAATTTCTGATAAGAGTAACATCTGAATGTTGAGTAATCTTCCTGAAACCTATGAGACTTATGAGACTTCATTGATTTCTGGTGAGAATGATATTTCTTCTTGAACTTCTCTTTCTTCGTATGTGCTGCTAATGCTTGATTATCATCTTTACCCATCTTTTCCAATCTAGCTTCTTCAATGTGTTTTCCAATAGCTTCGAGCTGTTCTTTGATCTAAGAGACCCTTGTAAAGTGGGATTGGATGGTCTCCGAAATTTGCATTTTCACATTCTTGAGTTGAGTTCTCAAGGTCATCTTCTGGTTGATGTTCTTTCCTTCAAATAGCTTGGTTAATGCATCAAACATTTACTTGGGAGTCTTCAAGGATGAAACATGGGGGATCAAGTGATCCTTGATGGAGTCAACAATGATCGTCTTGGCCTTAATCATATTCTTCTTGTGTTTAGCCTTGTCTTCATCTCCCTCTGGCTTTGCAACTTCTTCCTTGACATAGTTTTCCAAATCATGCTCTTCTAATATGAGAAGCACTCTATACTTCCATGCCTAGAAGTTCTCTACTCCTTCAAGCTTGTCATCAAGCTTGGTATTGTTTGATCTTGATAAAATGAGAACCTTAGATGGAAATAAAGATAATAGTGCTTACCAATAGAGATGTTCCAACCAAGTGCTAGCTTCAATGCCTTTTAAAATCTGCTTCTTGAATGATCTAGGGTTTGTTAGAGAAACCCTAATTTTCCAACTTCAGAATCTTGCAAATCTAACTTGAGAGAGAGATGCACCTCCTCAAGGCGAGTTGAACAAAGGTCCTTTTCTTCCGGATATGTGGTCGGAACTGCAAAAATCTGATGGCCTATTATCTTGAGCAGCAGCGATATGGCCAAAAATGAAAATCCTCGGATCTGAGTTTTTCCTCCACAGGAAGATGCGCCCTCCTAGGGCGAGTTGGAGAATGATTGGGTCGAACCTAATTGGTGGGCATCAAGTCTTAAAGTATGGATCCCTAGTTCTTGAACCCGTTAGTTTTTAGGTCAAAACTGAAAAACCACAAGACTGGAATCTTCCTCCACAAAAAGATGCGCTCTCCTAGGGAGGGTTCAATGATGCAAAGGTCGAGCTTGATCTGTGGATGGAAAGGCTAGAAACATGTAGTCCTAATTTTCGGTAGTTGCAACTGCTACGACTGTTGTAGTGAATTCTTTCAACACGACTTAGATACCATGTTAAAATTTTATACTTCAATGATGGTTATATTAGATCTTCAAACAATTTGTATTATATCACAATATCCATATGCAATAGGATCATCGAAAGGAAGACAAGCACAACAAAACAAAAGTACACACAAATTTGTCCTCTAGGAAACCCTTTAGGGGAAGAAAACCCAACAAACTTCTTCAGTATATATTTGTCAGTAAGTACAATCCAAGAGCTAAAGGCTTTTCCACAAAGATGTCGAGAATGAGATAAGATAGAAACCCCAAGAATAAGATATCTTCACAATTCAACTACTCTTTCTCCTCTAGTGAACTTGTTCTTCTTCTCTCTCTAGAGAATATGCTTGCTTGTTTGATGTGTCCAAATGGGAAGGGCACCCTTTATACTTATTTTCCAAGTGACTTTTCCTTATGGGGCCAACTTGACTTCCCTAACTAGGCCGACTTGACTAGGATACAATATAATATCATTTACATGCTTTTTCTGGATTGTTTTGGGTTGACTCAACTAGTAGGGTTTACATTGATTCTTTCAAGGTTCTTTACATGATTAGTTACAATAATAATATCCTCTGAAGGAAGTACAATAATAATACATCATGAATACAAGAATATCCTAAAAACATGGATATTCTAGAAAGGCTACAAGAAGTACAAGAAAGGCTAGAAACATGGAGTCCTAATTACCGACAGTTGCAGTTGTTACGACTGTTGCAATGAATTCTTTCCACACGGCTTTGATACCATGTTAGAATTTTATACTTCAATGATGGTTATATTATATCTTCAAACAATTTGTATTATATTACAATAACCATATGCAATAGGATCATTGGAAGAAAGACAAGCACAACAAAACAAAAGTACACAGATTTCTCCTATGGAAAACCCTTCAAGGGAAGAAAACCCAACAAACTTCTTCAGTATAGATTTGTCAGTAAGTACAGTGTCTTCTAGCACAATCCAAGAGCTAAAGGCTCTTCCACAAAGATCCTGAGAATGAGATAAGATAGGAACCCCAAGAATAAGATATCTTCACAATTCAGCTACTCTTCCTCCTCTAGCAAACTTGTTCTTCTTCTCTCTCTAGTGAATATGCTTGCTTGCTTGATGTGTCCAAATGGGAAGGGCGCCCTTTCTACTTATTTTCCAAGTGACTTTTCCTTGTGGGGCCATCTTGACTTCCCTAACTGGGCCAACTTGACTAGGATACAATATAGTATCATTTACATGCTTTTTTCTGGATTCTTTTGGGCCGACTCAAGTAGTAGGGTTTACATTGATTCTTTCAAGGTTCTTTACATGATCAATTACAATAATAATATCCTCCGAAGGAAGTACAATAATAATACATCAAGAATACAAGAATCTTCAACAACATTAGGGACTTTCATCATGTTTTCGACATTCACTTATTAGAAGAAGAAGATAACATTGCAGGACATTACATTGGAGTCAGATTCAATAGCACCCAAAAACCTAAAAGATATCTCAAGGGCGATCCTTTAGGATAAGTAGAAGTCAATACAAAAGATGCAAAAATTATTTGAAAAGGTTGTTTTCGATAACGACAAAGAGATTTTTTGTCTTAAGAATCATAGTCAAAGCTTGATCACATAGGTTAAAAAGTAAAAAAATGAAAAAAATTCACAACAAGAAACTCTGAAGCAACTTAACAGCAAGGAATCGTTGATTGATAAAGAAACATTAATTAACCCCATAGAAATAGAGAATTACTTGGATGTAAAAATCCAAATAATGGAGGAAGGAGTCAATATAGATCCAATCAACATCATAAATTGTATGGATGCAAATCTAGTTGAAGCAGGGATATCTTTAGACATCGAAATACAAACAACAAAAATTCCAAGTATCTCTACCAATAAACTTTTAAGGATCAAAAGTGACGCAAGCGTGCAAAGAAGACATACTACCAAAATTGAAACGAGAAAACACTACAAATATGGTAAATAAAGTTCATTTTATATAGATGCCTTATCGACATCTTGATCATCAATGGCGATACTTTAACTAATTAGTATATCACCATTGTTCTGAACAAAAAAAATTGACCTATATTTCAAAGAATATTAAACCCAGTACAATTGCGTCTCAAAGTAGAAATCAAATTGGGAATTGGAATACATCATATTCTTTCCAAGAACCCTATAAATGCACATTCCCACAAAAGATCGAATTAGGGTGGGCAGACCCTTTCACAACTCGACAATTCTGCTCAATGCTTAGAAGATCATAGCGTCTTGTATCGTCTACCATTATGACTGCAAGAACAGATAATCATGAAAAGGCATTATAAGCCAGAACAAGAGATAAAGTTTTTTCCACAGATATGCTTCGAGGACAAAGCATTTTTAAAGGGGAGGGCAATGTAATGAACATAATATATATAGAAACATGAAATAATAATAATAATAATAATAATAATAATAATAATAATAATGATTAAGTGTCACATACTAACTAAGGGACATGACCTAATTAAAGGACATGACCTATCAACCATGATGACCAGTCAATGTATACAAATATACTATCACCTGGCATTGTAACCATATCTTCTCATCCTTTCATACTTTGTTTACTTTTTATGTATATTACTTGTCCTATTTGAATTTTTGTTACATGTTCTTCCTATGTTGGACTTTTGATGGTAAATGAACTTTCGTTCATCTCATTCAATTCCATTAAAAAGTAATGCATAGATGAGATGAAAATTGAAATTTGAAACATGATAGTAGATGCCAATAACCATTGCATCTCATAGTCATTATCAAAATCATCAAAATCACCACCACTACCACTATGCTCTCCTTCCTGCTTCTCTTGGAGGCCCTCCAATGCAAGATTTGTATATGCTAGTGTGCAGGATGACCATTCATAGGGATCACGAATACCATCATTAAAAGTGATCAATGCTAGGACTGGTTCATTAAGATCCAAGTTGGCCAATGCCAACTTAGAGGTGCTATCAATATCTTTATTGCTAGGAGACACATCCCACATTGTTGTTCTTCCCCTTAACTACTCTTCCCTCATCTTGTATATAAGAGAAAGGTTTGTGTGCACAGACACCAATGTCTCTGCTCTAGACTATAGAGTTTCATAAGATAAAGACAAGATTGAATGAAACCAACCAGCAAAAACCCAACCTCTACAATCAAGAGAATAAACCAACACTAGTGCCAAATAATGCTAGAGAGAGAAAATAAACCCAAGCATAAGTGCACTAGAGAGAAAATAAACCCAAGCATAAGTGCACTAGAGAGAGAAATAACCCAAGCACAAGAGAGTGGAACACTTAGTTGGTGCTCTTAGGCATACCACCCTATTAAACATGGAAAAAAATTCACTTGAATGAACCGTACAAATGAGAGTTGGTGTATATATACACAACTCAAGGGGTAGGGTGCTTTCTCCAAAAAGCGTTATGAGCCTATCTTGACTAGCTCAGCCTTAATCAAACCTAAATATAATGTGACATAATATAGGGTCAATTATGATCGAAAGTGAAGCTTACACCATTCACAACATCTCAACATCCACCATTAAGATGAATAGGGGGTCACAAAGAAGAATGAGAAATACAAATGATAGGTTTTTAAAAAATACCCAGCTCAATATAAGGCTTGTTATAGTCGGAAAAGAATATGACATTCCTTTGTCAACTGCCCCGCTTAGTTTGAATAGGGGGCTGCAAAGAGAAGACATCACATACATTAATCACATCTCCCCTAACGTTGAACATGGATAACATTGAAAAAATATTACATATTATCATCTTGAGCAGCATATCTCCCACACCAACACAATTCCAGAAGCCGGTGAAGATGGCCTCTGGCAAAGGTTTGGAAAAAGATAATTCTACAGGGTAGGATCTAATCACTGTAGGAGTGTTTGAGGAAAGTTGTCTCGATATATCTTTTTCAATACAATCTTCCCCATGTATTAATTTTCTCAATCGATGCAACGAGGGAATCTATGTGTAGGCCTAAGAGCCACTCCTCATTGTAGAACTTGGATTTCATGATTAAGCAAAGCAATAAAAAACTGTACAATTGTTCTTCCACCTATTGATAAGAATATCTTGTATGGTGCTGAACAAGAGCTTTGCTGATGTCCCATATTCAATACATTCATTCTAAAAGATAATTTTCTTCATAGACTCCATCCTGGAGTCCCGCACATCATAAACATCTCCCAATATGCCTTCGTCTGTTCCTGCAAACTGTGGCAAGGAAATGATAGTGTCCATGATTTTAATGGTAAGATTTACCATATGCTACCAGCAATCATCTGACATTGTATCCTTGACCTTTTTTGCAACATTTACATTTTTCTTTCTCCAGACAGCCCAGAAATCTGAAATAACCATGGATCAAATGGCAGTTTATACCTCCATCAACATCTTGAGCATGATGAATGAAGATGCAAACTGAATATCTTCTGTCTTCAAGAATGATAGATATGTGAACTCTATATAGATTACGAGGGCATGGTTATGGTTTTGTACAAAAGTGTGGATATGGTGTGAATCATTAACTAACTCTTCTATCCACGCCAATTCAAAACAATAGATTTAAGTGCTAAATTCAAAGTATGAACAATTCAAGGTGTCCAAAATACTTGTGGATATTTAGTTTCTGCAATCATGTGGACAACCTTGCATAGGTGCATTATCTGTGATCATTTGCACAACATAATCAACACCTAATTCTTGAATGACTTTAATGAACAAGTCACCCATAAACTGTGCCTCCTTGTGTATATTCTTCAATGACTTTTTTCAATGCCTAGGGCTCATTCAGGATGTTAACTTTTAGCAGTCTTATCTCTGTTTTCAGTTACATGACATGTGCAAAGTTACAGAAACTTAGTACCCTATATTTGATTGAGATCAACAACTGCTCTTGAAGGTATTCCATAGTCTTTTGTTTTTCCTTGGCATGGAAAGTGTCTTTGGGTATGAGTAAAGGTAGCCAATGGCATGGCTAGAGGGCAGAAAATTCAAAATCCTGTCTTAAATATTTCTCATTTTCCCATTTTATAGATTATTTGTACATTTTTCAAAATATTATTGGTCCTTATATTTGCTATTAAAATGGTGTTTTTGTTTCATTTGTAAATCCATTTGTTGGTTCCAGGCATTTTATCGGGTTCTTTTGCATCAATTAGCTTTGTCAGCTCTAGTCATCCAATCTTTGGTGCGTAATTTAACTTTTTTTTTTAATGTTAAGGTTATCATTTGTTTTTATGATGGTGCACAGGTAATTTTGAAATAGTTGGAGTTGCATAAATTAAGGATGTAATATTTTCTACTCTGCACTTCCTATGTGAATTCTTTTCAATCTTTTACAATATACATCGGGTTTATCAGATAATGTTTATTATCTTCGTGTCTGCTGTATTGGATTGAGCAACAGTGACGTTGCTGATGATGACAAAGCTTCCTTAATGTTAACAGGTTCAGATAGAAATGCTATTTTCTGCTGTCACTGAACTGATGATGCCGTTTTGGTGTGCAGGTACACACTCTAGATGCTCATAAAAAAGACTCAAGTGAGTTGCAGTCTAAAAACTTGAGCAACTTTTCATCCTCAAACAGTAACGGAGATTTTACTGTTAAGACAGCTAGTGTTCCATTGTCCGTTGCTCCTCAACAAGGTCAAGGTGAAAGCATTGGAAATAAAAAGCAAAGCATGCAAAACAATGGCGACGATGAAAATCCTATTAGTATTTCAGAGAATATTGAGGGGTAAGCATATGAACCTAGTTCTTTGCTTTTGTGAAGTGACTGTCTGCATGGATTTCAATATTTTATTTCCTAATTTATTTTTATTATGACTGTCTGCATGAATTTTAATATTTTATTTTTATTATATTCTTTTATGCCTACATTTCTTTGTGCAGTACATCTGCAAGCACCAAGAGTTTTGAAGGTCCAAAGAAACAGGAAAACAACATAATCTTGGCCATTTTGAAGACAATAGCAGAGGGTATATTGTATTTGTTTAAGGAGTAAGCAAATCGACCTCAGCCAGTGTTAGATTCTTTAGAGATCTCAAGGTCAGCTGTTTCTTTTGGGAGAATATAACTGTTAATATTTGTATCATCTGCAATTTGTGTTCATAAGTTAGAATACAATACCCGATTGAATCAAACTCTAAAACAAATTCTTGACATGGGATGCTCCATTACTGGATCAATTCTCATATTTCTCACATGTTTGTCAGTACACGCTTCTATACTCGTTAGAGGTTAGAATAAGCTGGTCTGTATAGTATTCGTTTCAATATGATAGAAGAGTGAATTATGTCGGTACCTGGTTCTCATTTCCAATCACTGCAGAGCAGTGATGCTTTATTTGGACCAATTGTCTTTTCCCTCAGGCAGGTACTCGATATCAGAGGAAACTATCTATTAGAAGCAGGAAAGAAAATGAAAGTTAATCTGTTTTTCTTTTTTTCTCTTTTGAATTTGGTGGAAGTCTTCAACCACCATTCCATAGAATCAACAGTGCCCATGTTGTTAATAACTTAATATATGCTACATTAATCAAGGTGCACATGTAACTTTTGTCACAGAGCTAGAAGATCATCCATTTATGTTCGTCTCCTATGCTTGCAATTTATAAGTAGGTTATTGCTCTCTACAGTCTAGGACGTCAGTACATTATGGGAAATTAGATGTCTTTATGGTGTCCTCAAGACTGGATTTCATTGCTTCTCATCCTTCGCATGATCCAATAAATTGTCATCACTAGTTTCTTAATGTCTTGTGTGTTAAATACATTATGGAAATCACTTTGCATATTGCATGCTCATCCCAAAGTATATATAAACTATGGTTAACATTACTTGTTCAAATAAGATGCCAGCAGAACTGCTAGAAACATTGTTTATTACCCTGCTTAAAGACGAGTTGACCAATAAGTAAGAAGGAATGCCTAATGCGAAAACACTGAGCACATGATCATATCATCACATAAAATTACTTAATTATTTGAGTTGTCTTTGGATGCAATGAACCTGACTGGGCACATGATCAAATCATCACAAACCATTGCTTAAATATTCCTGTGCTCTTTGGTTGCAATGAACCTGCCGCTACATTTTCAATGATTTGGATGCAATGAACCTGACTGGGCACATGATCAAATCATCACAAACCATTGCTTAAATATTCCTGTGCTCTTTGGTTGCAATGACCCTGCCGCTACATTTTCAATGAACATTGCAGTATTGGTTTGGAATCTTGGATACATTCTTTGTAGAATACAAATACCTTGTTTGGGAAGAAACACTTCCGAAGTCGCAAGATTGATATTGTCCATACTGAAAACATGCATCTTTAAATGAGCATCTACACTATAATTTTCTTAGTTACTTCAAAAAATTCATTATTATTTTGTAGAAAAATATTAAGTTTATCCATGATTATTTAAGATCCTGAACAATTTAATAGGATAATCTAGTTTAGTTAAATTTCAAAACTAATTAGCTATTCATTATAATTAAAATTGTCATCTATTACTTCCAATATATATATATATATCAACATTAATTATATTTATTCTTTGCTTAAACTATAGTTTAATACCACAAGTCAATCAAAGCTAATTTGTCCTATATGTTGACTGCCACCATTTGCAATGCTTAAGTGGGGCATTATGCTCGATGATAAGGAATAATGGGTCCTTGTGTATTTATAGGCGTAATTATACGACCCTATTGTATGTTTTTGTGAAACAATATTTAAATCCTAAATATTCCAATTCATTTGATTATGTTGATCCTATGTTTAGTAGGTTATTTAACCAATGGTTCTAAAAGGGGTCATTACCCCTCACCTTTAGCTCTCTAACATTAGACAGTGTCTTTTTTTTAATTAATAAAACAGTACTCATTAAGGACTTAGGTTACATCGACTTAATGACAGTGCATTAAGTTAATAGTCTAATAGTGATAATTAAAGAAACGAGAAAGTAATGTAACTTATAGAAGAATAAATATTTGAAAGAAACATTGAATGAAAAATATATTAAATGTATTTATGTTTTTCTATATTTTTAATATATATATTTGTTTGTAAATATAATATTTTTTATTAAAAGAGGATGAAAATATCTAAAGATCATTAAAATGAGTAAAAACATTAAATTAAATTTGGTGTGAAATGTTTGACTAAAACAAAGTATTTTTATGTAGGTTAAACTTTTTAAGTAATTGGTCACACAAACAAATCAAAGATCAATATATTGATGTTTTATATGGTTAAAATTTTTAGAGAGGGAAATGATCCATGGCTTCAACTAAATAGCTATTTGAGGCAATATATTAATGCAAAAGGAAAATTAATTTACATATGAGTTTTTCCTAATTGAATTAAGCAAATGATTCTTCATCCTCTTGAAATAGAGATCATGGATCAACCGAGTGTTGTCAGAGATTAATAACTGTTAAGATTGAGGTGAAGATGAGTTGTTAGATCACTCTATGTTTAGAATATATTGTGACATTGTGATCGTTGGATACACAAGTATTGCGTACTAAAGAAACACACTCTACCTAAAGATATAATAGACCATGTTGATCTTAACTAACTCTTTAGTGTCTAAATATCTTAACATCTCGTTTTGAGAACAACTTGGGATATGATTGAAGGGTTTACACAGGTGAAACAATAAGAGAATGAAGGAGGTATTAGAGCCCACCCCCTTTAATGATAAATTGTTGAACTCTTTACATAGATCAAAGTTATAAAACTTTATTTATGTAAGAGACTTTGTGAAGATGTTTGCAACTTGATTATTTGTATGGCAAAAGAAACACATTATACAACTTCATGATAACTTTTACTCAAATTGAGAACTGTTGCCATTAACACATATTTTTGAGTCATAAACATAAAAAACAACATATGAATTGAAAAGTAGTGCTACTAGTAACACACTTTTTATTTGGATTAAAATTATGACTTTTTGGAAACCCCAGTTGGTGTCGATGCAATCAAAACCCTAAATCAAAATTCTAATCGAAAATTGTTACCACTGATAGCACCCATTTTTTTTGGAACACAAATTATGACTTTTTGAAAACCTCGGTAGATGTCGACGCAATAAAAAACCCAAAATCAACTTGCAAATAAAATGTTGATGCTATTGATGATCATTTCATTTGTACTATTACATGCATTTTGAAACCATGCACAACGTAAGAACAATATTTAAAAAAAAAGACCTTTATAATATTAAAATGCCCCAATTTTTTTAAATAAAATTAAAATTAAAACCACAAATGTCAAAAAGAAAAAAAAAATGCACTTTATCTTTTATTTTTTTATTTTTTTAATAACAACAACAAGTACTTATAAATTGATTAAAGGTTGAACTAAATTCAACATAAAGTTCCAAAAAAATTCATCGTTTCAGAGCGAGTATCAAAGTCTGACAAAGTCACCATATACATAGTTACAGTCATCTTGACATGAAAAAGTCTTCGAAAAGAGACATAAAGACCCAAACTACTATATAGTCTGACAAATTGACCAACAACTAGAAGGCAAAAAAACTACAAGACTAAAAGCTAAAGTCATTTTCTGAATATGCCTCCTCAACGAGGCTTCTTCCATTTCAAATGATTCATTAGAGGTACTGCCAGAACTTGCAGAGGAAGTATCACCAACAACTTCACCATCTTTGAACGAATCTTCCTAAAGGTTTTCATAAGAGTCAACAATCTGTTCACTACTACCAAATTGAGAATCTTGAAGTCCTTTAGAAATTTCATCATTATTAACGTCAGAAAGATTAACATCCAATTCTTTATCATCAAAACTAGGAATTTGGACAAGATGGGCATGTTGATCAGTTTGCATAACATTGTTACCCTTTATCATTATAATCCTCAAAATTCTCCTCTACTTTGGAATGCCCCCCCCACATTCAGTAAGATTCTCATGGTCTTTAATCAAAGCATCATGATTACCAACATCATGCCTTATATCCTGAATCTTCCTATCCCAAGATTTAATAACCCCTCAAGATGATTAAAATTAGTCTCCAAATCATAACTAATTTGAACATAGCTATTCAAAATATTCAATTGGTCTTGAACATCCTTCAATTGTCTCTGAAAGAGGGCCATATTGTTCTTAACACTTCCCATTTGGGCAGAAAGATCATCAATCTTCTTTATAATGATACGGTATCTTTACTTTTTTAATTACTTTTTTTCTTCAAAAAGTAAGCACCAACCAAGTTTTGAACCGGTGACCTTACACAAAAAGTGTCTTAAGAGTACATCCATTCACCGTCTATTCTACGCGATGTGAGCAATTTTTCAATGACTTTAATAAAAAAGACTACAACTATTTACGATTATTTATGATTTTTTTTTTATTATCTAGCCATAAAATCACACTATAATAAACACTTCAAAATAGTAACCAAGTTTCAGAATACCTCTTAAATTTATTTTGATAAAGATAATTGAATAAACAATAAAAAAAATTGGATAAAAATAAGATTATCTTTAAAAGATAAATATAAAATATGTAATAGATACTTGATATTAAAAATATTAAATATATAACAATTTTATAAATTTTAAATTATTAAAAAAATAAAAAAAATTTAAAAATAAAACATTAATTTTAATTAAGTTAAAGTAAAAATAGATTTTTTTTTAAAATTAAGAAAAATATAACTAAATAATAATAATTTAAATTTATACTCTAAAAATAAATTTAAAAACCTAACTTCCAAACTTTAGAGAAATTTAAAAATCTAACTTCCAAACTTTTTACATGCTCTAAGATAGACTAAAAAATAGTATACAAAATTGTTAATGAGTCGATATGTAAAATGTATTAGTGAATTAAAAAAAAGAAAAATTGTAGTTAAACAAAATTTAGAATATTTTATAATGAGTTGATATGTTAAATGTATGAATTTAAATTTTAAAAGATAGAAAAACATTAGTATAAACTATTTTATGTGTATGAATTTCAATTTATTTTAGAATTAAGATTATTATTATTATTAAATAAATAATTTTATTTTTTTCATATTATTAATATAGAAAAAAATAAAATACTATATGAATTTAATTTTTAAATTATTTAGAATAATTTATTGTTTTTGTATAATTAAAATGTATTAGATATCTTAAATGATATAGAGAAATCAACAAAGGACAATCAAGTTTTTGTTATCTTAGGTATCCTCTGGGTATAAATGGATTTAAACATTTAATACTTATAAATAATTTTTTGCTTTTGTAGATGTCTTCTCAAGAACACAATGACTTAATATTTATTATAACACAATGACTTAATATTTATTATATATGGCTTGGAGAACACAATAAGTTAACATCTATTATATAGGAAAAAAAACTGAAATATTTATGTGATAGAAAATTTCTAATTTTATTTTTTTCACCTAACCACCAAGAATAATATGATAAATTATTATATTAAATCATTTCATACCTTTATTAGATTTTAATATATTTAAAAGTTAATATTATTCAATTTCTAATATTTAATTTTAAAAATAATTTGAAAATTTAATTCATTAATAAGAAGCTAAACAGTTTTGACTCGCAAGCCATATAACCTGCTATAGGGAAATATAAAAAAGTAACATTATTTTATTAGTGATAAAAAATCTCCAACCATATAATACATAGATTCCTGGTAATGGAGGACGGGCTTTGGATTAGTTTCATATGGATTCCTTGTAATGGGAAGGTTTTGGATTTTATTTTCCAATATAAGTTGAGTGGATTTTAGTTTTCATCTTAATAAATTTAAGTATAACATAAAATAATAATATAAAGATAAAATATAAAATGAAAAACATTTATTCAAAAGTAATCAAATTAGTAAATAACAAAGAAGAAATATAATTATATATATTTTAAATTCTTGTTTATATATCTCTTTCTATATAATAATAGGTAAGGGGTTGTGGTCTAACAACATTAGGTGGTGGCTTGGGTTTTATAAGTGTTGAGATTCAATTCCCTGAATGTTTATGGCCCACCTTTGATTCCAAGAGGAAGGAATAACATACTGGTGAATTTTCAGGTGAAAATACATGAAAATTTAATAGAACTGTCTTTATTATTCATTTTTGCTAATCACTAATTTGAACATAATTTTAATCTAATATTTGTATATAAATGTGATAATAGTTATGAAACACTACAAATATCCACAAGTTGATATCCATAATTATAGACTATAAACATGGATTTACTTTAGTGAAGCATGAATTTCTCTTGGATTAACTATACAGAAGTAAAATTTCCTATCTATGAGTACCAAAACTTATGCAGAATATTCATAATTATTATGGATTTCAGATATATATATTTATAATTTACACTTAATATTCATAATTAATAAAAAAAAAAAATTTATAATTTTATATTGTGTAACTAAATAAAAATGTGAATAATTTTTATAAGTTTCCCAAATTAGCTGGTTGTGCATATCATGCTCATAAGTTGTATTTCCAAATCTGATTCATGCATGCTATTAACATACACATTCATTTCTATTTAATTCATCTTATCAACTACATATACCCATACAATCTATCTGAGACAATGTAAAAATAGTTCAAAAAAATTTTGCATGGATATAAATTAAAATTATAATTTCTAATATGATTTATGCATAATTTCAAATCCACATTACTAGATTATGGATGGGTTTCTATTTAATCCATACAGTCCATTTGAGATAATGTTTAAGATAATGTAACAATAGTTTTAAAATCATATATTAAGAAATCTTCCATACATATAATCAACTTATGCACAATAAAAAAAAAAGTTAAGGTGGTGTATTATGAACCATATCTTCCCTGCATGTTTATCTTGTATGTATCTATTAGCTAACCATGCAATTTAAATGTTTGGTTTGGTTCCTTCGAATTAGTTCATTGTCTCCACCAATGATGGAAAAATGGACAACTTCAATGATGCGAAACAACCACAAATGGAAATGGCATATCACGGTGAGTGCTCAGAATTATTTTAGGGGTCGTGGAATGATATATAAGTGGAGTGATGGAGGATATTAGATTTGTTTTTTTTATAAACTATATAATATTTGGTATATAGTTTTTTTTTAAGTTTAAAAAAACAAATATTATAGTAATAATATATTACTATATATATAGTATTTAATTTTTTATTAATTTTTTTTGTAGGTTTTAGGGTTCGTTGTGTTTTGGACTATGCGCGCGGAGGATGAGATGATGAAAACGCGCGAAGCGAGTGAGGAGTGTCGCAGTTGGGTGGGAAGAAATGCATAGAGGTGAAGACTAAGGAAGGAACACGTGATATGTGCACGAGTGCTGCGTGGAGGAGCGTGGCGAGTGCATGGAGAACGTGTGCAGGTGGTGGCTGTGGAGCAAGGGGCGAAGAGTCTTGTGCAGGCGGGTGGTGCGTAGGTGGCAGTGTGCAACATAGTGGCGCGTAGGTGGAATGGGGTTTGTATTCCCACTGCGGAGGTGGAGCAGCGAGAGGGAGCCGGGCTGGTGGGGAGGACTTGAGCGCTGGCAGAGGAGCACCCAACACGTAGCGCGAGCAGCGAAGGTGATGTGGAGCGCACGGAGGAGGGAGTGTCAGCTAAGAGGAAGAAGGATGGCAGAACAACAACGTGGGGTTAAGAGAGCGAGGTTGAGTCGAATCCGAGCTCAGGCCGAAGGAGCGAATCCGCTCTCATACCACTTGGTTATAGTCAAATCTGACTTTCATGTTTAATAGTAAAATATGAATAATATATTAGATGATGGTTATAAAATTACAATAAGCTCATCTTTATAGGGCTTGATCAAGCATAGTGAAGGGTTACGTCCTTTCACTTGTAACCTAATAATCTATTAATTTATAAATAATAATATTAATTAAATATTCACAATAAAATATGTTTTGGAATTCTACAGGGACCAACTACTGGATTCAAATTGACAGCCTAGTTACTTGAAAGGGGACATCTAAGCATGAGAACTTAGTAATCCTATGCCAAAGGTGCATAGCTCCTATTTTGTAGTAATTATCTCCTACCTTTTGGGAACTAATAAAGAGGTGGACGAAAGACTCCTCCCACACACTCATTCATTCCATTGATAGATCAAAATTTGAATGAGAAGTGGTGAGTTTGGAAAAAAAACGTTTTTGTAGATAAAAGAAGGGGTTTGAAGGAATACAATACATCTAACTCTTATATGAACCATGGAGAGATGAAAGAAAGGAAATTGGATGAGATTAAACATTGTTTGAAAGTAGACGTATACCATTTTAAAATATTCTAAGGTTGCTAATGTGTTAGGCTATCCAATGAACAATAAAATCATTGGCTTAAATAAGTTTCACAATGTTGGCAATGTAACCTGGAAGAAAGCAGTGTCTTTGGCTCACACTAGCCATACTAGAGATAACTAAAAATAAGTACATACCTAAGGGAGTAAATAATAGAGAAACTATGGCTTCTTTTGTTACATGGAGCAAAGGTCGAGTGCCAAGCATTATGCTAGCTGAGACTTGTTGAATACAAAACTAGTAGTGACTTGCTTCATTGGTATATTGGAATCATTTAGTAAAAAATAAGAGGGGTTTTGAGAAACATTGGAAAAATTATTTATCATTGTTGTCTCATAGCCTAACATAGAGGTATCATTCTTGTCACGTGCCACTGGGGCCATAATACACTCAAATTATTATCCAAAAATACCTTTGTTATTCCATTTCGTTTTTCCATGGTTTAAATTATATATTCATAATGGAATTAAAAGCATAAATGATTACTCTTAATTTGTATATATACATATACGAAGTTACTACAGGAAATTTCTACATGAACGCAATCATATAATACCAATAATTACATGCAATTGTTTCATCACACAACAATAATTATGTTAAGCACATTTTAGAGATAAACACAACACATTTTATACACACAAGAATACTTACATGAAATTGTAAACTGACTAACTGTATACCTAGGACGTTCTATCGAGTCGTGGGCTCTGTAAAGCCATATATTTATTTGAAAAACCACCCCTGAGTTGGGGCTATTTACCCACAATAAGCTACCTAGTTTTCTGGATATAACTATCCCAGTTTGCTAGCACTCCTTTCCTCTCAACTTCCACAACCCAAGGAATGAGGCCCTTTTTATGAGTTAATAGTCCCTCGGGATCTCTTATTTGAGTTAATATTCCCTCATGTTTGTTACCCCAATTTCTTTCTCGGGATCCAACACGGGTTGACCACGAACTCTTCGTGCTAGGATTCTAGGGAACTCAACTATTCCTAGTATGGCTTCATAATATTGTTCCTCTAATGGTGGTTTAGGTATGACAACCAATGATAGATCAATCATGAGGGAATGATGGAAGAATGAACTAGTTCTCAATAATTATATTCATGTTGAGAACTAGCCAAGTAGCATGAAGGGTTAGGAACTAGCCAAATGGCATACATGGGATTGGGTGTTACAATTCTACAGTGGAATAGCTTATGGATGGGAGGAAATTGGTCTGCCCATAATCAGTTTCGTTGGAGCTTCATGTTGAAAAAGCTAAGCTTACTTCTCCTTACTTTTCATTTATGAATTTAATATTGTATAATGACAAGTACATGATATCATTATTATGATATTTTGAATACAAACTTCTTATACATGATATCATAATTTCCAATCCACATTACTAGATTATGCATGAGTTTCTATTTAATCCATACATTCCATTTGAGATAATGTTTAAGATAATGTAACAATAGTTTTAAAATTATATACTAAGAAATCTTCCATGCATATAATCAACTTATGCATAATAAAAAAAGGTTAAGGTGGTGTATTATGAACCGTATCTTCCCTACATGTTTATCTTGTATGCATATATTAGCTAACCATGCAATTTAAATGTTTGGTTCAGTTAATTAGGAAGAAAGGGAAAATGGACAACTTCAATGATGCAAAACAACCACAAATGGAAATGGCGTATCACAGGGAGTGCTCAGAATTATTTCAGGGGTCATGGAATGATATGTAAGTGGAGTGATGGAGGATATGCAAGTGGAAATATTGGATTTTTTTCCTATGGAGAGCGTTATATATATTTTTTGCGTATGTAAGGAATCAAATGCTTTTTTTTCGAACAAATTCATAAGTGATATATGGGAAAAGGTGCTTGTCATGGTTGGTTGTGTGTGATATCTTCTCTGCGACTCCTTGCATGGTATATTACTTCCATACAAAGACGTGGAAGCCTTGCTTCTCCATATGCAAGGGACTAATAGGCTATAACTTCTTTCATCGTAGATTGGTGGCAAGTAGAGAGAAAGGAGAGGAGAGGGGAGGAGAGGGTAGGGGAGGGAGGGGAGGTGGCTGGGGTAAAGGGGAAGGTGGTTGGGGGAGGTGGCTGGGGTAAGCCGACATCATTTGCATTTTTATTTATTTATTATGGAAATGACATGATACATAATGTTACACAACGTTGCGCGATACAACATATCCCCCATACTGGGTTGTAAGCACCTCGCTACTCTTGATGCAAAAAGGAGAACAATAATTTTCTTATGCCATGCATGGTTTCAATTCAATGAATGCAATTGTAACTCAATGTAAGAAAGGGGCACCACCGCTTTTTGATTCGGGGGTTTATTTTGGGTTTTGATTGTACCAACATTGGTCATGGTTTTTGAAATGTCGTAATTTTAACCCCCTCGCCCCCCCAATGGGTGTTATCGATAACACCACTTTTTTATTTTTGGGTTGATTTTTGGTTTTGATTGCACTAAAACCAATTGGAGGATTCCAAAAATTCACAATTTTAGCCCCACATTTTTTTTTTCTATCGGTAGCACCACTTTTTCATTTGGGGTAAAAATAGGCACTAAATGGGACCTAGAAAAAAACAAGAAATCTTAAGAATTCTCATCAAGTTGTCATTAGAGGAAATTTGGGGTCTAAAATGGGCCTTAAAAGAAAACATGNCCAAAAACAAGAAATACCTGAAAAATGTGATGATGATTCATCATCACATTTTTCAGGTATTTCTTGTTTTTGGGGTAGCGGGGTCTGTCAAAAGTATGCAGTGTGGGTAGTCGTTGGATGTAGAATTAAATTCCGCATCCATCGAGCTCTCCCCCTTAGAATTTGAAGAAACACATAGGGAGATATGTCGAAAATATGAACACAAAGAGTAGTTTTTTTCATTCTTCCTCCAAAATTAATAACTATTATTTTATTATTTTCCTTAGGAGGCCCATGTTAGACCTCAGATTTCCTCTAATGATAATATGTTAAGAGCACTTCAAGAATGCGATCTTGAAAAATATTTCTGATGAATCCCATATATAGCTTAATGTGTTTGTTGTTCTTATGTTGAACTGGATCTTTGGCGCGTTTAATGGTACTATGATTGTACCACCAAATGATAGTTGACTCGATACTCTGCTTCTATTGAAGAAAAAGAAAGATCTTGTTGTTTCTTATAATCCCAATTGATGGGCTCGAAACTAAGATTGGAAACATAACCTGCAGTAGAATTCTGATCATTAGAGTCGTCGACCCAATTGGAATTAGTGAATCTAACCAACAAAAGAGTATCCCCCACATAATTATAATGTATCCAAAGCTTAATTGTGACTAGTATATACCAAAGTATCCTTTTTGTAGCTTTCCAATGAATTTCATGGGGTGTTTTCATATATCAAGCAATAAGGCCAACAGTAATGAAAATATTGGGACATGTATGAGCCAAGTACAAAAAACTTCCAACTAAATGATGACATAAGGTGACATCTGCTTCAAGTGAAATTTAGATAGCAATAAATTTGACTCTATATTGGAAGGGGGGAGGGGTAAATCTACAATCTTCCATGTGAAAGAAACAAAGGTCACAAACATACTTAGATTGAGAAAGAAAAATTCCTTCTTGGGTTTGCAAGACTTGAAGACCAAGAAAATAATGCAAATGTCCTAAGGTGGTCATATCAAAATTCTTCTTAAGGTTGGATTTCACGTGGGTTAAAAGTTTAGGGTCATTACCACTAAGAGTAAGGTCATGAACATAAAGAACAAGGATTACAATATGGTTTCCTTCTTTCTTGGTATAGACATTGGGGTCAAAATGATATCTAGAAAAAGCGTCAAGAAGAAAGCTGTCCATTTTTGGCTTACCAAAAATGAGGAGCTTGCTTAAGGCCATAGAGGCATTTCTTAAGGAGACAAACAAGGATTCAACAATCCTGAACATAGCTATGATGTTGTTCCATGTAAAGTTCTTATTGCAAATCCCCTTGCAAGAGGATAGATATGACATCCATTTGATGGACCTCACAATTATGTGAATCAAGAAGGACAAGAACAACACAAATGGAGTTTATTTTGGTGACAAGGGTAAATGTTTCATTGTAGTTAATTCCTTTCTTTCGACCCTTAAACTTGATTTTGGGTATAATGAAATTATGTTCTTATTTATTATGTGTTTCTTAACACTATGATAGATTCCATGGTAATTATGAACACTGAGAAATATGATCGTTGTAATATTGACAAAAGGTTCCAAGGATGACTGATGAGGAGGACACCAATGGGGATATGAGTCACTAGAGGGATTTAGGTAAGAGGTTCTAATGGGGGAATGAGATATGCCTTATGGTGATGGTCTACCCTCTCCATAAAATTACTTGATTTGATTTTTCCTATTTTCATTTATCATTAATATTTTAGTAAACATGAATTGAGACCCTAGTTTGTTTTCCTCGAGAAAAAAAATCCTAATTTTATTAAATAGTATAAAACTACATTTGCAAAAATATAGCATATATACCTATAGACAGTCTTCAATGATATATTCCTTTCATATAAATAGTCTTCAAAAAAACATATCTGAGAAATATGGTACAACCATATCCGGTTGGACTCTTAATAGTTGAATCTGTCTTTCATGTTTAATAGTAAAATAGGAATAATATATTAGATGATGGTTATAAAATTACAATAATGTCACCTTTATAGGGCTTGAGAAAGCATAGTGAAGGGTTACACCCTTTCACTAGTAACCTAATAATATATTAATTTATAAATAATAATATTAATTAAATATTCACAACATTTCCTTCCCCTTAGGAAAGCTTCGTCCTCAAATCTTGAGTATTTTCCTAATGTCGTCCTTCATTCAGATTCGGTGTCGGTATTGGAATCAAATGATATTTCTTGTGTAGAGACTTGCACTTCCTTTCCATTGATTATTCTGCACTGTATTGTCTGATTTTTCCTACATTTATGGCTTGGGCTCCAGTCATTACCACATCGACGACATATTTTTTTCTTCTTTCTTCTATTAGCAGAGTAAGTGTTCATTAGAGGAAATTTCAACTCAAAATGGGACTTTTAACACTAATTCAAATTCCATGTCATCATGTTTTAGCCAATGAAATTGCTTTAAATTTGAAGTACCATATAGGTCTTAAACAACTTTTTAATATAAATTTAGGGATAGGTATCATAAAAAAAAAAAACTACTTTTTTTGTTCGTATTTTCGACATATCTCCCTGTGTTTTTACTCAAATTTCGATCGGGAGAGCTCGCTAGATGCGAAATTAAATTCCGCATCCAATGAGTACCCACTCGACATACTTTTGACGGATCCCGCTTCCCCAAAAATAAGAAATACTTGAAAAACCATGATGATGACATCATCCAACGAGCTCTCCCGATTGAAATTTGAGTAAAAACACAGGGAGATATGTCAAAAATACAAACAAAAAAGTAGTTTCTTTCTTTTCTTCCTCCAAAATTAATAAATATTATTTTATTATTTTTCTTAGGAGGCCCATTTTGAGTTGAAATTTCCTCTAATGAGATGACTTCGACCTATTTTCAATTTCATAGACATATATGTTTGAGGTTTGTGGAATTGATGGTTGGGTGACCAAGTATCTTCATAGTACCTACATTGTGTCCCTTTTTCTTGTTGATAATGGTTATCGCCTCTTGTTTTTATTCCTTCCAATTTGCATTCTGTGACTTGTGCTTTATGTCTTGCTACTTCTACGTTAGGTATGTCATGTAACTTTAACTTCTTTTGGAGGTATGGTTTAAGACCTCTTAGATATGTTTTGAGTCTTTGTTTGTCAGACAACCCAAATACTTGTGTCAATAAGGATTCCCACTGATGTGTGAATTCCTCAATGCTTCTGACCTGTTGCAGTGTGGTAAGTTTATTGAAAAATTCATCTTCTTTGATTCCTTGAAACCTATTGAAAAAATAATTTTTGAACAAGGTCCAGGTGTAGAAAAAATTATCTGGCTTCCACCATAAGTACTAATTATAGGCATACCCTTCCATATGCATTGACGCATATTTCACCTTCTCCTTGTCGGATTGAATATTGTAAATTTCAAAGTATTCTTCCGCTTTGTTTACCCAGAAAACGCATTGGTCTTCACTTCCATTGTATTTCGACAACTCTATTTTTTCCTTAGGTGGGTACACTATGTAAGGATGATATTGATTGCCTTTCGCTTTGCGGTTTAATGGTGGATCGGAGCTATTGGATGATGAAACCGACATATTTGAACTGCTTCATTGTTGGCGGTGATTTTTAGCTTTTTCCTTCTCTACTATCTTACTGATAGCGTTTATTTTGTTGTTTAATTGTGCCTCCATATCTGTCAGTACTTTTGTTTCTATCTCTTGCTTAAGCATCGCATTGTTAATCTTTATTTCTTTTTGCAATTCTTCTTGATTCTTAGCAAGTGCTTCCTGTGTGGAAACATGAAATGAGTCATTTAACATGTTTGGACTGCTAACTGGGTATGTACTAGGCATTAGTCTTTGTAACAACTCCAATAATGTATTATGGTTCTGCATCATGGTGCTCAAATTTTGTGTTATGGTGTTTATGTTTTGAGTCATGTTACTCATTTTGTCATCCAAGTCTTTGTTTTTCATTCAGGATGTCAAAATTTTCATCCAGCCTTCTTTCTAGTACCAGAACAACTTTGCCTCTGATTTCCTTTTTAAGCAATGTATTGTTATTTTTCATCTCTTCCTTCAAGCTTTTTTGGTTAGTGACGAGTGACTTGATGTCCTTCTCCATTTTTTTTAATTTTCTCTTTTAGTTCTGCCATTGTCTTGGACCTTGTATGCAGAGGAGTGTATTTCGACACTATTTTGGCTTGTGAGTTGTGGAATTTTTTTTTTCTTTTTCTTTTGAATAATAATAATATTTATTAATTAATTAATATTATTGTTTTTTTTAAGTTTTAAAAAACAATTATTATAATAATAATATATTACTATATATAATATTTAATTTTTTATTAAAATTTTTTTACAGGTTTTAGGGTTCTTTGTGTTTTGAACTATGCGCGTGGAGGATGAGATGATGAAAATGCACGAAGCGAGTGAGGAGTGTAGCAGGTGGGTGGGAGGAAATGCACAGAGGTGAAGATGGAGGAAGGAGCATGTGATATGTGCAGGAGGGATGCGTGGAGGAGCGTGGCGAGTGCAGGGAGAACGTGTGCAGGTGGCGGCTGTGGAGCAAGGGGCGAGAAGAGGCTTGTGCAGGCCGGTGGCACATAGGTGGAAGCATGCAACAATGTGGCGCGTAGGTGGCATGGGGTTTGTATTCCCATTGCGGAGGTGGATCAACGAGAGGGAGCCAGGCTGGTGGGGAGAACTTGAGCGCTGGTGGAGGAGCACCCAATGTGAGTAGCGAAGGAGATGTGGAGCGCACAGAGGAGGGAGTGTCAATGAAGAGGAAGAAGGATGGAGAAACAACAACGTGGGGATAAAAGAGGGAGGTTGAACCGAATCTGAGCTCAGGCCGAAGGAGCAAATCCACTCTAATACTACTTGGTACAACCATATATGGTTCGAATATTTATAGTCAAATATGACTTTCATGTTTAATAGTAAAATATGAATAATATATTAGATGATGGTTATAAAATTACAAAAAAGCTCGCCTTTATAGGGCTTGAGCAATCATAGCGAAGGGTTACACCCTTTCACTAGTAACCTAATAATCTATTAATTTATAAATAATAATATTAATTAAATATTCACAACAAAATATGTTTTGGACTTCTAGAGGGACCAACTACTGGATTCAAATTGAGATCCTAGTTACATGAAAGGGGACATCTAAACATGAGAACTTAGTAATCATATGCCAAAGGTGCCTAGATTTTGTAGTTATTATATATCCTACCTTTTGGGAACTAATAAAGGGGTGGAGGAAAGACTCCTCCCACACACTCATTCATTCCATTGATAGATCAAAATTTGAATGAGAAGTGGTGAGTTTGGAAAAAAACTTTTTGTAGAGAAAATAAGGGGTTTGAAGGAATACAACACATTCCAACTCTTATATGAACCATGGAGAGATGAAAGAAAGAAAATTGGATGAGATTAAACATTGTTTGAAAGTAGACATATACCATTTTAAAATATTTTAAGGTTGCTATCGTGTTAGGCTATCCAATGAACAATAAATTCATTGTCTTAGATAAGTTTCACAATGTTTGCAATGTAACCTAGAAGAAAGCAGTGTCTTTGGCTCACACTAGCCATACTAAATATAACTAAAAATAAGTGCATACCTAAGGGACTAAATAATAGAGAAACGATGGCTTCTTTTGTTACATGGAGCAAAGGTCGAGTGCCAAGCATTGTGCTAGTTGAGACTTGATGAATACAAAACTAGTAGTGACTTGCTTCGTTGGTATATTGGAATCATATAGTAAAAAATAAGAGGGGTTTTGAGAAAACTTGAAAATATTATTTATCATTGTTGTCTCATAGCCTAACATAGAGGTATCATTCTTGTCACGTGCCACTGGGGCCATAATACACTCAAATTATTATCCGAAAATACCTTTGTTATTCCATCTTGGGTTTCCATGGTTTAAATTATATATTCATAATGGAATTAAAAGCATAAATGATTAATCGTAATTTGTATATACATATATGAAGTTACTACAGGAAATTTCTACATGAATGCAATCACATAATACCAATAATTACATGCAATTGATTCATCATACAACAATAATTATGTTAGACACATTTTATAGATAAACACAACACATTTTATACACACAAGAATACTTACATGAAAATGTAAACTGACTAAATGCATACCTGGGATGCTCTATCAAGTCGTAGGCTCTGTAAAGCCATATACTTCTTTGGCAAACCACCCCTGAGTTGGGGCTATTTACCGACAATAAGGTACCTAGTTTTCTAGATATAACTATCCCAGTTTGCTAGCACTCCTTTCCCCTCAACTTCCACAACCCAAGGAATGAGGCCCTTTTTATGAGTTAATAGACCCTCGGGATCTCTTATTTGAGTTAATAGTCCCTCATGTTTGTTACCCCAATTTCCTTCTCGGGATCCAACACAGGTCGACCACGAACTCTTCGTGCCAGGATTCTAGGGAACTCAACTATTCCCGGTATGGCTCCAATATATTATTCCTCTGGTGGTGGTTCAGGTATGAAAACCATTGATACTTCAATCATGAGGGAATGATGGAATAATGAACTAGTTCTCAATAATTATATTCATGTTGAGAACTAGCCAAGTGGCATGAAGGGTAAGGAACTAGCCAAATGGAATACATGGGGTTGGACACATTTTCCCCCTCTAATTCTAGGCTTTGGATAATTAGCCCAAGATTATAGTTAATGAACTTTAATAAATAAGGGTTAACAAAACATAGGATAAAAGGAATAAATAAAGGTAGCAACTTAAATGATAATTCACTAGGGTAATATCCCTTCTAATCCCCCTCTCACTCCCTCTCTTGTGAAATAATATCTCCCCATCTCTTCTTCATCCTTTATTCTGCGGTAGTCATGCCTTTTCTTTAAAAAAATGAAAATGTACATATTTATATAATTTGGTCATGTAGTACGATTCATATTTGGATTGTATCCATTTCAACAATATTTACATATTTACATACTGGGATAAAAAAGGGGTGTTACAATTCTACAGTGGAATAGCTTATGGATGGGAGGAAATTGGTCCGCCCATAATTAGTTTCCTTGGAGCTTCATGTTGAAAAAGCTAAGCTTACTTCTCCTTACTTTTCATTTATGAATTTAATATTCTATAATGACGAGTACATGATATCATTATTATGATATTTTGAATACAAACTTCTTATAGATGATGTATGTTGAGTTTGATGAATTCATGTGCAAAGCATGTATGATACACGATTGGAATTTGTTGCATGACAACTGTTTGAAAAAATAATTGAGTAAGGGAAATCTTTCATTGTCCATTTATGATTAGTAAATGGATGCTATGAATGACGTGAAACTTTGAATTGAGGGGTAGTAGTTCTACCTTGTTGAGGAAGGAAAATGGAGCTTTTCTTAGAAATGTACCTTATCTTCCTCACGTTTTCTGAGCTTTTGTATGTGAATATTTCCAAGTATTAAATATTTATTTGAAATGAATTTATATGTGAGTAATACTTACCCTATTCATTCCCAACATTGGTTTGAAGTTGAATAACTCTTATAACTTTTAAAAGGAGAAAATTATTTTGTTTAGAGCATTTTGGGAATGTGTAGAACACATTTTAAAGATGGATTTATATCTCACAATATAAAAAGTGTGTATGTATGATTTTTGGTATGTATACTATAATAATCCATTAAAAAATTATCCCCATAAATCTCAAATACCCAGTTTTTCATTTGAGAGATATTAGCTATGCAACTTGGGATTATTTCATGCATTTTTTTGGGTATTTTAGAGTATGGCCATGCTTTATCTTTATGAAATTTGTGACCAATCACTCTTATTCATAATTACTATGGCCATACCTCCCTAGTTTCTTCTTCCCTTCATAACAATAGTAGCTTGTAAGTGCTTGTCTGGGCCTATTTTGATGATTTTGGAGGGTCTAAAGGGCTGGATGAAGGGAGAACTTGGTAATAAGTCTAGGAAAGGTTATGATATTCCTATTGAATGAAATCATGATGTGAAATAATGGTTTGGAGTAGGATATAATCCATTTTGATTTTTTTTTTAACCTCTTTGAAAAGGCTTGGTCAAATTACCCTTACCGAAACAAATTTAGTTGTTGTGCATGACCATGTATATGGAATGATTCAAAGATGTCTTGAAGAGTTTAGAGGGGATGCTTATCTCTATTAAATATTTTCCTGTGTCATGATTGAATTTTGAAATTGATATCCATGGAGGACAACCTTAACCTCCTCCCTAAACTCTTGTAAAGGAGATAACTTGTTAATGTGTAACTGCCATGAATGCCAAATCAATGAGGAGAGAGGCCTATAGGTTAAGAGAATATTTCCATATGATTCCATAACAATAAATAGTAATAACACTCTTTTAGGTAATGAATGAAGTGTTTCATGCATGATATTGGGAAAATTGACTTCAAAAGCCTAAATCTAGCCTTTTGGGGAGGAATCAAAACCTAAATTATGTGATACGCTATGTAGATTTCAATATGAGATATTGATAGGACTTTGAGGAAAATATATAATGATATTTTAGTTTTTATGTTTCATCGAAGGTATGATGCCAATCATGCTTAGTTGAAAAAATCATGAAAATGTGTTTTGAGGTTCATTATCATTGCCTTGTTTTTCTTTTCATGAAGAACTTGAATCTATGTTGTATTGTATAAACGAATGTTTATTTAGACTATTCCTTTAAATATTGAAAAGAGGAATGCCAAACATTGTCATTGTATACATGAATTGAAGGGCCTATTGATCCAGGAGGATCTCAAATTTTAGTCACAATTAAAGTCTTCAAAAAGTGAATTAAAGCTTATAGATGCGAAGAGATCGTCAATATCTTTCTGGAAATGTTCGTTTCACATGAAACGACCTCCGGATGTAAAAGTTATTGGGATTTGAGAATTAAAAAAAAATGTTAAATTTGATGGTAAAAATGGAAAAAAGGGGGCCACGTGGCACACCCACAGGGTATTACATGGAAGGTATAGTCAGCATATGAAGGCCATGTGGCACCACCATAGGGTGCCATGTGGACATGAATTGGTGATGTGGAAACTTGATAGGTGGACACATGGAAGTGACGTGGATAGGTTTTGATAGGTGGGCCAATCAAACGCTACCATGTGGCAGCATTACTGGCATGTATTGAACTGTTCATTAAAAAAAGTGGAGGCCATGAGGATTGAACCTATGACCTCGAGGACCACCAACGACTCCAAAAAGCCTGCCTAGCCATAATTCCCACTATTGTTGCTTAACACCATAAGGTGTTAACTTGTATATAAAGTTTAAACTGTGTATAGTTTGAAAATGGGCAGGGACGAGGGCTAAGCCCTCGACCCCATGGCCAACACCGAGGTCATAATTTGTGTAGCGGTGGAGCCAACAATGCAATGCCAAGTCACAAGTCAATCAAGATATCCATAAAAAAACAATTTCCAACATATATGCCAAGTCACAGTCATGGTCCAATAATACAACACCAAATGCCACCACTTATCAAACTGCCCAAACATTCAAATGTTATAACACTAACACCAAATGGGGAGAGGCCCGCGGGCTTGACACCGGGACCTCTTCCCCAAAAACCACATTACTTTACCACTAGGCCATTGCCTACCCATTGTATGGGACATGGAAAATATCCTTTAAAAATTAGAAGCGAGATTTTGGAGTGGAAATGGGCGCATGACCAACATTTTGGGCCCCAAAAACCCTTATGTAAACCACCCTATTTTACCCCAAAATAGAATTATGAGCATAGTTTCCAAGACAGGGTACACGAATGAATATCGATGCAGGTACAAGCCATTAATGGGCATAGATCCCAAAGTGGGAAATCCGTAAAGTTCATACTTTTACAGGAAGGGTGTTTCTTGATTTGCGTTCCATAGGAGGCCTCAAGAAAACTTGGTCGAGTTTATACTCATTTTTTTGTTTATAAGTTTGATTGATATAAAACAGAGGTGTTTCCATAACTCATGTATGTAAGGTTTTGAAGACTTAATAAGAGAGGCCTTCCCATTGGAAGTGGCCCAAAGAAATAGCCCAGAAGGGGTGAACTTTGTTATCATGTGTTGTCTTTTAATTTCATGGTTTTCATATTTTTTATTTTCTTATGTGTGTGTTTTAAGCATTTAAAATTTCTGTTTTTAATCCTATTTATGAGTTTTTAACATACAAATTTCACACGCAATTTTTATGGTTAAAAATATTTCGAAATTTGAGGTCAAGTTTGGTATTAGAGAAGCTAAAACCATTGCATTGTGAGTTTGTGAATGTTAACAAGATCCAGGATACAACATGGTGAAAGAGAACTTGAAGAATTTGATTCATAAATTGGTTCAAGAATAGGTAAAATGGCTTCACCAAAAGTAGAAGAAGCGGCTTCTTCAATCCCATATGAAGTGGAATTTATTAAAGCTTTCATGAGAATTCAAACAATGACAAAGGAGCTTTATCGAGATTGGAAGAAAGGTGAACAAGGAGGTCCATCTCATGTTGAAGGTAAAAAAGTAGGAAGTGGCAAGGAACCTCCTAAAACTCCACCATCTTCTCCAACTTATCTTGATGGTTCTTTACATTCTCCATTTGAAAAGAAAAAAGCAAAAAAATTGAATTTAATGTGCCTCAATTAAAGCTATATATTAAGTTTGAATTACCTATGTACAATGGAGAACTTAATGCTGAGAAATTAGACAATTGGATCCATCAAATCAAAGTTTATTGTAGGATTCCAAAGTTTACTGAAGATAACATTAAAATTCAATTGGATTCTCTCTAGATTGGAGGGACTACTCTCATTTGGTGGGAGAGAAGATCTCAATAGGATCTTGCCACAAAAAGGTTAAATCATTTCCTATTGGTATGAGTTCACATTAACATTAAAAAAGAAGTTTTATCCATTGGGGTACATGCAACAAGCTATGATGGATTGGCATAACTTGAGGCAAGGTAAGGGACAAAGTGTGTAGGAGTACACGCGCTATTCAGGAAAAGAGCGTTGGCACTTGATATACCTCTCTATACTCAAGAAACTCTTCTCAAGTATATAGGAGTATTGCATATTTATTTACGCCATATGATATTAATGTTTAATCCGACTAACCATGATGAGGTATGTGTTCAAGCAACTCATATAGAGACCAAGGGGAAGAATGCAAAAGATAACTTTTCCAAGCAACCTTTCAAACTGGATGGAAACAAGTTTAAAGGTAAGGGAAAAGGTAAACACACCACTACTGTGAAGAAAGAAGGAGAAAAACCTACATGTACTCATTGTCAGAAAAAAAGGGTCATAATGCTCCCAAATGTTGGTTACTTCATCTAGAACTCAAGCCTAAGAAGTTTTATAATAAATAAGACAAAAATACTACTGCGACAACAATCCAACATGATTTGGGATCATATTTCGGGGATGAAACTAAGGTGGTTGCTACAAGCATTCAAGGTAAAAATCCTTCTAGTTATGTTTTAAAGAATGAACATGTCATTGATGAAAGAAATATGAGTGAGTTATTTCATATTAGAGTAATATCTAAACATACAAAAAATTATACTCTTTTTTACAGTGGATCACAACCAAATATCATTTTAGAAGAAATAGTTAATCAATTACATATGGAAACCAAGTTACACCCTAAACCATATCCACTTGGATGGGTATGTGATAATACACATTTTCAAGTTAGAAAACAGTGTGGACTTAGGTTTGCAATTACTTTTGGATTTGTTGATGAAGTAGATCTAGATGTGCTCCTGTTGGATATATGTGGTATTGTATTGGGTAGTTTGTATCTGTATGATAGGAAGACTATATTTTATAGGGAAGATAACATGTATCAACTCACTAAAGATGGTATTGAATATATTGTTTGTGCACATATCATGAAAACTAATCTTTCTTTAGTTTATGCAAATGATCAAATGAAGAGGTTGTTAATTGCAAGTAATAAATTTGTTCTTATGATAGTTAAAGAAAAAGGTGTTGAACAAACTGAATCTTTTAAAGGTGATCCAAAACTTAAAAAGGACTTTATTAAAGTGGTACCTGATTATGATATTTTGATTCAAGAACCTGAAGGGTTACCTCCTAAAAGAGAAATTCAACATGAAATTAATTTACAACATGATGCACCTCTTCCTAATATTGGTATGTACAGGTCTTCCATAATTAAGAAAGAAAAGATAAAGAAATAGGTTCAGGAATTGCTTGAAAGAGGGGAAATTCAGCCAAATTCCTCTCTGTGTAGTTCACCAATTTTTTGGTGCCAAAGAATGACGGCACATGGCGTATGTGTGTTGATTACAGGGCACTGAACATAATCACAATTAAGAACATGTATCCTCTTCCTCGAATTGACGATATTTTGGATCAGGTCAAGAATGCAATCTTATTCGCTAAGTTAGACTTACAAAGTGGCTATCATCAAATCCATATTCATGACAATGATATTTGGAAGACTTCTTTTAAAACTAAATAAGGATTGGATGAATGGATGGTAATTCCCTTTTGGATTTGTAATGTACCCCCAATTTTAATGAGGGTGATGAATTATGTGTTTAGGACCTTCATTGATGACTTTGTCATAGTGTACTTAGAAGATATTTTTATTTTTAGTCGAACTTGGGAAGAGCATGTCAAGCATGTAAAATAGGTATTGGATGTACTTGTAAGGGAAAAATTGTACTTAAATATGTCAAAATGTGAGTTTGGAAAGACATATTTAGTTTATATAGGTTACATTGTAGGGGGTGGTGAAATGAAGATTGATCCCTCTAAAGTGGAGGTCATTGTAAATTGGCCTAAGCAAAGTAATGTAATTGATGTAAGAATTTTTTTGGGGGAAACCCAATACTGGAGGAATTTCATTGCGAACTTCTCCTTTACATCCTTTAACAAACGTGAAAAAAGTCTTCAAGTGGGAAGGAAAGGAATATGGAAAAATTGATGTGGATAAATCTCAGTTGTACTTGCACTGCCGGATCTATAATAACCATTTGAGATAGAAACTGATGCTAGTGGTTATGCTATGGGGGTAGTCTTAATGCAACATAAGAAACCAATATTCTATCGTTATGAAACCTTCTCTAAAACAATAATCAACTATCCTATCTATGACAAAAATTTGTATGCATTGGTAGAAAGTGTAAAGAAGTGGAAAGATTACCTAATGGGTAAAGGAACAATCATACATACTGATCATGAACCACTACAATATCTACAATCACAAACTAAGCTACAACAATCAAGGAATTTCAGGTGGATGGGTTTTCTACAACAATTTCATTTGGTTTTTAAGTATAAGAAAGGAATTCAGAACAACGTTTCATACATGTTATTTAGATCTCCAATACATGCTTCTATTGTCATTCAACAAAGTCCTTTGGTACATTCAAGTTATGTTGAACAATATACTAAGGATGAAGAATTTAAATAAGTATATGAATCACTAATCCAAGGCTATCCGAATGAAGAATTGAATTATCATATACATGACAAGTTATTGTATCATCTTGGAAAAATATGTATTCCACAAAGTGAACGAGTGCATGTAATAAGAGAAGCTCATACTTCTTTCATTTGAGGACATTTTGGTGTAGGAAAAACTGTAGCATAGTTTCAAAAGTTGTGTTATTGGCCTCAAATGAATGATACTAAGTCCAAAGATGTAAAAGGATGTGTCATGTGTACAAAAAGTAAACCAAGTAATAGAAACTTAGGTGTGTACACTCCACTTTCAGTGCCTTCTCGTCCATGGGAAAGTGTTTCAATGGATTTTGTAGGAGGGTTACAAATGTTTAGAAATGGACATGATTATCTATATGTTGTTGTGGATAGATTCTATAAAATGTGCATACTAATGCCTTGTAAAAATAATAACATAGCTAAGATGACTGTTTATTTGTTTTTTCAAAATGTATGGGTCCATTTTGGACTTCTTAATTCTATTATATTTGATCGAAATTCCCACTTTCTTGGGAAATTTCGGTCATCTTTAGGGGAACTTATGGACACAAAGATAAAGTAAAGCACAACATTTCATACACAAATCGACGAACAAACTGAAGTGGTCAAACAGACTATTGTACATCTACTTTGAGGGTATTTTTCTAAGCATCCTAAGCTTTGGGATGAACAGTTGCATTATGTTCAGCATTCCTACAACATAGCTATAAACTCTTCAACACATAAGTCTCCATTTGAGACATGTTTTGGGTATTTTCCAAAGTCTCCCTTAGACTTTGTTTTTGGGAAGGATTAAGTGGAGTATGGAAAAATTGATGTGGATAAAGCTTAGAAGTTTATTCAACATATCCTTTTCATTCATCAATCAGTGCAAGAATAATTGGAATCAAGTCATGCCAAGTACAAAAAACAACACGTCCTGCATAAGGTAGATAATCATTTCCAAATTGGTGATCGAGTATGGATTCATATCAACAAAGATTGACTCCAAGGTGAAGGTAGAAATTCGAAACCTATCAGGTATGGACCTTTTACAATTTTGGATAAAGTCGGTAATAACGCTTTTCAATTAGAATTTCCTCCTTATATGAAAATGTATTTCGTTGTTAATGTGGAAAACTTGAAACTATACGAGCCTTGTTGTAATCTCATAGATCACATAGGGTTACCAATAATACACATTAAAAGCATACATACATAACATAGACAAGAGATAAGACCAAGTAAGTGGAATAATAGATTATATTATCATGAAAGGGTCCATACAATACAGAGAACTGAACCGAGTTCTCATCTGGCTCAACAGCCTAATATATATGAATTACAAAACAATTACAAATAACTACCTGTTGGTTCGGTCAACCGACACAACTTTATGTGGCTGACCTAATCTCTAATTAGTCGGCTAATCGACTAAGTTGGATATCATTCTAGTCGGCTTACCGACTTGCTCCTCCAACATCTCCCCCACAAACAAAACGTTTCTTCGTCTTGAAGAAATAGGGAGGTACCAAAATTTCTTTGCCTGTCGTAAATAGTTATTTCTATGTTTGATCTTCATGGGCTGTGAAGTCTGATGGTTGGTCTCTTTTGTACACAGACTTCGACAATTGCTTTAGCTGTTACTACCAGCTGATGTTGGAATTCCGTCCAACTTTGCAGTACTTTTTGAATGTTGATGGTTAATGTAGTCATACTTGATAATATCAACATCTTTTCTTGAATGGAAATTTCTGCTATTCTTTCCATGTCGGGACCCATAAATTGGTCCTTTTCCTTTGCAGTTTCAAAAAGTTGTTTCATCTGCAGGTAGATGATGTATAATTTTTCTAAACTTGGAATTGGTTGTTGCACCCACTGATGTGCTTGTCGCTCTTACTTCTGTAATTTGGATATTTCGAGCACTATTTGATTTTCAATTGTGTTTCTAAGTGCTTCCTCTGTGCTTTTTCTCTTCTCCAGTGCTTGGATTTCTTGTCGAGTTTGCCGGGTTTGCTGATAGACTTTCCCATAATAAGAAGGCCAGTCTCTTACTACTTATTCCATAATAACTGACTCCTCCATGTGATCTTGGAGTACCTTGTATGCTTCTGCAAAAGTTGTATGCTGCTGCATCAACAGTCGAGCTGTTTCTTCTTTCTGTTCCTCCCTTGTGTCCTGCATCTGTGCCGTAGAATCGACACCACGCTCTCAAACAACTGATAATCTCTTTCTAATGGCTTGTCGGTGTCGTCCTCTATCGGTCCAGGTATCACAGATTGTGCGAGGTTTCTGCATTTATTAAGGAACTCGACTTGTTCTTTTTCATTGTTGTTGAGCTCCTTAAGTCTGTTTTGGATCCTTGTTTTTCTTCTATTGCCAGTGTTTCTAGGAGTTTCCCTAGTTCTCCATCCTTTAGCTTAGTTGCATCGACTGCAGTGGTCGACCCAAGTTGACTGATGTGGACCATTGTCGACTATCCTAGATGGCCCTTCTTATTTTTCTCTTTCTTTTTCTTTTGTTTTTGCTGTTCTGCTTGCTTTGTCACCTGTGTACCTGCAACAGTCAAAATTGGATTGTTTGGTTTCTTGCTAGCAGTGGTTGATGGTATTTCTGGTTGGGTCGGATGGATGACTGCTGTAGTTGGTTGTGCATCTGGTTGGTCGGATACAGAGGGTCCAGATGTGGATGCGGTTGGTGCTAATGGTTTCAGCAGAGGTGGTTTAGATGCAGTTGGTTTGGGTATATGTTTTGGGCTGGGGGGAGGTGGTGATGGAATTGGTGAATGGTCGGGTGTGATTGGGTTGGCGGAGGTATGGTCGGGTGACGGGTCATGGATTTATGGTGGTGAATCTTCTTGAAGGTCAGAGAATAGTTGGTCGATTTCTTGATTTATTTCCTCCATGTTTTCTCCTTCCTCATATTCGGTCGGTTCAGAGGCTGGTGGGTGGGGTTCAGGGATGGTCAGGATGATAGATGTAGTCCGACTTGAGACCACGATAGCTTCTTTGTTGGGGTTTCTTTCAAACATCGAGCTTATGACTGCCACAGTCCTCGGCTTCTGGGGTACTTGGCCAGGTTGGGGAGGGGGTAGTCTGGATCCTCCAACTTTGAACAAAGGGGCTTTGGTGGAGAGCTTTTGTACCAAAGTGAGTAACTCAGGCAATTTTTCAATGTATGTCTAGAGGTCTCTGTCATGGTCAAACTTTTCCTTCAAGGTCTTTGACATAGCATTCTTGCATATGTCGAGTGGGCTTATGGAAGGAGGTTTTGGAATTAGCTCTTGCGTTATTTTGGTCGGAGACGGGGGTGGAGGTGTAGACACAAGATCCACAAAATTTTTAGTCATTGAAGTGTTTATGCTTTTTTCCTTCTTTGGTCGACCTTGTTGTGCCCATGCTTCGACAAATATTTGGAATTGGGTCTCCACCGGAACTTTGTTTGCTGCAGCATCTTCTATAATGTCACATGCCATGGCTTCCAGTTCTTCCTCGTCTTCCAAGGACTCTAGAATGATAAGCTTGCGCTTACCTTTCCCCTGCTCCTGTTCCTGAGTTTTCTTTCTTTTTCTTGAGGCTTCTATCTCCTTCGACAATTTGCATATATTTTCCTTGGTGATAGCATACTCTGGATCTTCAGTATCTATCTCTCCCCTTGTGTCTTGAGTTGAGACAATGCTTTCTTCAGACGAGACTTGTTTTAGTTTCTGTACCATTTTAGTCGGGCACTGTTAACAAGTTTCTAAAATACTATGCCTTGTAACGTCCTGTTGCAGTTGCAACTGTTTTCCCAAATTTTCAAAATTTTGGACCCTCCTCTTAATTTTCATCTTGCCTAGAATTGTCTGGATCCATGAACTCTGTTTTTGTTTTCCCTCTGCTACAAATTTGGACTGTTTTGAGGTTAACTATCTTCATGCTTTTCGGAAAATTGCTTATGTTTGAAACTGCTTTGAGTGTGGAATTTGGAGTTTGGTTTTAAAGATTTCCCTTTGATCTGTGATTTCTTTCTTTCTTCTCAGAAGCCTATTTGTCATTTTCACCACTGTTTTGGGGGTGAAACAAACTTTTAGCACTGCCCAGCCGAAGTAACAATTTTTAGTTTTATTGTTCGGAGGCCTTTTAAACAACGTATCGGAGCCATATTTCCTGATGGAGCCTCCGTTGCGGAAGCTGAACGATGAGTTTTCCACAGGATAGTCTTGACTTCTCCGATGTCGTGTTGTTATTGTTTTGACTTGTTTGCAATATCGGAGGTTGGTCAAATTGTGAGTCAGGATTGTTTGATCTGTGTGAAGACGTTGTTTCGGAAGTGAGACAAGCTTTTGGACTGTTGCACGACCGTAAGTTTCGAACACTTAACATTTTCACATTGTTTCTGCGCCGTAGCGGAAGGTTTATGACTTTGATCGAAGGTTGTAGTCTGATTGTTTTCCACCGTTGCGGCTCCCGAGTGAACTAGGTGTCCACCATATAACTGCTTCACTCGTCGATGTTGTATCTAGGTTTCACCGATATGTCTTTGGGCTGCGGGGTCTGTATTCTTTTCATCTTCCGCCATTGCGGCTGTGTAATGCACTAACCTCTCGACGTTGATGTCTTTTCATTCGTCGACAGGGAGATTTTCCACCTGATTCTTTGGCATTTAGTTCTTTCGACTCCGATAGAATTAACAGTCCCGTGAAACTCGTTACCCATTTGAAATCCACCGTTGTGGCTGCAAGTAAGACTATCCGGCCGATGTTTAAATGGTTCAAGCCGCCGATAAGGTTTTTCCCGTCGTCTTGTGAAGTTTTTAACCCCTGTGTGGGCAGCGGTGTTTTTTGATTCTTGTTAAGGCTTTCACGACGAGGGCACAGTACAGGGCCTCATTTTGATGATTAGTTTTGTTGTTAGTATAGTTTAAGTTTATTGAAAAGATGCAGTCCTAATTAATGATGAATTTGGTTTGACTGCAGACGGACTCAAAAGATTTTTCAGATTACTGCTATGAGAAGACGTAGCCAAAGGATGAAGTTGAGGAAAGTTGGCTGAAAAGTGATAAGCAGAGTTTTTTCTGAAATCAACGGGATCTCAAGAAGGACAAATAAAAGACAAGGCAGAATCGATGGCAACAAAAGTCTCGGCTTGGAAGGGGTCTGTTAGTTACCGAGTTGATCCTGTTTTATGAAGTACTCATAAACATAAATCTGAAATGTAACTCATTATATGAATCATAAGTACTCCCGAAAAAGACAAAATTGTGAGATTAAACGGTTTTTGGGAAGCCCAAAGCTTAGACGGTTGGGGAATCCCAAGGGTTTTGTTGTTTTTGTATAAAGAGTGGAAAGTTAGAGAGGATAGGGACCTTTTCCTAGTTAGATTGGAAGACATATTGTAAGAAGAACTATTTGCTTTTGCAATAAATAATTACAGTTTTCTTGTTGGAGAAAGCTTGGTGGAATGTTCAAATGTTATGCCATGGATTTGTTGAAGAGGGAACTATTTCGTTTTCATCTTTGTGTCCATTAACTGTGAGATTGTTCTAACTCTTTGAACCTATTTTCTTGTATGAATGATCTCTGGTTTGTTTTATGAAAATTTCCACTATGAGTAATGAATGTGGTTCATAGACAATTGACTATCTGGTTGTTCAAATATCTTTAAATGTTCATGTGTTTGAAAGAAGTATCGGCTATCTGTGATTTCTTTTTATAATGCATGCACAAAATATATTACTCATTAATAAGTGACAATCTTGCTCCCTAGGGATAGGTTAGGTAGTTAGTTTTAATTTCTTGCTGTGTGTGTGATTTAGATGGAAGAGAGCCTAAGACAAGAGGTAAGAACCTACACATCACATTGTGAACACTCCTTGCATTCTCAATCAATCTGCATTTTAGATAGGAATTTGCATGTCATACTTAAAACTAAAAATACAAAAATATATACGGTGGACTGGGCCACAACCAGTAAAACCTTTTATTTTTGTTACTTGACCTACGGTAGTCGGACCACAAACCAGACGGATTCCCTACACCAAACAGTCATGGGCTAGTTGGGAACATTGACTGGGGAGAATCCCTTGCTGTTGTTGCCTACGAATTTCCAGGCCTCAACAGTTTCTGGCACTAGAAGGAGGACCGCCAGTGCATGGCTGGCAGAGGAAACCCATTTTCTTGAAATAACCCCACCAGTGATAATTTTGAAAGCAGTTTGTGTCATGATCCAAATACTCAGGAGAATAGGGAACATCTGTTTGCTGTGGACAACCAAGTGATAAATGATCTGAGGAGACACACACGGGCCTATGTAAAGAGTATTAAAGGATTACCCATCATCCTTGATTTACCCTGAAGAGAATACAAAAAGAAAGATCGTCCCATCTTGAAGGATTCAGTGTTGGTTGGAGACTTGGAAGAGTTAGTAGAAGGAGCATTACAGGAGGTTGTTCAGCCTTTGAATCAAGTAGGCCCAAACACACCTTATGGTTTACCTGTTAATACTACTATTCATTCACCACCTCACTCTCCACCCAGACTCATGGCAGGCGTAAATGCAAATCAGCCACCAAACCCACCAAATCCACCACATGCTTGGAAAGCCAGATCACCTTTGAACCTAACACCTCCTTTGCATGATTTACCTCAATATTTTGAAAAGATGTTGCCCAAGTTTGATCCCAATGAGAAGATTGTAGTATATGACCACTTGCAAAGTTTCTATTTGGCGATAGAAGGATTAAGGGCTGAGGAATATGAGGATGTTGTTTGTATACTTTTCCCACATACCCTTAAAGGAGCAATAACATCCTGGTACTTTGGTTTGCCTGCAAACTCTATCCCAGATTGGGATACCTTTGAAAGGATTTTCAGAAGCAAATATGAAGCCCAAAAGACGCATGCAGCACTGATGAAAGGTTTGGACGCTTTAAAAAAGGAAAGGAATGAGAAGGTACACAATTTCACTCAAATATTTTCAACTTACCTCAAGAACTTCTCTGCAACTGATAAGCCATTCGATAAAGTTCTGATTGAGTATTATACCTCAGCTTTAGGTCCTGACTTGGCTATGTTCGCGAAAGCTCAAGTTAAGCCTATGTTAGCTGAGACTTATGAAGAATTAGAAAGAATAGAGGCTGAAAAGGAAAGTATAGAGGATTATCCCGAGCAATCTGGAGAAAAAACTTCTGGGAAAAGAACCTTAACGTTGTCCAAACCTAGAGAGGAGCAATCACATGATTTTGAGGGAATGTTAAAGATGATGCAGAAGCTCTCGAATAGAATAATAGATTTGGAGAAATAAAAAGAAGCTCAGAAAGCTTATAGCCTTACTACAAAAAAAAGGAAGACAATAACCAATTCAAGACCCCTCCACACAATTCAGCATCAATGAATCTGACAGAGGTAGGGATGGACAATTTCTGCACTTTTCACCAACAACCCCATTCTGAAAAGAATTGTCCTCAATGGTTAAATTTGATGACATTGGTAATGAATCAACTTTTGGACTCTAAATTGACTGAGGACAGTGATGAAGAGGAGAAAGGTAATCAGACTATAGAAAAACATGAAAATGATACCATGTTTTTATGGGATTGTGTCTTGCTGTTTGATACAGAAAAAAGTATTTTTAAACCTGAAAATGTGCCAACGACAACAAAAGACATGGATTTGATAAATAAGGACAATACAATAATCTCAAAAATTAAGAAGTTGCAAGAGAATGTCAGGAGACAGTCAAAGAACAATGTTGAAGATAAAGTACCCAAAATTACCATTATCAACCAAGATACGGAGCAGATCAACAAGCCTGCTAAACCTATGAAAGAACAAGTAGGTGTTAACAAAGAAAATACTGAAAAGCCTGAAGAGCCAGAGGAAGAGATTCCCACTGAAAACCAACCTGTAGAGGAAGAGGTCGAATCAATTGGGGAAGAGAAAGCTAGAACCCCACCTTTCCTCTTGACTCTGGAAATGTTGAATCATAAGGTGCATAATTGTTTGGTAGATTCTGGATCATCAGTGAATGTTATGCCACTCCCAGTTTGCAAAAAAATTAATGGGCAGCCAAAACCTACTGCTTGGGAAGTCACTCAACTAGACAGAACTAATGTCAAAGTAGTGGGAGAAATGGAGAATGTTCTCATTTGTTTATCTGCAAATAACAAGATATGTCAATTTATTGATATTGTGGTGGCTGACATACCGGATGGATATGGACTTATTCTGAACCGTGACTGGTCTGCAAGGTTAAAGGGGTATTTTGCTTCAGATTGGTCACATTTATGGTTTCCTCGTAAGGGGGTCCCAAATCGGATCAAAATTTTAAGGGAACCTTACATGAAGCACACTATCACTAAGTTGGAAGAAGGAAATGAATCTACTAATTCTGTTTTGGGGAATCATCTTACGGAACTTGAACTAAGATATCATGCATCAGAAGAGGCCAGCAATATGACTGACACTCAGCCTGATCTCCTTCAATTTTCACAGGCTGATGGGAGTGATTGTAAATCAGTAGACATAGCTTTGGTTTCAAAAATAGCAGAATTAGACCATGGTTAGGTATCTCATGTCTGCAATCTAGCCTAGCCCCTTGACTCATGAGTTGATAGATTTTCAAGGGTGGGCACAATTGTATTTTTTCTTTTGATTTGATGACCTTGTACATGAATAATTTGATGCGGTTTTACCTTGATTTACCGCTTTTATTTTTGGTTATTTTGGTTTGTTTTTGAATAAAAGAGGCAAACTTTTGGTTGCATGGAAAGCATCAGGGTTCTTGATTAACTGTAATCTTTGGAATAAGGTTGTGCGTTCATTTTTAAATGATAGAATTTCTTCTAGTAGGTAGTTTTCCTAAATGGCTATGCACTCATTGAAGTCCTTCTTAAACCCTAAAAATAACTCAGAATTAAGAGGTCTGGAATACTATTTCGAGGCTCCATCCATTTCACATCTAAAATGTCCTAGGGAGTAATAGCCAAAGACCCACGGAAAGGAAGCAAGGTAAACAGTTTATTATATAAATGATCCCATGCCATGATTTTAAAAGCCTAAAGGCTGTTAAGAGTCAAAAATTCCTAAAAGAAGCAATACATATCAAAGCAAAGTATCAGAAACATGAATATCAATCTGCTAAAAGTTCTTCTCCGTCCGTGAGCTGAAAAATAAATTCATCCCTCACACAAAAGGACACTATGGATAGAAGAGCCTAAATAAATTTCAAAAAGAAAAGTAGATGGAGGACTCAAAAGAACAAAAGTTCAAAAAGGGCACAAAAGTGCAATTGGCATGGGAATGAGGAACAAATGAATAGCTCTGTTTGCCATATGTTACAATCCTGTGGTGTCCAAGCTAGAAACTACCCACAGATAGAGGACACTACAATGATTCTATCTGATAACCATAGGTGTGATGACAAAGGACCCTGTGTTCCGACGTAACACGTAGAAATCCGGTATTTCTACATTCAAGATAAGATGCAGATGATGATACTGTAGATGCAGATGATGGTGATTTAGTATTTCTATACTGAATATATAGATGATGATGATTTCAGTATTCCCATATTGAAGATATAGATGATATTTCAGTATTTACATACTGTAGATACAGATGATGGTGATTCCGTATTTCTATACTGAATATATAGATGATGATGCTTTCAGTATTCACATACTAGAGATACAGATGGTGATAGATCAATATTCAGATACTGAAGATGTAGATGATGATGGTTTGGATTATGATGTACCGACGAAGCCTCTGCCTTGAATATAGTTCGAACACTTTCGAGACAAGCTTGGTGTTGTTCGAAAAGACCTTCCTCGAAAGGGGGAGTAGTGATGTTGCAGTGGGATTGTATCATCCCTGGGCATTTGCCCTAAAGTGATCCGGAGACCTCGGTCCTCAAGAATGAAGAGGGATTGTATCATCCTGGGACATCTGTCCATAATAGATCCGTTGACCTGGGTCATCGAGAACGTGATGGGATTGTATCATCCTTGGGCACCTTCCCTAAAGTGATCCAGAGACCTCGGTCTTCGAGAATGAAGAGGGATTGTATCATCCTGGGACATCTGTCCATAATAGATCCGGTGGCTTCGGTCCTCAAGAATGTGGTAGGATTGCATCATCCTTGGACATAGTCCTAAAGTGATAGGGAGTGATTATCCCGTAATTGTATCCGGTGACTTCGGTCGTCGAGAATGTGGTAGGATTGCATCGTCCTTGGACTCAAGTCCTAAAATGATAGGGAGTGATTATCCCGTAATTGTATCCGGTGACTTCGGTCGTCGAGAATGTGGTAGGATTGCATCATCCTTGGACTCAAGTCCTAAAGTGATAGGGAGTCATTATCTCATAATTGTATCCGGTGACTTCAGTCATCGAGAATGTGGTAGGATTGCATCATCCTTGGACTCAAGTCCTAAAGTGATAGGGAGTGATTATCTCGTAATTGTATCCGGTGACTTCGGTCGTCGAGAATGTGGTAGGATTGCATCGTCCTTGGACTTAGTCCTAAAGTGATAGGGACTGATTCTCCTGTAATCAATCCGGTAACTTCGGTTGTCGAGAATGTGGTGGGATTGTATCATCCCTGTTCTTTAAGTCCAAAAGTGATCCAAAGACTTGTTGTCTTTGAGTTGTGGATTGCAGGTTGTTGCTGATGATGATGATGACATACTGATCGAAAGATCAGAGTATGATGATGATGATGTACTGATCTAAAAGATCAGAGTATGATGATGACGCACTATGATTATGATGTTTCTGATCGAAAGATCAGAGTATGATGATGATGTTTCTGATCGAAAGATCAGAGTATGTTGATGATGTTTCTGATCGAAAGATCAGAGTATGATGATGATGTTTCTATGTGATGATGATTATGATCGACAGATCAGAATATGATGATGATGATGTTGCTGCTGATCGAAAGGTCAAGGTGCTGAATATGTTGTTGTTAATCGGAAAGTCAAAATGCTGAAGATGTTGCTGATCAAAAGGACAAAATGCTGAAGATGTTGTTGCTGATCGAAAAATCAAAGTGCTGAAGATGTTGCTGATCGAAAGTTCAAAATGCTGAAGATGTTGTTGCTGATCGGACAGTCAAAGTGCTAAAGATGTTGCTGATCGAAAGATCCAAGTGCTGAAGATGTCGTTACTAATTGAAAGATCAAAATGCTGAAGATGCTGTTGATCAAAGACTGAAGATGTTGCTGATGTTGAAGATTGAAGATGAAGACTACATGATGTTGAAAATCTTCCAATGATTTATAGATGTGTTACCCTGCTGATGTTGATGATGTCCCCCATCTCTACTCTTGTTGTTGATGATGTTGTTGTAGAATACCCTTCTCGTTAAGGGTGAGTGTTGAAATATTGTAACTTCGAAGAATATTCTTTATGTATCTTTTGTGGTCCCCGATGGTCCAACCGGGAGAACCATTTGTATTTCATTGTACCCCGATGCTCCTAATCGGAAGAACTAATAAGAGTCATGAGGTAGTCCCCTCAAATTGTAAAGGTGGGTCATCAGCACCCCAATATGGTTACTTGAGCCTACATGTGTAACTCGAGCCTACATGAGTTAACTTAAGCTGACATGCTAATTGAGTAAAATTTAAGTGAACAGATGAATATAAATAGAGGTGTAGTGCTCCTCACTTGTGATATACATACTCACTTGGAATAGCGCACTTTTGGAGGAGAGGAGTTGCTGGAGAAGGAGGAGAATCAGGTTTTTGATCTCCTTGTTGGTTTTACCTTTTTCCCTTTTTGGGGCATCTATATTGAGGAAGCTTTTGTTGGGTTTTTCCCTTTAGGGTTTTCCTAGGATAAATCTGTGTTGTTCTTGTGATGCTGTTTCTTTCAGTGATCCTGTTTTATATGCTTTTATTATGAAAAATGAAATGATATACTGATGTCTTAGTTAAGAATATGAAAATTTAACAGCCATGATTTTAAAAGCCTAAAGGCTGTTAAGAGTCAAAAATTCCTAAAAGAAGCAATACATATCAAAGAAAAGTATCAGAAACATGAATATCAATCTGCTAAAAGTTCTTCTCCGTCCGTGAGCTGAAAAATAAATTCATCCCTCACACAAAAGGACACTATGGATAGAAGAGCCTGAATAAATTTCAAAAAGAAAAGCAGATGGAGGACTCAAAAGAACAAAATTTCAAAAGGGCACAAAAGTGCAATTGACATGGGAATGAGGAACAAATGAATAGCTCTGTTTTCCATATGTTACAATCCTGTGGTGTCCAAGCTAGAAACTACCCACAGACAGAGGTAAAATAAAACTTACGTATTAATCCTTAGAAGAGTTATCCAGATTTGAAATATTTTGCGTTTCCCTTCCCAAAGAATGGACTATCATCAATGATTAAAAGTACATATATTTGCCATTTGGGAAATCCGGACATCTGGAAGAATTCAACATGTTCGTTTATTGTTAAACAATCTATTCCTTAAGAAATAAATTGTCCAAAGATCTAGGTGCACCAGGTAGTCACCAATTGTTGCAGCTGCAACTGTTTTCCCAAATTTTTGAAATTTTGGACCCTCCCCTTAATTTTTATCTTGCCTAGAATCGTCTGGATCCATGAACTCTGTTTTTGTTTTCCCTCTGCTACAAATTTGGACTGTTTTGAGGTTAACTGTCTTCATGCTTTTCGGAAAATTGCTTACGTATGAAACTTCTTTGAGTGTGGAATTTGGAGTTTGGTTTTAAAGATTGCCCTTTGATCTGTGATTTCTTTCTTTCTTCTCGGAAGCCTATTTCTCATTTTCGCCACTATTTCAGGGGTGAAACAAACTTTCAGCGCTGCCCAGCCGAAGTAACAATTTTTAGTTTGATTGTTTGGAGGCCTTTTAAACAACGTATCGGAGCCATATTTCCTTATGGAGCCTCCATTGCGGAAGCTGAACGATGAGTTTTCCGCAGGATAGTCTTGACTTCTCCGATGTCGTGTTGTTATTGTTTTGACTTGTTTGCATTATCAGAGGTTGGTCGAATTGTGAGTCGGGGTTGTTTGATCTATGTGAAGCCGTTGTTTTGGAAGTGAGACAAGATTTTCGACCGTTGCACGATCGTAAGTTTCGAACACTTAACGTTTTCACATTGTTTCTGCGCCGTAGCGGAAGGTTTATGACTTTGATCGAAGGCTGTAGTCTGATTATTTTCCGCCATTGTGGCTCCCGAGCGAACTAGGTGTCCGCCATCTAACTGCTCCACTCACCGATGCTGTATCTAGGTTTTGTCGATATGTCTTTGGGCTGCGGGGTCCGTAGTCTTTTCATCTTCTGCCATTGCGGCTGCGTAATGCACTAACCTCCCGACGTTGATGTATTTCCATTTGTCGACAGGGAACTTTTCCATCCGATGCTTTGGCATTTAGTTCTTCCGACTCTGATAGACTTAACGGTCCCGCAAAACTCGTTGTCCATTTGAAATCCGTCGTTGTGGCTGTAAGTAAGACTATCCGGCCGATGTTTAAATGGTTCAAGCCGTCGATAAGGTTTTTCCCGCCGTCTTGTGAAGTTTTTAACCCTTGTGTGGGCGGCGGTGTTTTTTGATTCTTGTTAAGGCTTTCACGACGAGGGTGTAGTACAGGGCCTCATTTTGATGATCAGTTTTGTTGTTAGTATAGTTTAAGTTTATTGAAAAGATGCAGTCCTAATTAATGATGAATTTGGTTTGACTGCAGACGGACTAAGAAGATTTTTCAAATTACTGCTGCGAGAAGACATAGCTAAAGGATGAAGCTGAGGAAAGTTGGTTGAAAAGTGATAAGCATAGTTTTTTTCTAAAATCAACAGGATCTCAAAAAGGACAAATAAAAGACAAGGCAGAATCGATGGAAACAAAAGTCCAGGCTTGGAAGGGGTCCATCAGTTACCAAGTTGATCCCGTTTTATGAAGTACTCATAAGCAGAAATCCAAAATGTAACGCATTATATGAATCATGAGTACTCCCGAAAAAGACAAAATTATAAGATTAAATGGTTTTTGGGAAGCCCAAAGGTCAGACGGTTGGGGAAGCCCAAGGATTTTGTTGTTTTTGTATAAAGAGTGGAAAGTTAGAGAGGATAGGGACTTTTTCCCAGTTAGATTGGAAGACATATTGTAAGAAGAACTATTTCCTTTTGCAATAAATAATTATAGTTTTCCTGTTGGAGAAATCTTGGTGGAATGTTCCAATGTTATGCTATGGATTTGTTGAAGAGGAACTATTTCATTTTCAGCTTTGTGTCCATTAACTATGAGATCGTTCTAACTCTTTGAACCTATGTTCTTGTATGAATGATCTTTGGTTTGTTTTATGAAAATTTCCACTATGAGTAATGAATGTGGTTCATAGACAATTGGCTATCTGGTTGTTCAAATATCTTTAAATGTTCATGTGTTTGAAAGAAGTATCGGCTATCTGTGATTTCTTTTTTATAATGCATGCACAAAATACATTACTCATTAATAAGTGACAATCTTGCTCCCTAGGGATAGGTTAGGTAGTTAGTTTTAATTTCTTACTGTGTGTGTAATTTAGATGCAAGAGAGCCTAAGACGAGAGATAAGAACCTACACATCACATTGTGAACACTCCTTGCATTCTCAATCAATCTGCATTTTAGATAGGAATTTGCATGTCATACTTAAAACTAAAAATACAAAAATATATACGGTGGACCGGGCCGCAACCGGTAAAAGCTTTTATTTTTGTTTCTTGACCTACGGTAGCCGGACCCCAAACCGGATGGATTCCCTACACCAAACAGTCACGGGTTAGTTGGGAATGTTGACTAGGGAGAATCCCTTGCTGTTGTTGCCTGTGAATTTCCAGGCCTCAACACGTCCTTAGTCGAATTGATCTGTTGGGATGTATCTCTTCGACAACATAGGGTCCCATCCATTCTGTATGTAGATTTTTGGGTTTTCCTTTTACCTGACTATTGTATAGTAAGGCAAGGTCTCCTACCGACAAGTTTTTGTTTTTGATGTTTCAATCGTGCCATGCCTTTTGTTCTTGTTTTTGGATTTCTTGATGTTGTATCTCGATTAGTCAGTTTTCTTCAAGTTTACTTAGTTGCAACAGTCGATCCTTTCTTCCTTGTTCAACATCGACATGTAAAATCTCTGCGATAATAGGTGTTTGTTGTCGAAAGTGTAGTGGAACTACTGCCTCTTGTCCATAAACTAATCGAAACGGTGTTTGATCAGTTGAACGCTTGTATGTTGTTCTGTATGACCATTGTACTGCAGGTATATTTTCATCCTAGTCATCTTTGTCGGTGCTGCATATTTTTGTTAATCTGTTTGTTAATGTTTTATTAAATGCTTCAATTGCTTCATCCAACTAAGGGTGGTAAGCTGTACTCCGACAGTGGTCGATTTGGAACTGCTCTGTTAGTGTTTTAATAGTTTTATTAATAAAGTGTGTTCCCTGGTCACTGATTTGGGTTAGTGGACATCCAAATCTAGTAATGATATTCTCATAGATAAATTTAGTAGCTATTTCGCTGGAACATGTGTCGACTGGTTTTGCCTCTACCCATTTGGTTACATACTCAACTGCAGTTATTATGTACCTTGCACCTGTTCTTTTTGCTGGTATGGGAAATGGTCCTATGAAGTCGATAGCCCAAATTTCAAATGTCAAACTTGGGTTTACTGATACCAAGGGAATTTCTGTACTAGGCAGGGGTCGACCCAGTCGTTGATGTCTGTCACATTGGCTTAAAATTTTTTTGCAGTCTTTGTAAAGTGTCAGCCACCATAACCCTGATTGTTGGATTTTCTTTGCAGTTGTGTCTACTTGGAAATGTCCTCCGATAGGTCCGTAATGTGCTTCATGAATAATATTATTTATTTCATGTTCCAGTATGCACCTTCTGAGGATGTCATCTAAACCCATTTTATATAGGAATCCATTTATGAGGCTATAAGGTGCGGCTTTCATGGCTAAGATCTATTTCTTCTTCGTATTCATGCCTTCTGGTGCTTGCCCATTTTCTAAGAACTGTGCTATTTCCTCCAATTATGCTGGGACTGTTTCTATTCGAAATAGATGTGCATCCGGTAAGTCATCTTCAACTCCTATCGGTTCCTCTCTTGTGTCGATTCTGGATAGATGGTCGGGACTGACATTTAACTTACCTGGTCTGACGACGAATTCGAATTTGAATTCTTAGAATAGAAGTAGCCATCGACAAATTCTTCCATGGTGTAAAGGCTTATTTATGAGGTATTTTAGTGCTTGGTGGTCAGTGTAAAAGATATATGGATTAGCTAGTAGGTAGTGTTGATACTTTTGTAGTGTGAAGACCATTCCTAATGCTTCTATTTCTATTATCGAATAGTTTCTTTCAGCTTTATTTAGTTTTATGCTACTGTAAACTATAGGGTAGTCCATTCCATCATCTCTTGGCTGAGTTAGGATTGCTTCTATTGCTAGGCCTGATGCATCGATGTGTACATGGAATTTGGTCGACCAGTTTGGAAACCTTAGGATGAGTGCTTTGACTAGCTTTCTTTTTAGTTTTTCAAATGATATGTTACACTCCTCTGTCCATTCAAACCCCTGATCCTCTCTTAGCAGTTATTCCAGTGGGTATGTCATGTATGAATAGTGTCTTATGAATTTTCTATAATATCCTATATGACCAAGTAGTACCCTGACTTGTTTTGGATTCATCGATGGTTTTAAGTCGAGGATGATTTTTATTTTTGCGAAGTCGACTTTAATACCTTCTTTACAGACAATGTGTCCTAACAATATCCCTATGGGGGTCAGAAATTTACATTTATTGATGTTCAAATATAACTGGATTTGTTGACATCGTTCCAACATAAGCCTTAGTCATTTACAATGGTCTTTCAGTGTAGCATATATTGTCCAATCGTTGAAATATAATACCATTGTTTTGTAAATGTACTCCTGAAATGTTTTAACCACAATCCTTGAAAAGACTGCAGGTGCATTTTTAAGTCCAAAACACATAAATCTATAAGAAAATGAGCCAAATTCACATACGAATGTTGTCTTTTTATGATCCTCTTTGGCTATTGGTATCTGATTATACCTTGAGAATCCATCTGTAAATGAGTAGCATTCATGTCCTGTGACCTCATTTAAGATTTCATCTGCATAAGGAGTTGGAAATGGGTATGTTAATGTAACTTTATTGAGTTCTCTAAAGTCGACACAGATCCTTAGCTTGGTTGGATCATGTTTCTTTGGTTGAACCACCATTAGACTTGCCCATTCTGATTGGTCAATAGAGTAGATAATTCCTGCTGCAAGCATGTTATCAATCTCTTTCTTGACTATATCTTTGTATTTATGAGCTAGTTTATATGGTCTTTTCTTTACAGGTTGAACATCAGGTTTAATTTCGATCTTCATTTCACCCATTTCACGTACTAGACCTTTGAGATCCTTATATTCTCTAGAAAATACATCCTGAAATTCTTTTAGTAGGTTTACTATCTCTGTTGTCTATGCTTCAGTCTAGTGGTCTCCAATTTTTGCTATTTTTGGTCGATCATCATTTGATATGTCGACTTCTTTGATTTTCACTTTAGCGTCTAAGAATTCAGGGGTTTTTGTCTCATTGATTAGCCGACTCCCTTCTTTAAACTGTGAAAATTAGCAGGTAATTCTGTTGCGGTAATTAAGTCGATGTCTTCCTTGTCTGTTATCTTGACTTTGAATACTGTGCGAATTGGTTTTGTTGTTTTGGCATGGTTTGATTTCCATCTAAATCTTTTCCCTTCTGAATTTTCATTTTCTATTTATAGTCTTGTTGACTATGGAATTGTCCCTATTTGTATATTATTGCATTTTGTTGTCGGTCGGTCATGTTTTAGGGTTTTGTTTTTTGTCGGTTGTACAAATGCTTTGATTTGTTTTGTTGTCTCGAGCAAATTCTCATTTTGGGGTACAAAGTTGAAATCTTTGATAAAATTATCTTTGAGTTCATGCCATAGGAATGTTTCACCTCGAGCTTCTTCCATTTGGTACCATTTGTTTGGTAAGTTAGAGAGTGTTGATGGGAATAGGTGTGGCCATGTTCGCTCATCTTTATATCCAAGTCTTCTCCATTCTTTTTCACATGTCTTTACGTGGTTTTATGGATCTTGTCCTTGGGTAAATATAGGTATCTAAGCCTGGTTGGTTAACTTATTTCCTCCAAATATTTCTACAAAATAAGTTGAAGTTGTTGTCCATGTCTTCAGTCTTGACTGATGCCAGTATCCCACCATCTGGCAGCTTGTCCTGTAAAAGTTTCCACTAAGTTTTGTAGTCGGCCATGTTCACCAATGTTCCTAGATACTTGCTCTACGTGCATAACTGGTGATTCTCTTTCTTTATATCTTGGGATTTTTGTGAAATTTATATTTGTTGGTTTCAAGGTAGAATATTCCCTACTTTTCTTCTCAAATATTTTTGGGATGATGGACACCACAAAGCATTGTCTGACTGGTTTCTTCTGTACTTTTTTAATGGTCCAGCATCCTCTTGCTTTTGTTTCATAGTTTTCAACCTCCCAATCATATAGTTCTGCGTCTGAATTGTATCCTACCAAGTCTTGGTTGCCTAAGTAAAGTTCACCATATATATTAGGCTCTGTGTAATCTTCATTATTCTGTATTTGATATAGTTGTCGAATGTCAACTTCTTCATCAATTGGTTCTATCCAAGGTTCTCCTTGGGATGGATGAATAGGTATAATGACTTTTTGTCCATTCCCTTTTAATTTTATTCTTTCTTTGTCTAAGGATATCGAGGCTTTCATTTTTCTCCCCCAAGGTCAACCTACTAATGCTGGGAAGGAGCTGGATCCTTCCTTAGGGTCAATAATTTCAAAGTCAACTTTGGTCGATATTCCTTTTATCGTTGTGTCGACATTTTTCCAGACTCCAATAGGTTCAATTAGGCCTTGGTCGGCTAGTTTCAGGTATATGCTTGATTCGTATAATCGAGGTCTGCCTAACTATTCCCATGTGTCTCAAGTCATAATATTTACCTGTGATCCGAAATCGAGCACGACTTGTCGGACATGGTATCCTTCGATTTCCAGGTCGACAAGTGGGTCGGCATCACTTTTATATTTTTGATTTAGACTGGAGATACTCTTTGTTTTTTTTTCAGTGTTGTTGTTGTGTTTTATTTTAGATAATAATTCAGTGAATTGAGATACTGAGTTATCTTTTTGTACTAAGTGTATTAACTCTTTTATTGTGTTATGTTGGTTGCCATCATCTTCTTCTTGTCAATAAAATTCTCTAAATACAATTGTTGCATCTTTATATATTTGTTTTTCTTTAACTGGGTCAGGATAAACATTCTTTTATTTTATTTTGCTTATTCGTGGGTTATCATCCCCAATTTTTGTCCCTTGTTGGGTTACTATATGCAAATTATTTGTATTAATTATATCATGTTTTTGCACACATGACAAGACATTAACATTTTTGTTCTTATTTATTTTTTCAAGCATAGTAGGGCAATCCTCTAATGAGTGATCCCCTACTCCACAACTAGTATAGAATCTTAGGTCAGTCCTGTCCTTGTATGGGCAGTCTGCATATCGGTGTCCTTCCTTGTAACATGTGAAAAATTGGATGGTCCGATGTGGTTGGTTGTCTCGATTCCCAAAGAATCGACCTCAACTTCCATATCCTCCACGTCGGTTGTCGAAGCGACATTCGTATCGACGACCTTTGTATCTTTGATTATTTTGGTCATTTTGTGCATTGTTTCATTGAGCATTGTTCTGTGTGACTGCATTAGTCTGGTATACTGCGTGATAGTTCTGTCGATTTTTTAGATTTAGATGGCAGTCAGCCGTGGCGTGATTCTTTGTTTCGCAGATAGCGCACCAAGATGCTTTGCCATTTTTCGTGTTAAACGGGAAATATTTTGTCATGTGATCGCCATGGTCTTGGAAAATGTCACAAAAACACTTCGTTTGCACAAATTGAACGTCCTGTCGGCTGATATCCTGTTGACAGTTTTCTTTTGACTGTTCGGCCATTGAACATGTTGTGCACCAGATATCCTGACTCTTAAGGTTTAGCTCTTTTAATGATTTCTACATGATCTCAAAATGTTCCTCTAGTCTATGATCTGTGGGGTATACTGGAATATCTTCATCCATTTCTACTTGTAGAGCTTTAATAAGTGCATCTTCATAAGTTTTGAATGTCTCCAGACTTATGTGCTGACGAATTTTCTGTGTCAAGCCTGCAAGAAACTACTGGATTAATAGTTGCTCATCAATGACATAATCCAATTGGCTGAGAAGGTATTTCCAACATTTGTTGTAGTTGCGGACAATTTCTCCTGAATTTTGTGATGTTGTCTTCAATTTCTTAGCTGCTAGATGTTTTGCATCTAGATTTTTAAAGAATGATAAAAATTGCGCTTTGAATTCTGCTTTAGTTGCTCCGGGGTTTTTTTCAGAAAAGGTCATATACCATGTTAATGCCCTTTTCCTTAAGGCACCAGCGACCTGCACCATTTGTCTCTCTTCATCTATGACTTGGTTTGCCTTCCATGTCGATTTGCAAACGAACCAATGTCATCTGGGATCCTCATCGACCTCATATAGAGGGATGTGTGCTGACCCGTGACCCATGTCTGAGTCACTGTCACTGTCTTCTTCAGGAGGTGGCGGTGGTGGCGGTAGTGGGATGTTTTGTTTATTTCTTTGTGTAGAACTATTGTCGACAGAACTCTCATTTTCGTTGGTCGTCTTAGTTGTCGTTTCTTCATCGACAAGTTGTTGGTCGGGGTCGATTTCTCCTGTCGATGTCCAACTACACTTATTTGTCTGCAGCTCCAAATTTTCTGTATCTTCCAAAGCTGTATTTGGCAGGGGCAGGGGGGGTGCTCCTTCATGTGCCAGGTAAAGTAAGTGGATACTTCGGTTGGAGGGTATCGCTTGAAGTGTGACCTAATTTACTTCTTCTGGTCAATGGATAAGTAGATGATTATCATCGTTTCTCTCGTCATCTAGTTGGTTCCAAATACCAAAGTCACCAGTTCTTAGTCTGAGGTCCTCTTCGACAATGGTTTGTATCCTAGTACTCGAATTCGTCAGAGATAGAGGTCTTACCTCCTGGGGAACTTCTAATTGGAGAGATTCTCACTACTCTATCCACAAATCTTCTTCCATAGGGGACGCTTCTTCTTCCACGCCTTCTTCTTGTCGGTCATGACCTGAATCTGGTGGGTTTCTCTCTTGGTATGTCAGCCTAGTACTCATTCCTCTTTGCAGTGCTATAGCTCTTTCTCTTCTTTCTTCCATTCTTTGCAGCCTCTTCTCCCTCTCTATTTTCTGTAAGTCCACTGTACCTTTGTGTGACACTGTCCTTTCAATTTCCTTTTAGGTCGACTTCTCATCACTGGTGAATGGTATCTCCTTAGTTGACTAGAATCCTCTCCACTTTAGCCCAACATATGACCAAATACCCCCCCATTGCCTATTCGATGCTTTAGAAATCCTGGATAGTTTTGTTTACCTGCTTAGGAAGTATTCCCACTCCCTTTAGGCAAAGAATTTCTCCCACTTCTTTTGTTTCTCTACCCAGTTAGTATTTTTTGGCGGTTCGTGTAGTAATGGACGAGGTTCAACGATATGACCCACTCACTTCTCTATCAGGAACTTGAACAACAAGGTCGGTAAGGAACACACGAATTGCTCGGTGAGGTCTGTGTAGAATTTATTCTAGATAGTTTCCACTGAATTTCTTTCTTCTATAGCTTGTTCCTCGCAGAATTCGTCGGTGATATTTTCAAACCACTCCAATAGGTTTGTCCTTCCTCCTCGAATCAGTTTTTCTAGCAGCTGTTGATCTTTAGCTGCTTCCAGCTTTTTCATCCAGGAGTTTCTTCAAAAGATGGGGCATTGATTCTACAAACTTCTCATGGGTTTCAGTAAAGAACCTTTCCTTTTCTTGAGCATTCGTTAATCTATTTCTTCATGCGTAATTTTGCAAGTAGTTTTCTATTTTATGCTCCCACCAGTCCTTAATCTCCTGTTCTGATATCATCTGCTTGTATACATCTCAGACATGTACTACCGACAACAGAACCAATGTTGTAATATCATAGATCACATAGGGTTACCAATAATACACATTAAAATCATACATACATAACATAGACAAGAGATAATACCAAGTAAGTGGAATAACATATTATATTATTATGAAAGGGTCCATACAATACAAAGAACTGAACCGAGTTCTCGTCTGGCTCAACAGCCTAATATATATGAATTACAAAACAGTTACAAATAACTACCTGTCGGTTTGGTCAACCGACACGACCTTATGTGGCTGACCTAATCTCTAATTAGTCGGCTAATTGACTAATTCGGCTATTGTTCTAGTTGACTTACCGACTTGCTCCTCCAACAAGCCTCCTATGCTTGTGGATCAAGTACCATTCGCGGACAATTTTTCTGTTGAATATCTCAATGAAATTCAGGAAGATGTTATACTTGATAAGAAGGTCAGATGTTCATGAAGAGGTGACATGGAATTTTTTCATGTGGAGCTAAAAGGAATGCATCCAAGCAAAGCACAGTGGCTAGAGACCGAAAGAGTGAAGGAGTTGTACCCTCACCTATTTTCTGAATGATTTCATGCTTTTGGTGGCCCAAAAGCTTCCTAGTGGGAAGGTTTGATCTAGGAGGATCTCAAAGTTAGATCAAAATTAAAGTATTGAAAAAGTGAATTAAAGCTTACAACTGTTAAGGAGCTCGTCAATATATTTTTGGCAATGTTCATTTCACGCAAAATGACCTTTGTATGTAAAAGTTATTGAGATTTGAAAATTTGACAAAAATGTTAAATTTGATGGTAAAAATAACAAAAAGGGGACCATGTGGCACACCCAAATGGTTCCATGTGGTAGGTATAGTTAGGGTACTGAGGCCACGTGGAAGTACCACAAGGTTCCATGTGGACAATAATTGGTGATGTGGAAACTCAGTAGGTGGACACATGGAAGTGATGTGGATAGGTTTTGATAGGTGGGCTAATCAAAAGCTGCCACGTGGTGGCCCTGTTGGCATGTATTGAACCATTCTTTAAAAAGTATGGAGGCTGTGGGGATCAAACCTAAGACCTTGACGACCACCAACAACTCCATAAATCCTGCCTAGCTAGAGTTCCCTCTATTTTTTTCTTAACACTATAAGGTGTTAACTTGTATATAAAATTTAAATTTTGTATAGTTTGAAAATGGTCGGGCCGAGGGCTAAGCCCTTAATCGTGTAGCCAACATCAAGGCTGTAAGTTGTATAGTGGTGGAGGAAACAATACAATTCCAAGTTACAAATCAATCAACATATCCATAACAAATAATTTCCAACACATAAGCCAAGTCAAAGTCACGGTCCAATAATACAACACCAAATGCCACTGCTTATCAAACTGCCCAAACATTCAAACATTACAATGTTAACTCCAAATGGGGAGAGGCCTGCGGGTTTGACACTGCGACCTATGCCCCCCAAAACGCATTACTTTACCACTAGTCTATTTCCTACCCATTGTATGGGATCTGGAAAATATCTTTCAAAATTAGAAGCAAGATTTTGGAGTGGAAATGGGTGCGTGGCTAACATTTTGAGCCCCGAAAACCCTCATATAAGCCATCATTTCTTACCCAAAATAGACTTACAAGCACAGTTTCTCAGACATGGTATGAGGAAGAATATCAAGGTAAGCACATGCCATTAATGGGAATGGATCCCGAGGTGGGAAATCCATACAATTTGTACTTTTGCAGGAAGGGAGTTTCTTGATTTGCGTGCCAGAGGAGGCCTCAAGAAAACTTGGTTGAGTTTATACTCAATTTTCTTAGAATTTTGAGATGAACAAAGTGGTGCAATCTGTTTCTAGTTTTGACTGACAGGAAAGAAAGGTGTTTCTAGAACTCATGTATGTAAGATTTTGAAGACTTAAGAAGATCGGCCTTCCTATTGGAAGTGGCCCAGAGACATAGCCCAAGAGGGGTGAACTCCATTATCATATGATGTATTTCAATTTCATGGTTCGCATACTGCGTATTTTCTTATGTGTGTGTTTTAAGTATTTAAAATTTCAGTTTTTAAGCTTGTTTATGAGTTTTTAACATGCAAATTTCACATGCAATTTTTATGGTTATAAAGATCCTGAAATTTCAGATCATTTATTATGGACATGCTATAACAATGTAGAAAATAGTTATTATACCATTTCCATAAATGAACATTTAGACCAACAAATCCTATTGAATGGCCTTGTTTTCCTTGCTATCAGCTATCATGTTATTGCTTCTTTGGACATAAAAGCACTTAGCTACATTTAACTTTTCTAGATTATGATATGTTCTTTGAAAGGTTTTGTAGAATAGAGTTTCCTCCTTAAGTGTCCTCTTTCACACTTCATTGATGGCTAAGAGAGATCCCCCTAGGATCATGACCTTCTTTATCTAGTAAACTTTTAATGAAACTGTTCCAAGGTACAGGGCATAGTCTTCTACTTGGTTATTCGAGGTGATACCTAGCTCCCATTATAAAGTTATTTCTATGTTTCCTTCAGGGAAAATGAAAACCCCTCCCTCTCCTTCCACCCTTGAAGCATGATAATCAACCATAAAAATTATTATTTTGTTGAATTATATGATATAATTGAAATTCAAGGTTAAACAATAAAAACTTTGGAGTGGCTCGAATTCCAAGAGAAGAGCTTGGTGAGAAGTGTGAGAAGAACATGTGAAATAGAGAATGTGGGTATTAGATAAGAAAAAGGGAGAGAGAATGGAAGTTGAGTTATAGGGGTGCACTTCTCTAAGTTGGAGAGGGGCATGAATCCCAATAAAAGCAACAATTTTTTTTCTAGCAAGTGTGGGTATGTTTCCAAAGGATCTGGGAACACATATGTAGGCACATTGCAGGAGAGAGAAGTGAGTCCGTACAATAGAATAAAGGCATTCTATACAACTGAGAAGTTAAGATACACAACACAAAAATCAAGGTAGCATGTGGGAATGAATCTCAAGATCATATTACTGTATTTATTTTTCTATTTTCCGTTGTTTTCGACGTGTCTTTTTGTAGTCAAAGAGGTCATATTCTACATTTTGTATTATAGGAAAATGGGCAGTATTTTTAATGAGGGAGTTTGGGCCTATTGACTAGGTATTCTTTGGCATGATTTCCAATTTTTTTTTTTGCATAGTGACTAGTAAAGTATTATGTACTTTCTGCTGTTATATGCTTGTTGTTGTACTTAGAAATATTTTCCTAATAATCTCAGTAAAACTCTCTTGATTAGTTTTCCTCTTAAGGGTTTTTCTAGGGTCTGTTGACCAAATTTCATATGTCTGAATGCTTATGACAATCTATTGTTATGTACTTGTTTCCATTGCAAAATGTGCTTAGTTAGTGTATATCAACTTACAGTAAAAGAGTTATTAATGCATGAGAAATTCATTAGTGTTTTATTCTTGTAGAATATTGATATCAGATGCTAGATAAGTGTTTTTCAAAATTTGGCAATGATCTCTGTGCACATATTTTGAGAGTTTTAACAACTATAGTTGATCTCATCATGCGAAAATTGCATAATCTCTTACTGAGGAAAAGGCTAGTTTATGAGACCCTTGAACAAAATGAAATCAGGCAATGGACCCATAGGAGAGAGTTGCCCCTTAATGGAATCCAATGTCACAAGTCCAACATAGTCGATGGTTCACCTATTTGATCCACAATCATCACTTTATGACAAGTTACATTTCACCTCTTTAAGCCTTTCAGGGTCACTTGGTGAATTTGTACATAAGGTATACAAACCAAGATTATCATCAAAATTGAGTTATGTAATCTCTTGCATGTGTGTTTGGAAATGTTTGTCGTGGGAACATTACCCATGGTTCCAGGGTTGAGGGGTTTCAATATTTGTACTCATCATGTGAAAATTGCATAATCTCCTACTGGGAAAAACCTTAGTTTTTGAGATCCTTCAACAAGATGGGCATCAAGAAATGGACACATAGGAGAAAGGTTCCCCTAGATGGAATGAAATTTCATAAGTCTAATAGAGTCAAAATTTTATCTATTTAAGACACAATCATTGTTTTATGATGAGTTGCAACTTGCCTCCTCAAGCCTTTAAGGCACACTTGGTGAATCTGTGCTTAGGGCATAAAAACCAAACCAAGATTCAGAATTGAGTTTTGTAAGATCATTCATGTGTGTTTGGGAATGTTAGGTGTGAGAAAACTATCCATGGTCCTAGGGTTGAGGGGTTTTAAAATTTGACCTCATCATGCAAAAACTGCATAGTCTCTTAATGAGAAAAATCCTAGTTTCTGAGATCCATGAACAAGATGAGCACCAGGAAATGGACCCATGGGAGAGAGATCCTGCTAGTTGGAATGCAATGTCACGATTCCAACAGAGTCAACATTACTCATATCCGATGCATAGGATTTATGTTTACGAAAACATTACTCATATCCGATGCATAGGATTTATGTTTATGAAAACATTACTCGTATCCGATGCATAGGATTTATGTTTACGAAAACATTACTCATATCTGATGCACATATTTGTTCTTGTTTAGCTAGGATTTTTTCTATTTATGAAAACTATAGAGAAGAATATGACATTGAAGAAAATTATCATTATGATGGCCCTTGGTATAGGGATAGGATTTTCTACCATAGTATATGACATGTATATTGGATATGGTACCTTAGTATGATATTGGATTCTTACTATTATGGGACATAAGGCTACGTTATGATCATGAAGCAATGATATTGATGAGTATTGATCTTGATGTAGTTCCTTGGTTGGAACGAGAATCAATTATTGTATCTTTGATGTTCTATGAAGATATTGATTCCTATCTTGGTGCAAGAGGAATACATAGAGTTTAAGGATTTACACCATAGGATGGGCATATTAAATTAGAACCTAGCACTAGAGTTGTCTTACCATGTCCTTGTGTTATGCAATATGGCTAGGGTTTATAAAATATAAGAAGGAAAACCATGTTAATGTGAATAACTTGAGTGATACAAGATTGATGTTGTACACAAGATCCTTCCTTTTCATCTCATTTTCATCTTCAACAATTATTTTAATTAACTCACAAAATGAGACTAGTAATTTAACCCTATTTAATTTGCTACATTGGTTCACATAAATACTGTAAAAACCTTATTAACCTAGTACACTTAACCCCTTCTCCTTTATTCATTTATTTCCCTCTCCTACAGTTTCTAGGATCCACCTAAAAATTGAATGACATATCCACTCTCCCCTTCCTCACAGTAGTGTGGTCCCTCAATCTAAGAGTCATGCTACACATTGTAGTGGGATTGGTTTCCATATTGTAGAGGGATTCAAGGAATTGGTTTAGTATGTTATAAGAATACATAGTTGACACACACGTTATGTGAGAACTAAAGTACAAAACCATATTCTACATGAATAAAAGAAATGGAAATATTCATAAATTCCAACAAGGATTTCATGAATTTTTTTAATGCATCTTCTTATACAATGCAAACATCACTAATTTGTGTTAATAATTACGAAGTAATTTGTTCACTGCATGAAATATAAACCAAGTAATTTGTTCATTGCATGAACTATCAACCAAGTAATTTTCTCACTAGATGAATTATCGACCAAGGAATCAACAATAATTTCCACATCAATATTAATTGTTATATTTTCAAGAGTTACAATTGTGTATAGACAAGAAATCATGATACCAACACCATATCATACAATGGATCAATTTGAATACTAGGAAAATCATCGTCATCATCATCAACAACAACAACAACATAATCATTCATCAACAACAAATAAACAAACACTTCAATTCATAGAGAGCATCCCACATAACATACATACATACACATATGTGTATTACAAATTATCTTAAATATATAATTTTACAAAATGGCACATTATATATATACAATGCCATTTTGTAAAAAATGTACATTTAAGATCATTTTTAATACATATATGTGTATGCATGTATGTTATGTGGCATGTACATTATGAATTGAAGTGCTTGTTTATTTGTTGTTGACCTTAAATGCACATTTTTTACAAAATGGCACTGTGTGCCCAATATACAAAACATATATCATGCCCAAACATGGAAAATTGGAGTATGGTGCCTTGGATTGGAAGTTTGGAAGATTGGCAGAGCCAACACGCTAAATGAACGGGGACTCATGTGTTCACCTAGGTTAGTGATGGGGTGGTTTCATATATCCTAAAAGCTAAGTATGACTATGTTTAACTCTTCTTACCTTATAACTTTATTAAACCCATACTTTCCCTAATTAATTCCTTAAACCTATTTTTAAGTGTAAAAGGGGATTAAGAAGTTAATGAAAAAATTGGACAAGTGTTGCAAAAAGGTGAAAAGGGACATGCAAGGTTGGTGGAACCTTGGGGAAAGGAGGACCAAGAATGTATAAAGAGACAAGCAGAGGAAAATAACAAAGACAAAGAGACAAAGAGAACATGAAATAAGAAAAGAAGAAAATGCACCGTGCAACATGGGAAATGTTGTAGCATTGAGAAGAATTGTGATTGAAAATAAAATTCATGGTCAATTGGAATCCTTGGAGGACAAAGAAACAAGTATAGTTCCAAAGAAAACTCTCCAATTTGACCGGTAGGTGGAAGTTGGGTTGGTTGAGTGAACCTATAAGCCCAAGCTTGTTTTATTACCTTTTTGGTTGATAAATTTTCCTATTTTTTTTGCCTCTAGTTGCAATAATGATATGAAATGGTGTAAAAAATTCTTTTGGTGGAATTCTAAGCTCATATGTAGTGATGGTTTTCACTGTGGTGCTAGCTAGAATGAAGCTAAAGGAATGAATTGCACAGTTGGCATGGATTTGGTAATAAACTAGTAAATAATGTTTCTAAGTGAGGAAATCCGAGAGAAACTTGGGACTGGTGAGAATCCATGACGAATGCATGAGTTTCAGATTGGGGGTGGATTTCTACAGAGAGAAAAATGATCAATATTTCCTAAGGTCGGGTGGAGAGTGACTTCCACGAACCAGCTTCCCATTTCAATTATTTCGTAGATAAGTTTATTTTCCTGGAAATTGTGTTTTAATTTCTGAAATGGTAAATAATAAATGACTGATAAAATTTTTGAACGATTTACTTGTTAAATTTCCTAAGTTTGGATGGAAGGTATAAATTCATGCTTTATTTTGATTAATTCATGGGTATGAAATATGTGCAAGTTTAATTATGTGGTAATTATTTAAAATTTTATGAATTCTAGTTCTTTGTTCAAGTCTGGGTTAAATTCATTCCATGTGGATAATGTTAATTCCCGTGCTTGAAATATCATGTCCAAGTTGTTTTATTTGGAAAATACTAACTCCTAAGAGTTAAATAAAATGTTTGATTATTTAATAAACTTTCGATATTTGTGTCACATATATATTCGACCATTGATTATTTAATAAAGTTTGGATGGGTGTGTCAAATATATATTGGACCCATCAATTATTTAATAAAGTTTGGATGTGTATCAAAGATATGTTTGACCCATTATTTATTTGATAAATTTTAAATGTTTGTGTCAAACACATATTCAACTCATTATTTATTTAATAAAGTTAGATGTTTGTTTCGAAGATATGCTTGACACATTATGCCTAATGGGTAAATTGAAAACCACTGGCTGATTTGGTTATTTAAAACCACTTGTTATTTTGGTTTAATAAAAACCACAGGTTGGTTTGTGCTATTTAAAGAAAATCAATGTTTGTGTCAAAGCTTTTATGTCGAAGCTTGAAAATAGAAACAAAGACAATGTTCTAATTTTGTTTATTAAATAATTATAAACCATACTTTGTGCCAAGGCACATTTTTAGGTATTTTGGTATTTAGAGGTATTGTGATTTTGGAAAACCATGGGTCGTAATTGTTAAGTTAATTTTTTTTTGAGTGTTTATGTCGAAGTTCAAGTTTTGGGTCAAATTAATGAAAGGTTTTGTATGGTAGGGTTTGCATGTTAAATTCCATGGGTGGAATTGCTAAAATTTTATAGGCTTTTGTCTTACACGAATTTGGAAAAGTAAGTGTGTGTGTGTGTGTATAATATTTTGGAAGCCCCACCTACGCAGTAAATCTTAAGGGTGAATTCCTTGTTTTATTGAACATTTGACTTAATAAAAAGAATAATGTTTATTTGAGAAATGTTTAGCATAATTTGTATGCCCTTGTGTGGTATTCCGCTTATTGGAGTTCCTTTTTTGAATTTCCTTGTTTCCATTTTTTAAGGAATGTTTGGCATAATTATATATGCTTGTGTCGAACAAGTTCACTTGTAGGGGTTCACTTATTAGATTTCCTTGTCTTAAGGAAAATTTTGGCATAATTTTATATGCCTAAGTAGAAATTCACTCTGTCACAACTCACTTAGTGGAAACTCACTACGTCTCATCTCACTCGTTCACAACTCACTATGTCGCAACTCACTCTTTAGCATCTCACTCCTTCGCAACTCATGATAAAGTGTTTGAGTTCCCAGGAATAAAAACTTATACATAAAATTTTGGAAATATTACTTTCCTAGGAATAAATACTTATACATAAAAGTTTGGAAATATTTCTTTCCTAATGATTTTTAGGTAAGTTAAAATCAAGGTGAAACTTGAGACTATTTATACTGTGTTTTAAGATTAAAAAAGGGGTATGTTAAAGTATGATTTAACCTTGTCTTAAAAATAAATCTAAGGTTAAATTATGTTTCGTAAGTGCATACAAACATAGTAGCATGAGTATTTATGACTCTCAAGATTTTGCTATTATTGATTTTGTTTATTATACATTTTTATAAGAGTATAGGGTCTTGTGAATTTGTTAAGCTTCCACTATTTACTTATGATAATTATGCATTTTAATATGCACTTGTCAGGTTTATGCATGTAACAAATATGCATATATTATTCATATATAAAAAGAAAAAATTGTTGTGAAGTCTAGTATGACACCTGGTATGGTACACAGAGAGGATGTATGGCACGTGAACACCTTGGAAAATAATGACTGGTGCAAGCTGTGAAGGAAAATTTATTGCCAGTTGCTAGAGACAAGCAATATGAATAGGAAGCTCATGACTATGAAGACGTGTTGCAGGAAGCGATGTGCTATGGCTTGCATAAGAAAAACTCCATGGGAAGAATACCTTTCTTGAAATGGGTTTCGAGGTGAAATACCATTGTAAATTTTGATAATGTATCATGAGAACTGGATATTGGTAAATAACATGGGTGAGATTTTAAAGTTATGCCAGTGGGGCATGTGTTTACCATTGGATTTGAATCACAAATGGAACTGGCATAACAAACTCGAGGTCCCGTTATGTAAGTGAAAGGATCTTGAGGGACTATTAACTTGAAGAAGGGATACCCATTCCTCATGAAAGGAAAAGAGAAGGAATCTACAAACATATAAGTATTTTGATCCCCTTGTTAGAAAATATATGTGTATAATTGTAGAAGTTAATATTCAAGACATGTTTTATTTCTAGGACTGCTTGAGTTGTGATTACGACGTAGATGGAACACATTAGAAAGGAGTGTGTACCTTTTTTGTGTGGTGTTATGTTATGGATGCCTTCGTTGACTACACCCAAAGGGGATGGACACATTTCTGGTGTTTCAATATCAAAGAGTGAATTTTTACATACAAATATGCTTACAAATTTATATCATCAATACTGATGAGTTGGAATAGCTCTTATGTTGTCATGTTATGAATGTACAAGTTGTTTATTGAAGTTTGAAGTGCAAAGGAAATATATTGTGCTTTCTCAGTATGTAGGTCCCGATTTTCCTGTGATGGAAATATATTGTTCTTTCTTAGGATGTAAGGCCTGAGTTTCTTGTGATGGAAATATATTTTTCTTTCTCAGGGTGTAAGGCCTAAGTTTCCTATGATGGATAATTCCCTTCTATTTCCTGTTGACCAAGATGGAGGTGTTGATTTAGCACCATGGACTCTTGGTAAATACAGTTGATGCACTAGTTGGGAATTGGATGTTGTGGTGTAGCCAACATGTTGTCCAAACATTTATTATTGTATCCCCATGCGACCCAAAATCATAAAGTGAATCAAGACGCATGTAGAGCAGCATGACAACAATTGTACATATAAGAATTTGATTATCATCTATTTTATTATTTTTTGACGCAAATTTTTATGTGTACATGTCAATATTGGAAAGGATATGTTTTATGACATCCAATATGATACACTATTGTTTCTTTGCGGAAACCCGGGTAATGTTGGAAACAAGAACCTTGAAGGCATCCTAAGGATGTGACAGGACATGTGACTGTCCTGAAAATCTTGGCATGAGAATCCATGGAGAATGGTGCTAGTGTACTTGTGATGGTCATAACAATTAAGGTTTTGTAGGTTTACCATGGGGAGTGACCTAGTTGTATAGCATTGGACAAACATTAGACATTGAATTTCAATTCCAAAAGGAGGAGTGGGTAACTAAAGCATTCACAATTGAAGTGAAAGAGTCCAAGGAGCATGGAACCATTGTTGTGGGGCTCTAGATTGGAACACGATTAAGAGGGGGGGAAATATTAACTCTTCTCTTTCCATTTTTATTGTTGCATTCTAGAAACATGAAATTATTGAATGCATGTTACAGTTGAAAGTTAATTATGCTTATTTTTCTTAAAGTAAAATGTGAAAGTTAAATTAGCTAAATTCCTATGAAAGGATGAAGATAAATGGGTTCATCTATATGTTGGGAAAGCATGAAATGTGTGAAAGTATTTTTGGATAAAGCATGTACCTTCCAAGTCAGTTAGGGAAGTAATTAATTGATTTTAATTCTTGTTTTATGCTTGGTGTAATAATATTCACAATGATACATTTCATAGGTGATTACTGAGAAAATTGGTTGCAATTGTTACAAGGCAATTGACGTTGGTAAGAAGAATGTGGGAAACTTTACACATTGACCATGGTAGCAGACCCAAAGTTCTTTGATATGGTTGAAACATTGCTTCAAACCATTTCCAAGACCCAAGAAAATATTTGGGAGATGCTTGAGCTACAAAAGCAGTAGAATGAGATGAATGTTGGAGGAGCTAGTTGGCTAACCCGACTAGACTCACTAGTTGACTAATTGTAGATTAGGTCGACCTCATAGGTCGTGTCGGTTGGTTGAACCAGCAAGTATTTTTTGTAACTGTTTTGTAAACATATATGCTGTTGAAGTAGATATATACTTGGTTCGGTTTGTTGTATGAACCCACATGTGTAATTGAGTAATATAATTTGTTATTCTGTCTACCATTCTTGTCTCTTGTTTTGTTATTGTTATATGATTATTTATGTGTATCATTGGTAACCTTGCAATTTGATTGATTACAACATTAGTTATGTTTGCAGTGGTACATATACAAATGAAATGACCATGAATAGATGATTTTAGAGCAGGATATTAAGAACTGGTGGGAACGTAAGATTGTGAATTATTTGCATAATTACGCCAGAAGAAATAGACCAACTATTGCACAAGAAAAGGAGAAGTTTCTCTATGAAACACATGAAAAGTTTGTCAATTCAATACCTTAGTCTTTGAAGAATATACTGGATGAAACAATTGACAAAAAATAAATACCAATAGTTACTCCAGAAATTAACAAGGGGAGGTCATACAAATTTATCGGAGTGGTTGGAAAGAATCACTGACGAGTTCTGCAAGGAAAGAACAGCCAACACAAGGGTCTCTGTTGATAGAATCAAAGAGAGATTCTACAATGATCTAACTGAACAGCTCTTGTGTTCATTGCCAACACTTTTGTTCAAATTTTTGATCGACAAAGGTGAGGGTCGTATTATCGAACCTTGTACGTTACTGATAAATACACCATTTACAAATTGGGTGGCCAGACAAAAGGAGTGGGAAGAATTTGTTAAAGAAAGAGAGTGGGAGTACTTTCCAAACAAATAGACAGCTCCACCTGGGCTTACTAAAATATTTTGGGTCGGTTATGGGGGGGGTAGTCAGTCATGTTCTCAAGTAGAGTAGATGAATTCTAGTCGATTGATGAAAACAAAACAATTACTCACAAAATCACTCTGGATATACAGAAGATAGAAAAGTCAGGCCAAAAAGGAGAAAATCAAAATAGTTAGTCACAAAAGCACTCTGAATATACAATAGATAGAATGAGAGAAGAGGCAAAAGAAAAAGGAAGAGATTAGAGAGCAGGTTGTTGTGGTCCAACAAGGGAGAATGGTGAATAGAGTGACAGAACAAGAAGAGAATGCGCTAAAGTCAAGTCATGACTAACAGGAAGAATGAGTTGATGAAGAAGTTTCACCAATGGAGGAATACTTGTGGATAGAGCATGGCATGTCTCTTGAATTTGATATACCCCAGGACATCACACCTGATTACCAATTAAATTCTAGCCAGAGTGCCCGAGTGCAGGATATTATTCAAGAATATTTGGGGCTACGAGTTGACGAGTTAGGTGTATGGAGTCGACTATATGAAGAAGGGAATGATGTTGACCATATTGTAATTAATCAAACATAGGAAGGAAATTGGGTTACCTTTCAACCATTTTCAGCTAACCACAATATTCACCTAATCTACTCAAAACATGAAGGAGCACCCACCCAGCCAATTACAGCTTCAAGTAACACCAGACCAGTCAGATTCACAAGAGAGGATACCTTAGTCTCAACAATTTATGTGGGTATCATCAGAAGGAGTCGACATAAATCGACTTCTAGTCAAAAGCACACTGACTGCTACAGATAAAAATTCCAATGGAAACAAAAGTTCTATTGAGAATAGCTGTGAAGAAAATAGAGTCACAGGCAGTAACCCACCACCACCACCACCACCTCCTCCACCACCCCCTCCACCACATAGAGAATAAATTTATGCCGAAGATATGGTGCACATGTCTGCATACATTCCCCTCTATGAGGATGATGAAGATCCTAGATGACATTGGTTCATCTGTGAGTCAACTTGGGAAGCAAACACTGTTACTAATGAAGATCGACATATGGCTTAGTTTGCTAGTGCTCTATGAAAACAAGCACTAACATGGTACATGATGTACATATAAAAACATCGAATGCCACCAAGGAACAAATAAAACAACAACTCATGTCATTCTTCAAGACTCCAGATGCAAAACATCTAGCATCAAATAAATTAAAAAACACAGTCCAACAACCGACTAAGACAATTAGGGAGTATGATAAAATATTTAAAGACCTACTAAGGTAGTTGGAGTATAATATAGATGAAAAGTTGCTAATCCAATGGTTTGTTGCAGGACTTTTACAGAAAATTTGAATGCATATCAGACTAGACAATTTTAATACTTATGAAGATGCATTAACTAAGGCGTTACAAATAGAGATGGATGAGGATTATCCAGTAAACCTTGTTGATAGCTGCATTGAAGAACAACTTGAGATTATGCAGAAGTCTATACAAGAAATAATCCTCAAGGGATACGAAGTCTGGTGTACAAAACACTCAACGTCTGGGCACACAAAAGACTATTTTCGACAAGATGTTTGGTTCGTTCAATTGAAATGATTTTGTGACATTTTTCAGGAGCACGATATACATGTGACAAAATACTGTCCATATAATATGAAGAATAAAAAAATTTGCTGGTGCGCAATATGTGAAGTCAAAATCCATTCAACAACTGAATGTCAACTAAACTTGAAAAATTGGCAGAACTATCACGCGGTTTACCATACAAACGCCGTTGCACAAAATAATAACGACAATAATAAAAGGAACAATAACAATCGAAATGAGAAAAACAATCAAAGATATGATGACCGAAGGTATGAGCACTGGTATGTCAATCATCATGGAGGATTTTTAGGTCGAGGTCGATACTTCGGGAATCGAGAGAACATACCACGATGACTGATCCAATGCTATACGTGTTTAAACAAAGGACATTGACATGATGAGTGTGCATACAAGGACCAGAATGAACTTAAATTATGTACAAGTTGTGGTGTTGGAGATCACTCTTTGGAGGATTGCCTCACCATGCTAGAAAAGATCAATAATAAGAAAATGTTAATGTCTTTTCTTGTGTGCAAAAATGTGGTATTTTTTGAACTAGAAATTTACAAATTGTCACTTGTCAAGGCACAAAAAATGGCATAGATAATCCCAAAATAAGTAAAAAAAAGAATAAAGAAGACTATCCTAACCCTCTCATACAAAAACAATTATATAATGATGTGACGAACATACTTCAAGAACTAGCTGCACAAGAAGTAAATGATGATGCTCGACAGAAGATGTCTCAAGAATTAATTAATTTAATAAATAATGATAATCCTGTTACAAAATTAATCGACTTATTGTACAATCTTAAGAGTAAATATGATATAGATAAGCAAGCCAAAATCATATGTAGCTTGAACCAAAATGATAAAAATGATGCTGACCCTTTAGTCAACCTGGAAATTGAAGGTTACCATCTCCAAAAAGTCATTCTCGACTTTAGATCACAGGTAAACATCATGACCAGGGATGCATGGGAACAATTAGGAAAACCTCAACTTAACGAATCAGACATATATTTAAATTTAGCAGATCAATGACTAATTGGACCCATTGGTGTTTGGAAGAATGTCGACACAACTATAAAAGGTATCACTACAAAATCGACTTCAAAATTATTAATCCTAAGGAAGGATCCAGTTCCTTTCTATCCCTAATAGGTTGACCATGGGGTTGAAAGATGAAAGCATCAATTTCACTAGACAAAGAAATAATAAAAATTAAAGGAAATGGGAAGAAGGTGATTATTCCAATTCATCCATCACAAGGTCAACCTTGGACATAACCCATAGATGAAGAAGTTGATGTTTGAACTATACTAGATACAAAATAATCAGATTACGCCAAACTGAACATATATGGAGAGCTTCACTTAGGGAATCCAGATTTTGTTGGATATAACTCAGACATAGAATTATATGATTAGGAAATGGAAAATTATGAACTACAAGCAAACGAATGTTGTACCATCCAATCCATTCTAGAAAAGCAAACACAACAATGTTTCTCTATCTATAATACTGAAAATATTTGACCGAAAAGTTAGGGAATATTCATCCCTAGCCCTAATGAAAAAAGAAACGTCAATCTGACCGTCACTTAGGTATAAATAACGGGAATCACCAATCCTTCACATTGAACAAGTATCTGAAAATATAGGTGAACATGAACGACTTCAAAGTCTAGTCGAAACATTTACGGGACAAGCTGCTCAATGGTGGGATACCTGCCAGTCGAGAATACAAACATGGTCGACGGCTTCAACGTAGTTTGTCTAAATATTTGGAGGAAAGAAGCTAAAAAATCAAGCACAAATACCAGTATTTACACAAGGCCAAGGTCCTAAAAAACACATCATTACATGTGAAAAGGAATGAAAAGATTGGGATATAAAGACAAATGAATATGGCCACACCTATTCCCATTGACATTAGAAGATTTACCAAAAAAATGGTACAAAATGGAAGAAGCATGAGGTGAAACATTCTTATGGAATGAACTAAAAGAAAACTTCATCAAGGAATTCAAATTTATACATGAAGATGACCAACTAGTTGAAGCGACGAAGCAAATAAAAACATTCATAAAACCAAGTGTTAGTAGTAGTTTGACAGGAACTCGCAACCAATCGAACGCCTCATGTCATAATATTCGGTTAACTTCAGTACCAAAGTCGACAAGACTTTGGCTAGAAATAGAACATACAAATGGAAAAATATTTCAATGGAAATATGACCATCCTGAAACAACAAGGCCAATCAAAACAATAATAAAAGTCGAATCGACAGAAAAAAAAAGACCCTGAACGAATGACAACAAAAGAATTCCCAACAACATTTTCATAATTTAAAGAAGAATGTCAATAAATTAATAAAAGCAAGGCTCCATAGTGGATGGATGCAAAAATCAAAACAAAAGAAGTCAATATTTCTAACGATGACAAACATAAACTTGAAAAAATCGGAGATTATTGGAATGAAGAACAAACAACAGAAATCATCAACTTGCTAAAATAATTTCAAGACGTTTTCGCTCACGATTATAAGGATCTTAAAGGATTAGCTCAAGAAATGGGATAAATGAAGATCAACATAAAATCCGAAGCAAAAACCATGAAGGTAAAAGGATGAACATGACCCATGAATGTGGTTTAAGAGAAAGAAATAATAATTTTTAATTATTTAGCATATTAGTTAGGTGTATGGGCACCAAGTTCATGTGCATCGTGATATATTAGAGCAGGATTAGCAATCGTGTTTCTCCTCCAAGGCAGGAAGGGACGTGATAGTGTGGTATCAGAGCTATTGGTTACAACATTGGGCCTGGATAGGTCAAGAGAATAGCTTTCTGAGCCGTTGGTTACAACATTGGGCCTATATGGGCCAAGTGAATAGTTTTCAAAACTGTTGGTTGCAACATTGCAGCTAACAACGGTATTTAAATTATGAAATTGTTACGCAACTAACAGTGTGTTTATTAACACATTTTTGCAGAGTCATAGTGTAGTTTGAAAAGGTTGGTTTTTGGCTCGACCATGAGAACCTATAGTATTAATGATGCACAGGATCCCTATGAGCACGAGGTAGATGCTATGGGGGAAAACATTCGAGTTAGAAATGTTGAAACAAATCCAATGGAAGGAGATATCCAGAGACTCCCCAAGATATTGCAGCCACCATGAGAAGCCTAAGGGTGGAGATGCAAAGTTACAAAGAAGATATTGAAAGAATGATTCAAGCTCAAGAAGAGTAGAATCAGCTGAATGCAACCATGCTGCAGAGTTTGATAGAAATCCAGAGGAATATGAATTCTGGGCATTGGGCAATAAATCTAGAGGGAAGTAAGAGAGTTTCTAGAAAAAGAAAAAGTTATTCTAGTGGATCATCTAACTCTAAAGGATGCATTGGGGGTTGAAGGTCTTCATATCACATGAAAAAGAGAAAGAGGCGTTACCAAAATAGTTCAGGTGATGAATTTAAGAAGGCAAGGCCTCCTACCTTTAATGGTGAGGTAAAGTTTGGTCAAGAGGTTGACGCTTGGTTTCTTGGGATGAAAAAGTATTTCCAAGTCCAAGACTACTCTGGAAATATGAAGGCATGGGTATCCATATTCAATCTGAATGGAAGAGCATCTATATGGTGGGAGCACCTTAGGAAAGTGAAGAAGATTAATGATAGAAAGATCGGGTGGAATAAGTTCAAGAATTATTTCAAGCAAGAGTACCTCTCTGATAGGTACTATGATGATAAGATCAAAGAGTTCCATGAGCTAATATTGGAACAACTGACCATGGAAGAATATGCAAGAAAATTCTTGGAGTTTTTTAGGTATGTTAGGTATATCAGGGATGATAAAGTGAAAATTCAGCATTTCCTAAGTGGATTACCTCAGCCATACAAAGACAGGATTGAGTTTGATGAACCTAGAAATCTAGAAGAGGCTATAAGGAAGGCCAATTATTGTTACGATCAGAACAAAAGAAAACCTGATTACCATAAAGCATGGAGGGACATGAAGAATGAGAATTTTTGACCAAAGGAAGAAAGAATTCAAACCTTCTCACTTCCGAAAGCAACAAAGGAAACCATCACAAGCTGTGACTAATCCATCCGGAGCAATGGAAGACATGCCAAGAGATCTAAGGGAGATCATAGAACCACTCCAATGTTGGGGATGTGGAGGAAACCATATGCGCAGGAATTGTCTGCATGAGAATAGGTATGTAAGGCAAGCTCACAACATCCAAGGAGCTGAAATGGTGGGTCAAGTAGCAAGGACCGTCCCTAGAATTTATTTAGCACTAGAGGACCTTTTTATCAAATGAGAGGAGAAAAGGTATTTTCAAATATTGACTTGAGGTCTAGATACCATCAGGTAAGAATCAAAGATACAAATATTCATAAGACAACCTTTAGAACAAGGTATGGACACTATGAGTTTGTAATGGTACCATTTGGTCTCACAAATGCACCAGCTACATTTATGTGTCTCATGAATAGTGTTTTCATCAAGTATCTGGAAAGGTTTGTTCTTGTTTTCCTAGATGACATTCTTATTTATTCTAAGAATGAAGAAGAGCATGAAGAACATCTGAGAATGGCATTGCAATTTCTAAGGGAGCATAAGTTGTATGCAATGTTGAGCAAATGTGACTTTTATAAAGATAAATTCATTATTTAGGCCACATTATCTCAGATGAAGGAATATTTGTGGACCCTGAAAATATTGAAGCCATTATGAATTGGTCAACTCCAAGAAATGTGACAGATGTGAGGTCTTTTATGGGACTTGTTGGATACTACATGACGTTCATTAAAGGATTCTCCAATCACTTCTTTGAAAAAGAAGGGGATAAAGTTTGAATGGACACCAAGATGTGAGGAGATATTCCAGCAGTTGAAGAATATTCTTACAAGTGCATCAATTGTGAAAATTGCAAACCCAGAAAAAGACTTTTTGGTGTGTACTAATGCATGTAATCAAGGAATTGGAGGATTTCTTATGCAATACAACCACGTGGTATGCTACGAGTCAAGAAAGTTGAAGGAGAATGAGAAGAACTATGCTAGTCATGATTTAGAACTTGCAGCCATAGCACATTCTCTCAATATGTGGAGACATTACTTGATGGGAAGGAAATTTGAGCTAAGGACAAACCACTATGGTCTGAAATACTTGTTTGATCAGCCTACTCTAAATGCTAGGCAAGCTAAATGGCTGGAGTTTTTGTGTGAGTTTGATTTTGAAATCAAACACATAAAAGGAAAAGAGAATAAAGCGCTTGATGCACTTAGCAGGAAGGTGCATGAAATACATGTGGCATCTCTTAGTATTTTCTAACCAGATTTGAGACAACAAATTATTAATCATACTGCTGAGGATGAAATGTATGTGCAGATAAAGGACAAGTTTCAGCAGCAAAGCCTTGAAAAGAAGTATGAGGGATATAAATTGGAAGAAGATGAACTTATTACCTATAAGAACATAATTTATATTCCAAATGTGGCAAACTTGAGGAGAATTGTTATGGATGAGATCCATCAAGCTCCATATTCTGGTCACCCAGGATATCATAAGACAATTGGTACAACCAGAAATCAATTTTTTGGCCATGAATGAAAAAGGACATTGCCGAGTATATTTCTAAGTGCATGAAATATTAGTAGGTGAAGGTTGAGCATTAACACCCATTAGGTTTATTGCAGCCTTTTCTAGTCCCATAATGGAAATGGGAAGTTATTTCCATGGATTTTATTATAGGATTTCCAATGACTATGAGACAACATGATTCCATCATGATTGTGGTGGACATGTTGACAAAGGAATCACATTTTATACCAGTCAAGTCCACGTATAAGTTTGATTCCATTGAAAATATATTCATGAAGGAGATCTTTAGATTGCATGGATTTCCTAAGGAAATAATTTTTGACAGGGATACCAAGTTCACTTCCAATTTTTGGAAGGGTTTGTTTGCATATTTGGGTACAAAGTTGAACTTTAGCACCGCCTACCATCCTCAAACCGATGGGAAACCAGAGAGAGTGAATCAGGTGCTTGAAGACATGCTTCACATGTATGTAATGGACAATCCATCCAAGTGGGAGGATTATTTACACTTGGTAGAGTTTTCCTATAATAATGAACAACAAGCATCATTGGGAATGAGTCCATATGAATCTTTGTATGGGAGAAGGTGTAGGACACCAGTGACTTGGGATAATCTAGTGAACAGGATTGTGATTGGTCCAGAATTGCTCAAGGAAATGGAGCAAGAGGTTGCAAAGACCAAGAAGAACCTGAAAGCAACCTAAGATAGAAAGAAGTGCTATGAAGATGAGCATAGATTTCATAGAGAGTTCAGTGTTGGGGATAATGTTTTCCTTAGAGTGGGGCCAAGGAAGAGTTCCTTGAAGTTGGGAAGTTGTTCCATGTTGTCACCTAGATATTGTGGGCCTTTTGAAGTGCTTGAAAGAATAGGGCTAGTTGCATATAGACTTGCATTTCCTACTAGTACTAGAGATCATAATGTTTTTCATGTTTATTTTCTAAAGAAATATGTACATGATCCTAACCATGTGATAAATTGGGATGTGATTTATGTGGAACCCAAGGGAGAGTTCCAAACCGAGCCATGGTGCATCCTCGACAAGAAGGTCACAGTGCTCCAGAATCGAGCCGTTGGATAGGTAAAGGTGTAGTGGAAGCACTAGGGTCCTGATGAGGCTACATGGGAGTTGGAGGATGCCATGTGATTGGCACATCCATTTTTGTTCATTTTTGTAGAGAAATGATGACAATGCTAATGTAAGGGGGATGGGAATGTAACACCCCGGTTTTGACCCATGGTACTAAAAATGTACATGATGTAATTATTGTATTTAAATCATGGAAGGGAGATAAAGGACAAGGCTCTGTCATTGATTTGGTGTTTTTTGTATCGACGATCAAGCTTGATGCCAATGGTTATGGTGCTAAGTCAAGAACAATATATTTTGAGATATCATGTAAATATACAATTTAATAAAATACCACAAATAGCTATGCAGTGCAACGTAAGAGATGGGGGCATGATTTCACAAGGAATAGGGAGGGGAGTTAGTCAAACTCCTGAGCCAATAAGGTGAGACCATATGTCAATGGGGGAGCCCATAAACCCTCAGCTACCTTCATGTCCCCTGCACTCAATCATTCAATTCTTCCAGAAGAGCGTTTGAGGCAGTTAATGCCTTGGGAAGAGCAAGGCATGGAAGTCATATTTTGTGTTTGAGAAAGCCTACAACCTGCAACCTATCATATGGGGAAGTCACATTCTTGCTTATGAAGTAAGTAATCATGGGGATGCATGTCCATCTCGTCATTTCTGGAGTCACCCAGTATGTCTTGGTCATTCCTGATTTTCTGAGGGAATTCTTCTGATCGATTATGCATTGTTCATTATGTGATCAACCATCCAGAGTCATGAAAGAGTTGTTCTGCAGTGTATCTATGTGTTACAAAGTGATATGGAACCCTTGCCTCTTGTGTGTAAGTGAAAACCTATTTCTCTTATGTTACAGAGTGGTATGAAAACCTATTTGTCTGTTTTACAGAGTGGAGCCCTATGTTTATGTGTCTCCTTATGGTTTTCTATGATGTGCACCCTGGTTTGGGTATGAACTATATGCAAGACTTAGGAGTGGAAGAGATGACGATTGGGATTAATAAACCTAGGGTAGAGAGGAACCTCACAAAAATTATAAGAGTGGCTGGTGAATCTTCTATGCACATGCTGAAGAGAAATGGAAGGGAAGGCATAGCTCGAGGGATTGTGGAGCGGAGAAGGGGATGATTCCTTGTGTTGGGTGTGTAGGTATTGTGGATACCAGGCCAGATAGATCTTTTGGAGGTTTCCCTAGATCTTGAATGAGCCACTAGATACTGTGGTTCCTACCATACCATCTTTTATACCTGGGGGTAGTGGCCCTTCCACGTCCATTCCAATTATTCCTACTATGGGAATTCAATTACATCCACCCCCAGTCATGCATGGGACCTACGTTCCTACAGCCACTGACACCATTGCTAGTCTCCCCCAAGCCAACCTTGGTTCTAGCCTACCTTTCATGGCTAGACTCAACCTGCCAAATTTGGGAAGGTTAACAAATGACCCCATTAGTCACCAACCATAATGGCCTCCCATGCCTACAAAACTTCCCTCAGACATCCAGAATTTTGAGGGCAAGGAAGGCAAGGCCCCCCAGAACCATATCATTCCTTTCCACTTGTGGTGTTCATCAAACAACATTGTGGATGACTCTGTTAGATTGAGTTTGTTCCAATGCACACTTACGGGTGCTGTGGCCAAATGGTACATCGAGCTACCTCATGCCACTTACCCTGATTTCTCCTCACTTGCATTAATGTTCCTTCAATACTTCCAAATTCCCATTTGATATGATGAGGAAATGGAGATCCTTTTATCCTGTCACCAAACCACAAATACCCACATCATGGATCATATCCATGAGTGGCAACTTCGACATAGCTTGTGCAAGATCCAATTGGATGATAGGATCTTCCTTGACTGGTTTATCAAAACTTTACTCCCCCCATAGCCAAGGACATAGCATCTGAGCGATCCCAAACTGAGGAGGAAGTCATCCTAAAGGCTCAGCAATTCGACTTGATCCATGCCCAATACGGGTGCTTATATACCATCATACCCAATGCTCCCCGTGCCGAAAATTCTCACCGTGATACGCCAGGGGAATACCACACTGTTGATAGTGTCATTGGCTCTATCACACAACACCCTTCATTCTACGCGACACCTCCCATGATGCCACCACACCCAGGTAACTTCCATCATGTTTCCCAACCCAGTTATGCCCATGATTACTCATGTATGATGGCTCGGTCCAAAGCCACCCCCTCTTGCGCACCTCCCGCACCAAATCATCATGTCCATGGACCGACTTATTCAACACAATCATGTTCTAGCCAAGCGACTGGGTTTGTAGCCCCTCCAACTCCTATGGTATTTTATGCACCACTTCTGCAACCCACTCCGACTCTGACCCCAACTCCTCCAATTTCTATGGGACATGTTTATGCTAAAAAAAACATTCCTAACCAACCCGCCCCTAATAACCAACAAGGGTAGGGAAAGAAAAAGCGAGGAAAAAATTGTGGCAATAATCACCCCTAAGGAGGTGGACAACAGGCCAACCCTCCAAACAACAATGATCTTGACCCGCTTGCATAGAATCCCCAGCGTCCCAATCGTCCTGGGAAGAACCCATAGTTACAGACCAACCTTCAGTGTGCTATCTATAACACCTATGGTCATTACACTCATTTGTGTCCTCACATGGCTCATGTCCAACAACTTCTCCAGAATGACACTCAACGTGATCCGAACGCAACTGGTCCTGCTCATCCCAACCCAACACCACAAGGTCCTCAACCTATGGTGCTCCAAAACCCCCTACCACACCAAGGAATGGTTTCAACCCAACCCTTGGCCCCACCTGCTCCAGTAGCTCCTGTTCCAGCCCCACCTGCTGAGGTTGGTGTCCATCACCTCATGACGTTGTTGTCCGAAGTCAACCTCCAGACTCGACGCAACTAGTATGGATCCACCATAGACACCGCTGACCCATCAACAGATTCTACCTCTACCACATCTGATATGTCTCTGCACTTACCAAGACTACCCATAGATGGGGCAGTGAGAGTCCCACGGTTTCCTATGCGTCATGTCACAAACAATGCTACTGCCAGAGCTACCCTCAACTATAGTATAGTTGATGACTTGGCCCAATCTCCTAAAGCCATGTCTTGTTTGGAAGTGCTTAAAATTTTTCCATCACAGCATAAAGCATTGTTGTCCGCACTAGGTTCCATAGATCTCATTGATTCCAGGTTGATCACCTTCGACCTAGATTAAGGAGAACCCAGGATCTCATCCGCTGTCACCTTCCAAGTTCTAGTCTCGATTTAGAATTTGGTTGTACATCGATGCATTATTGATGAGGGGGCATCCAATTGTGTTATGTTGACCTTCGTTTGGCAGAAACTCGGGTCCCCTACCCTTCAACGTTCCACTATCGCCCTCCACACCTATGATGGTCGCTCTACTCAACATCAAGGGATTCTCATGAATGTCCCTATCAATGTAGCTGACAAAATGATTTTGATTGGCATTGAGGTTGTCAATGCCCAACTTGATTACAACCTCCTCCTATGGCGTAGCTATATGTATGCCATGCAACTTGGGGCCTCTACTGTCTTTTGACCTCTGATGTTCCCTCATGATGGGAATATTGTGAAAGTCAACTAGTTGACTTACTACAATCTGAAGGGGCCGACCACACTGGAACATGTCCTTTCTAACATTGATATTTTCATTGTCATCACATCCATTCCTTCCTTGTCTGTTGTTGGCCCGAGCTTATTTTCCAACACCCCTATGACGAACATCTTCTTGTCCATACCGCCTCTACCTACGCTGACTGATGTATTGGATTTGTGTACTATCACATCTGGTACCATCCCAATCACATCGCAACATCAGTTACAACCCCAACCACAATCCCCTTAGAACTATTGGGGTTCATTCCCGATCCACATGATTCAATTCTTGTTTCCACCATCTAGCATTGTGAACAAGCTTGTCATGGCTGCTCTAAACTTACCTAATTTCACATTGGGAATCCTTGTGAGGTAACTCGATCCACCCACCCGACCCCCGGTTCCCTAGGTTGTGCTAACTCCCATCCAACCCATTGAGATGTTGTCACACCTAGGTGTTGGTCCATCAAAGACTACTCTTGTCTCCACGCCTGCCCCTCCTCCTCCAAAAAATAATGGGGGCAAGGATGCCAAAGCAATGACTGGACCTCGTCTGGATCCCCCTTGAAAATTGTATGATATCCAAGGTCATGCGACAAAAAATTGTCCATAATTACCTATCCTTCACACACACATGGATGATATGGATACATCTGATGGTACTCTAGTAGTCACCGTCCCATATCTGCCAATACTTCAAGAACAAGTCATTGTGAACTAACCATCCTTGTGCATTTTGTGGCTTGTATGGTCATTACTCTCACCATTGCCCTTAATTTTCTGAGTATTGGTCAACCCTTTGCGACCTTTAGAAACACTCTCGTGAGTCTGACATCACAGTCCTTCAGGAAATCGACCCTTTGGATTCTTCCTCAGACACAACCAACACCATATACATGATCTTTACTTCTAGTAGTCCTCCCCATCCTCGACCGTGGAAGATCCACCTAATCTTTCCCAACACCACTTTTTCTATGACAGAGAGATCTCTAATACCACCACCAATTTAACCCCATTTCACTTAGTACATAGTGTCGAGCCGGTACTTCCCATTGAGTGCTAGATTCCATCACTTCGCCTTACCATCGAGCTTCTCCTCGATACCTCACCATTACAACAATGCCTTATTATGCTTAAACAAGCTAATGAGGACCATTGTGTTGCTCTCTAGATGACCAAAATTACTAAGACTCGGTCGAAGTCACATTTTGACTCCCATCTTCACCCTTGCACCTTCAACAAGGGGGGTCTCATCCTCATTTACGACCAAGCTAATGATAAATTAGGGAAAGGGAAATTTGATTCCATGTTGTACGACCCATATGTCATCCATCGTTGCCTCGTCAAGGGGACATATATCCTTGCTAACTCCGATGGCCACCTCTTGAATAATCCCAACAACAAGCTCTACCTCAAGAGGTTCTATGCCTGACGTCACCCACCATGAGTCACTTGCAGCACAGTTTTTGTTTTTTTGTTTTACATCATTTTTCCATGATTCAGTGACCCACTCGAGTAGTTTCTCCATGTCTAGTCATAGTGAGTCCATTGTAGAACTCCATTGCATCATTTGCACTTGAGCAAGTGGATATAACCCTTGCTCCTGTACTGCTTGTACCACACTGGAGGGTGTGGTCCCACGTCTACACATGCACATAGTATGTCACACATATGATCTAGATAACACCATGATAGCATGCCCTCAGGTCCTTAGACCTATACTGGAGGTCAAGGAATCTCCAAGATCTCCCCAGTCATCCATGCTCATGTATGGATCATCCTCTATGAGGATAGGAAGATGCCACCACTGTGCAAAAATCTCTTGGATGAAGAGATGACCTGTACTAGATTGACTCCCTCCCTACTCTCTTCGAGACATTTCTCAGAGTCACTTCGATTTGTGTACCACCATGCGAATCAGACCTTGTACGTTAAGCTAAGCTCCGTACCCATAGGCCTCCATTTTGTCTAGTTTTTCCTCGTGCACCAGGGGCAACATCACTAGCTTCTAGTCTGAGTAATCTAGAGTTTGTTTGATACGTCGTTCGCACCATCAGGTTTGGTTTTCTGCCCTCTGTCAGTTGATGATACCCTTGTCTTGTGCTCTCACCATGATTTTCAAGGCCATTTCTCAGAAGTCACCTCGCTTTTCATGCCATCACGTGAATCTCCCATTGTATGTATTGGCATGTTCATGAGCCCTTTGCTCCATCCATGCTGCACAATTGTCCATATTGATTGCCATCCATCATCCTGCAAGGGGGGCCCATTAGTGTTCTGCATTTATTCCTATCAACCCTGTTCACAACATAACCTCTTTCCATATATCGAACACTTCCCCCTTGCTTGATTGACCATTACAGAGTTTCTATTAAGCTCTTTTCTAACTCCTAAAAGATTGAAAAGATCATCGAGCATGCTTGCTTCCTTTCACGCTCGTTAAATATTTGAAAGCGCGTCTACGTAGCCTCGTTTATCTCCTTTTTCAGACCATGTAGACTATCATAAGAAAAGGACCACCCTGGCACCTTCCGGCTAGGAACGTTTCCCTTTGTATACTTTTATGATTTCTCAGACATTGGGACCGTACTTTACAAAAAATATCATTATGGGTTGTCTTTAAGCTCTTTTCCAGTCCTCTCATAAAGAAAAGAATGCCAATAAAACTTGGTTTCGCTCATGCTCGTAAAAGTATTTGAACAACCGTCTAGTTAGTATAGGTTTAATATTTTCTGGCCTGGTTGGAATACCAACGGTAAAGTAGTCTTCCTTCCCCAAAGGTTGGTAGATCTCTCCTTTGTACACTTTTATCCATTTTCAGGCTCAGGAGACTACATATGAAAAAGAGACCACACTAGAGTCTTCTTCCTGTTTTTAGACTCTCTAAAAATTAAAACACCATCGAGCATTTATTTTTTCAGCCTCGCTAAAAATCCACGAGATTGTGTCATAACGGTGTCTTTAGGTGCCACTACATATGATATTATAGTATGGTAGCTTCCCCCCATTGGGTCGCCTTTATTCAGAGTATTCTGCGATGATTCTTCCTTGGACCCCTTGGACATCACTAACCTAGTTACGTCCCTCAATATGTCCCATCTGCAGTTATCTTCCCGGTATTACAGCTATGATCTCTCTCCCATGAGTCCACCTCTGCTGCTAGGTCAACCCTACCATCATACTCTAAACAAAGGAATTTTGAGTCCCCCATACTCCCCTGTCCCTATTCCCCCATTCAGTGTGTCACTACCCAGATTGGTCCATGTCTTTGGTTATCCCCCTTGTGTTAATTCTAGTTAAGGACTGATCATTGCCTTGATTGGTTGCAGGTCTCCCTCTGTCGATGGAAACACATCTATTCCATAGGATATATCTAGAGGTCCCTATATATTGGTTTCATCCACCTCATTGATGAGTTCCTTGGACCACTTGAGAGGATTCATTATTTCCTCTCGAGATGGTTATGTCTCATGTGCTCAACTTTAGCTACATCCTCGCACCATTTATATTCCTACATGGTATTGGTCCATTCATTAGCTGGTCGAAGACCCCGGTTGTCACCTGACTCTAGCACATTGGTGAGTCTACTATGGGACACACACAGTTTCATGTCCCTTGTGATTTTTGAGCTGTGTTGGCGACAGTGTTTGGAAGCCCCAATGTTGTGCTTCCATGTATCTATAGTACTTGATGGTACATATTGTACCACAAATATTCTCACTCTCAGTCATTGATTCCATATATATGTACACCTCCAGATTCAGCAGAGCATCAGTTGTGATGATATTTCATTCCATGAGAATTCCATTGTTCCTATGTATCAGTTCTTCACATAAACATTGTATTCAACCTCCTATTGAGGCCACCATTATGTATCATCATTTTTATATGTATTGATCGGCTCCCATGTTTTGAGCATCGATCCCATTATTTATTCTTTAGACAGTGTTACGAGCATGCATATGCCCGCCTCGTCCATATACATGTCACACATTATATGTATCTCATACATTTTTTAGAACCATTAATAAAAAACCAAAAGCCACCGTGGTTTGAATGAGGAAGCGCCACTTTTTTGCAGGTCTCTCCAGTCTCTCCACTATTCGCATGATCCTATGATGTCCTTCGACCATACGATGAGCTCCTTCCCTCACACATTAGGGGGCAATCTGTTAACACAAAAAATTGTTCACCTAGCTCTACATGGTCTAAACCTCATACATACATCATATTCCTACCATTTTTCGCTTACGTTTGACATTAACAATTTTATTTCCACAAAAATGGGTCCAAAATATTATTATTTACTATGGTTTACCCTCACTTTCTCCAAAAAATGGGTCAAAACCCCTAAAAAGGGTTAAAACCCCTAAAAAGGGTTCAAAAACCCTAAAAAGGAGAAAGGATAATAAAACCATAGGAAAATACCATGGGTAACCAAAAGGGGTCAAAATACCCTAGAACCATTCTATAAATACATTGTGAAGGGCTCTCCCAAAATACATTTTTCCCATTTTTCATTTTGTGAGTATGCTGGGACACCTTTTTCTCTCAGGTATTCACTCACCTTTTTTTCCATCATCCCGTTGCCATACCATTCCCACTTAGTACGTCAAGACATCCTCCATACTCACCTGGAGAACCAACCTGTGGAGAGGCGGACCACTTTCGAGATGATCACGGTGGCCCACTTTACAAGAAAGAAGGTATAACTTTTGTTTATTTGTATTTTATTTAGTTTAGCCATGGTATATATATTTTCTTTGTGTTACTAGTCTTGTTTATTGTTTTAGTTTTTCATGAACTCTCCCTTACGATCCCATTGACATAAGGCTAGTGCTTTTGCACGTAACATAGGTTAAAAACACGTTACAGGGAAAGGGATGACAACTAATGTTATTTCCCTTGTATTGTATGTGGGGTATTCAATCTCAAAAGAATTTCAATAAAAAGAGCTAAAATACATTGTTGCAAAAATGGACACATTGAAGGGGAGAATGATTACCATCCCTTGGTAAGTTTTATTTATTCATGATATGTCTTTATATTTTTTATATTTGACACACTAATTTTTCTTGAATGTTTTGAATTATAAATACAATGAGCACTAGGTGTCTGATGTCGGAGAATGCACCAGTACTAGTAGATATAATGTTGCACAAGCTAAACAATTTGGAGTGAATACTAAATATCATGAAGTTAATGATCCTATGGAAGAAGATGATAATAATAACATAGTTGAAGATGATGGGAAAAATAGATCGATCCAAGACATGTTCACTCAAACAGATGATGACAACTTTCATTATATCCATGATATAACTCTACTCGACAAGTAAAAACCACTTTATGACCGCTCAAGAGAAAATATTTTCTTTGCTGCAATGTTGTTAATGAACTTAAAAGTTTTAAATGTTTTGTCAAAAAATTGTATGACATAGATAAGTTAATAAGTTTATAATTATTTTTGCAATATTTAGTAAAATTAATGTTCTTTACATTAACTCATTATTTTTTATTTGTAGATTGTTAGGTGAATTTCTGTTACCAGAGTCAAATATTTTTCCTATCACATACAGAGATTTATCTATCATTATGAAAGATGTTGGAAAGGAGTATAATTCTATTCATTCATGTACTAATGATCATATTATATATTATGGACAATATGCGTCAGAAACAGAAATATCGCAATGTCATATCAATAGGTATCGAACCGGTCAACTAACAAAAATGGTGCATCGCAAGGTTCTTCTTCACATTCCATAATACCACATTTTAAGCAATTGTTCAGGTGTGAAATGACAACATAGTTTATGAATTACCATGCACAGAAAAAAAGTGGCAATGGTTTTCTTCAAATTCTTATAGATGGCTTTGCATTTAGGAACATCGAGGGAAAATAACTAGTTTTCAAAGAAAAACCTAGTCGTAATGTTAGGATTTCATTGGCAGCAAATGGTGTCAATCCATTTGGTGAGTTCAGGTATATTTACTCAGTGTGGCCAATTTTTGTTATCAACAATAATATTCCTCCTTCGATGTGTATAAAGAGCACCTAATGTCTGCAATGATTGTTCTAGGTATTTGCTTACAAGTTTTTTTTAAACCTAACATATTTCTCTTGTTGTTGCATAATTTCTTATACTTATTTATTTTGTATTATGTACAAATAGTAGCAAGTACGTGTATTTTGAAAAAAAATAGGTAAGTACCTGAATGTAGATATTGATCCTCTTATCGACAAGTTGATTCAATTATGGGATGACATCACTATGTATGACATGTCTAAGACAATAGGGAAAAAGGAATTTTAATTCCATGGAATAATTTTATTGACAATTCATGATGCCCTGGGTCTAACACATTTTTGTGGTATGTGATGTTCCACTGGATGTTAATAGTATATAAATTTATCAAGATATCTTGCAAATTTAAATTTAAATTTATTTCTTGTAGGTCTTCAAACAAAAGGAAGATTTGCATGTCCAATTTGTGGTCCTATGATGAAATCTCGTTGTTCAATAAGTTTAGGAAAGGAGGTGTTTGATGAGTATATACACTTCCTCTCTAAGAACCATCTGTATTGAACCATTGAAAAACATGTTTTCAATGGGAAAGAAGAGACTAGATTAAAACCACGAAGAATGACTCGCCACTTATTGAAGGTGGAATATAATAGAAATTGTTGAGGTACACATTTGTCTATGTATCATATATGTTTTATTGTTTGTAATATTTACTTTTTTTTCATTTTGTTTACCATGATTGACAATTAGTTTTGTAATGAAAAGTCATCCCATGCAATTTAGTAGGTTTCCCTACTATGAGGACCTATGGTGGAGGGATATATGGTATATAAATCCATGGTGTATATTACTCAATATATTCCATTATTAGAATCAAATATGCAAGTGGAGCACATTTGGGATGTAAACTTCATCAACGAATTCCAAGGGGAGCACCTATGTGGGAAAGGTAGATTGTATAAAGTGAAAGGTAATTATATGGTGTATATTTATAATACATTTGGCTTCAATATTTTTTGTATATCATACTTATTTTGGTATATTGTACTTTTTGTCTATGTCGTACTTTTTTAGCAAGATATGTATAATTGGCGATTTTTTTTCATATAGGTGGTAGAGAGTGGGATGATATACTTTTATACATTGATAACAATATTTATTGGATGAACGTATTGATTGAAATATGTAACCAAGTACATTATGGAAGGTTATAATGGGAAGGGGTGTCTACATTGGTTAAAGGAGCTCATCTTGATCAAGATACTAATCTTACACATAGGGAAATTGATTTACCATATGGTTTGAAAGATAAATAGGTAAGATAATTAAATTTTGTTTTATCATATTAATGGGTTCATTTTTTTTTCTGCATAGGATACTTTGCAGTTGAAACACCACAAGGCTGTGTGGTGCAATGGTCGTAAATTTCACATTAAAAAGTTGGATGAAAAGAGGACAATTTCTGATTGTGGGATATTAACTGCAATGTTCCAGGTCATTAATGTTTCCTCTAGGACTAATAGACATCAAAAAGAATATGAAAATAGATACTATGTGTATTTGGATTATAAAACTGAGTGTGAATTGGATCCTTCAAATTATTTTTGTTTGACGCCAAATGGTACATGTTACAAATGAATGGATGTGATATTGAGAGAATTGTTATTTAACATAACAATGGATTTCCCATGGTTAATACAAGGATTATGGATTCAAGAACATAGCCCTATGTTCTTCCAAGGCAATGTGAATAGGGATTTTACTAAAAGAATCCCAAGTAAATTGGGTTGGTCATTTGTTGTTAGATACAATCCAAGGGGAAGGCCTGTAACTTTATCATGTAGAGGAAGAAGTACTTGATAATGAAGAAGATAAAGATGATGTAGAGGTTAATGAAAAGGATTTAGCAGATGTCATGTCAGATGAAGAACATGAATAAGTTGAACCAAATATGTCGGCATAATAAGAACCTAGAGAACTTGAACCAAATCATACATTTGAAAGCTATATTGATGATGATATTGATATGGTTAATCATTTGATCATCGTTTCTGAAGTAGATGATACGTGAAATGTTGATTTGGATGGATAAGATGATTAAGAATATCAAAATGGTCAACTATACATGGTATGTAGTAATTAATATATTTTTTCTTCCTTTTATTAAATTCAAATAATTTACTAATTATATGGGATAATTACATGTTTTACTTCATGAAAGTCTCATCGTCGTAATATTGAATATCATCATCATCATCATCATCATCATCGTCGTCGTCGTCGTCGTCGTCGTCGTCATTATCCCTATCATTATCGTCATCACCATCATCATCACCACCATCATTGTGATCATCTTCATATTCATTGGAATCATCATCATAATCATTAGCATCATCCTCATAACCACTATATCAATACTAATGAGATATCAATCCACTAGAGGGAAAAGCTAAGGGGTATCAAGGAATTATTTTGTCAAGCTATCTTTCAGTAGACTAGTCATTTTTATTAGTTTTGAAAATATGACATCTTTGGAAACAACAAACTTCTTGTTGACCTCATCATAAAGACGATATGCCTTAGATATTTATGAGCACCCTAAAAAAATGCATCTTCGACGTCTAGCACCAAGTTTGTTTCTTTTCTCCTTTAGTATCACGTCATAGCAAGTGGAACCAAAAACCTTGAGATTCCTAACCGAAGGAAGGTGGCTAAACCAAATTTCATGTGGAGTCTTGTATTAATTGCATTAGATGGACTTCTATTTCTCAAATATTGTGCACATAATACTGCATCACGCAAAAAAACCAGTTTCACATTCTTGAAAAACATCATTGAGCATGCCATATTCATTAAGGTTCTATTTGTCCTTTATACCACACCATTTTGTTGAGGATTGTAGGGAGTTGAAGTTTGATGTGTAATCCCATGTTTACAAAGATAGTATTCAAAAGCATTAGAGTTGTATTTTTTACCATTATCGGAACGAAATGTATGAATATGAGTTTCTTCTTGATTTTCTATCCATGCATGAAAGTTCTTGAATGTTTGAAAATATTCAGACTTTTTCTTCAACAAGTATACCCAACACATTCTAATATAGTTATCAAAAAATGTCATGAGGTACTTATTACCATTTACAAAAGGAACTAACATGGGGACACATAAGTGAGACTGAACCAATTCTAACCTTTTCCTGCTAGTTGCAGAAGGAGTAAGAAGAGATTTATTAGATGCAAAAAGAAGAGGCCTTTTTAAAGGAATTAAGGTTGTTTCTAATCTAAACATCACTCATCTTCTGTTCATATATGACATTCTCATCTTCCGCAATGGCTCTCTTAGGGAAGCAGAGAGGCTATCAGAAATCTTGACCCTCTTCTCTAAAGCAACATGATTGCAAATTAACGCCTAGAAATCCACAATCACAATTTTCAACCTAGAAGAAGAGTCAGTGGGGAATTTGCTAGAACTATTTCCCTTCTTTCACTTCTCCCTGGACGATGGTATCAAATATCTGGGCTTCAGACTAAATCCAAACAGCTACAGGAAGGAAGATTGGAATTGGCTTTTGAAAAAACTTGAAGTCAGAGTCAACACCTGGTGCAATAGATGACTTTCAAGAGCAGGGAGGTTAATTCCGGTTAAATCGGTCCTTGAAGCCATACCAGTCTATTGGATGGCGTTATCTTGGATCCCAAAATTAACTTTGGAAAAAACCAAGAAAATCTATTCAAAATTTCTCTGGAAAGGAAATAAGGAACAAAGAGTTCTTCCATGGGTAAAATTGAACCAAATTGCTAGACCCAAGGATTTGGGAGGCTGGGGTCTAAAAACCTCTTTCTGTTTGCAAAATATTTGACTGTAAAAGTGGGTTGGAGACTTATCTCAACTCACAACCTATGGACATAAGTAATCATCCCTAAATACATTACTCCGAGCCCTCTCCTGGACTGGATCAAAGACTCGACTTTCATAAACGCTCCAAATGGTTCGATCATTTGGAAAGCTATGTGCAATGCTTTTCCTCTCATACTAGGTGGATTGGTATGGAAAGTGGGAAATGGAGCAAGTGTTAGAATTGGAGCAGACCCCTGGCCAGGAAGTCAACAAAGTCATCTCCTTCCAGACCAACTTGTGCTCTTGTTACAACAAAAAGGCATTTTCCATCTAAATCGAATTGCATATCTGGCCTCGACAAACTTATGACATCAAGGATGGATGGGAATTCATGATATAGAGATTCCAGAGCTTTGGACAAGGGATTGGAATCATTATATTATATCTTTGCGATCCTCTCACATTCAGCTCACAAACTTAGAATATGAATTGGTCTGGGAACATGCAAAAATGGCCAGTACACCCCAAAAATAGGCTACCAATAGCTTTTCTCTCAACATTTTCAGAATGATCCAAAATGGTGGTAGCCTGGAATATGGAAGTTAAAATACCCGTTGAAGGAAAGAATATTTATGTGGCGTGCTCTTGCTAACAGGATCCCAACATGGGATAGTCTTCAAAAAAGATATTTGGCTAGCTCTGGATGGTACTCCCTATGCAAATACAATGAAGAAAGCCCAAACCACCTCTTCCTAAACTGTAATTTCTCAAAATAGGTGTGGAAGCATTCTCAAGCCTTGAAATTCCTTAGAGTTAATTGGGAAAGCCCTGTGATTGAAGAAGCATGGAAATCTTGGACCTCAAATCCCCTGAATTCTCATATTAGGGCCCTTCCTCTCCTTGATATATGGGGAATTTGGCTAGCTAGAAATAAAGCTACATTTCTAGAAAAAGAATCCTCTCCGAAAGAAGTAGAAAAACAAGGCCTAGATATCCTATCCTACTTCCCACAAACAAAATATCTCCCAGCCCCAAGGATCATTGCAGAAGATTTAATAGACAAAGCCATCCCTGCGCTTATTTTGATGGTGCCTCACAAGATAATAAATGTGGGGGAGGAGACACCCTTTTACTCAGTCCTTCTCATCACTTTAAAATTTAGATGGTCTTGGGAATTGGAACAAACAACTTCGCAAAAATAATGGCCCTGAAGCTTCTTTTGTGTTTTGCTATTGAAAGAAACTATAGAAAAATTCAAATCTTTGGAGATTCACTAGTAGTTCTAAATTGGATTAACAAAGTTAAGAAATGCGTGAATATTAATCTAGCTGCACTATATGAAGAAGTTAACATACTTATTTCAAAATTTGATATTATCAAATGCCAACATGTCTACAGGGAAAGGAATGCCGAAGCATACAGGATTTTCAAAGCAGGACTGAACATGGAGCCGAGCATATGGAAGTTTTTGGAATCAAGAGATGCAGAGGTATATGAATTTTTTCATAGACCCTTAATTGATCCCCCAACAAGGACGGGAATCTCTTAATTTGATTCACACACATTTTTTTGTTTCGATTTGATACCTTCAGCATGATTTTTCCACGAAACAACCTAAAAATATCTTCTTGAAGAATTTTTTGTCAAGCAACAGAGGAAAATATGCACACATCATAGGAAAATCTTCAGAGCTTTCCAGGAAGCGGGCCATTACATGATACAGAATCCTTCATTAGAACTAAGTTTTTCTCTCTCTGCTCCACTACTAAAGATATAACATCAGTTTTAATGATAATTTTTGATGTAATTCTGCTGAAAGGCAGAGACAGATTAGTATGTATATATTTTATATGATCAATACAAATAACTTTTTTTCCTTTGGAAAAAATATTAAAATTATTTACTAATTATATGGGATAATTACGTGTTGTACTTCATGAAAGTCTCATCGTCATAATATTGAATACCATCATCATCATCGTCATCATCCCCATCATTATCACCATCGCCATCATCATCACCACCATCATCGTGACCATATTCATCTTCGTTGGCATCATCATCATAATCATTAGCATCATCCTCATCACCACCGTATTAATCCTAATGAGATATCAATCCACTAGAGGGAAAAGGTAAGGGGTATCCAAGGGGGGTTTAATTGTGTCTCGTTATAGTTGTTATTGGAATCATGAAGTTGGTGTTGTAATTATCAATTAGTTTGTAAGTCGTCTGTAAAATGCATTAGAAATTTTGGCATGCCAAGAGTTTTACCAAAATATTTTATGAAATAATAATTCCTTTTTCCATTTGAGATTTATAATATGAAATATATGAACCTCAAGAAACCACCTATTGAGATGCTAAGAGGTTTCCACTTGACAATTCAAATTTTAGAATGTTTTTCCTATAGGTGTATGTTTTGCTTCCTAATTGTTTTATTTATTTATATGAAGATAGGTTTTGTGTATACACTCTATTTTATTATTTGGGAGGATTATTTTGTGTATATTTATTTCCTTGTCAATCCATCAAGGAATTATTCTTTCAAACTATCTTTCAATAGACTAGTCATTTTTATTAGTTTCGAAAATATGGAATCTCTAGAAACAACAAAATTCTTGTTGACCTCATCATAAAGACGATATGCCTTAGATGTTTATGAGTACCCCAAGAAAATGCATCTTCGACTTCTAGCACCAACCTTGTTTCTTTTCTCCTTTAGTATCACGGCATAGAAAGTGGAACCAAAAACCTTGAGATGCCTAACCGAAGGTAGGTGGATAACCAAATTTTGTGTGGAGTGTTGTATTAATTACATGATATGGCTTAAAATTTCTCAAATATGGTGCACATAATACTGCATCACGTAAAAAAACTAGTTTCACATTCTTGAAAAACGTCATTGAGCATGCCATATTCATTAAGGTTCTATTCATCCTTTATACCACACCATTTTGTTGAGGATTGTAGGGAGCCGAAGTTTGATGTGTAATCCCACGTTTACAAAGATAGTATTCAAAAGAATTAGATTTGTATTTTTTACCATTATCAAAACAAAATGTATGAATATGAGCTTCTGCTTGATTTTATATCCATGCATGAAAGTTCTTGAATGTTTGAAAATATTCAGACTTTTTCTTCAACAAGTATACCTAACACATTCTAATATAGTCATAAAAAAATGTCATGAGGTACTTATTACCATTTACAGAAGGAACTAACATGGGGCCACATAAGTGAGACTGAACCAATTCTAACCTTCTACAGGCTCTGAATTTATACTCTTGGAATGGTTGCTTACTATGTTTTCCTAGTATGCAAACATCACATTTGTTATTTTTCTTAGGAATGGTGGGAAAACCAAATACACCATTATTTCTTAACAAATGAAGATTGTTATAATTCAAATGAACAAATCTAGCATGGCATAATAAACTAGATGGAAAATTACCTTCTCCATGTTGATATAGGTAGGAAAAGTTTTGAACTCCTGCAGAATATCCCCTCAACTTCAACAATTTCCTTATTCATATCCAATCATGATGAACTTGTTGTCAAAGGACTTCCTTATCTCTACAATTCCATTAAACATGTGGATAGAATGTCCTTTCTATTGAATATGTACTAAGGATGTCAAGCTTCTATGCAACTATGGATGATAGAGAACATTATTTAACACAAAATCAGGGAATTGAGGTAGATTGAGCCCAATTGATCCAATTCCCTTTGGTTTGAGGATAGATTTGTCTGCAAAGCACACTATGTCATATTCAATGTCATTCAATTATTCAAAACACTATTTCCTGAAATTCATGTGGGATGTTGCACTACTATCAAGCATCCAACAAGGATAAGGACTTCACCAACTATTGATGCCAGTGAGTGCATATTCTTCAACTTGAACCTTCAACTTCAGTCAAAATTTTAGAAGAAAATATGGGAAGGAACAGGTCTAAATTCTGGCTCCCTTATTTAAAAATTTCAATACTATTAACTTTATTATACAACAATATTACATTTAATTCTACATCTATTAATTTAATTTTGCGGCTATCAATTTAATTCTGCAACATTCTTACATTTGATTTTGCATTTGGTGCTATTACAGTGTTATACATAGAAAATTACAAAATTACATTCACCCTAATCTTTAGCTCAAATATTCATTGAATATGAAATACATGGACAAAATTTAATACAATAGTATGATACCTCGCTTGTGCAAAAATCCTAGTTGCAACTGAACAATTTTGCATCAGTACAAACTTGGTTTCAAGGAGGCCGTAGACCTTAAATGCCATGATTTTCATCCTTCAAAGAGTGGTCGTTGTAACACCAATCGTAGTCACAGGATTCGATTGTTGGATGAGAGGTTGCAACACATATATGGTGTAGGTAAAGTCTCTCTCACACCCCTACACCAAATCACAACACAAAAATGCAACTCCAATTCACAAATTAGAGCTTCCTTTATTTCATTATAATGCTCTAATACCATGTGAAGTTGAAGCATCAAAATGGAGAACACAATAGTCCTTACGGTTATATGGAGGTCGCAACAGTATTTATGGTTGTTGTGCTTCACAAATTAGAATTTTTGAATTGTAATGTATTACAAAACAATATAAATGGGAAGAAAAATAAATTAATTAGTGTAGTAAAGATACTACTATCACCATTAACCAAAAGTAGGGTTTCAGGAACTCGTAGCTCTTCACTGAATGAGTTTGCATATCTCTATGGTATTCAACCACTATGTAACTGCACCATTCATTATTCTTTCACATGAGAAATGTAGACTAGGCAATTGGTAGCAATATGCCATATAACCCCAACTTGCAACTCTTGCTGGTATTCACCCATGGTATTGCTACAACTCACACGAACAAACAAAACCATAGCATATTCAACCTCACAACTAATCACACGTAGAGAATGACAATAGGTTCAATAGCAATCTTCAAGGATAACAAAATTCACGAGAAGAGACAATCTTTATAAAAGGCAGTGTAATGAAATTCCTCCAATGTGAAATAGGTTCTTTACTTCAATCTAGAGTGGTTCATAGCTCAACTACCCACAATCTCCATCTTCACATACTTCAATTCTATTTAACAAACTCCACGCTCCGTTGAGATTGTGCTTACAAACATAAACTCATTGTTTTCTTCAACAAAATGAGATTGTAGTTTAAGCATCTCCACAGTAAAAAGAAGCCAACAATTCACAGTCATCGGGGAGAAATATCAACGCAGTTGGAGGAGCCAACAATTTGTATTTAGGTCACAACTAAAAAAGCATGGAGTCATATGTGGAGGATGCATCAAAACGCATCAATGGACATCTCAACAACATGCAACAATAATGTGAGAAGTGTGAAAGAAAAGAATGGAGAAAAGAAACAGTACGGGCATATTATTACCTTCTCATTATTCAGAGGAGTTTAAATAGGAAATACAAAACAATATTACTGTGGGTGAATACCACAGTTAGGTAAATACTGCCGTGGGTTACCTAAATCTCTAACCTAACTACGGGTGAGATTACTCTCTTCAACACACCCCCTTAATCTCAACTGGTAGTAGATTATCAGCACTGTCTATGCCTAAGTGCTCTCTCTAATATACAAATGCAGATGTTCCCAATGGTTTGGTGAACATGTCAGCTAACTGCTCCTTAGAGCCACAAAACAGTAAAGAAATTTGTTTTTCATTGACTAACTCATGAATGAAGTGATAGCGAGTGTCAATGTGTTTTATTTTTCTATGAAATACATTATGTTTAGACAAATGTATTGCAGAGTTATTATCACAGAAAATAGAAGTGGGATATTTTGGAGTGTGTCCCATATCTTTCAACAGTATTCTTAGCCAAGCTGCATGGAAAGCTGTTGTAGTGGCTGCTACATATTCTGCTTCTGCAAAAGACATGCTCACAATGGGTTGTTTCTGAGATGCCCGAGAGATTAGATTTGTACCCAAATGGAAATCATAACCAGATGTGCTTTTCCTATAATCAAGACTCCCTACAAAATCACTGTCAGTGTACCCTGTAAGAGTACTGTCTGGTGTATGAGTGTACCAGAGGCCATATCCAAGTGTGCCTGCAACATATCTCAGTATTATTTTTCCAACGTTCTAGTGAGAGTCTTTGGGAGACTCCATAAATCTTGATATAAGACTGACAGCATACATCAAGTTAGGTCTAGTTGCAGTCAAATGCATTACCAATTGTTTATAGAGTGTATTGTTTACTGTTGGTTCATCACCATTCTTGGTTAACTTGGTGCCAAGAGCTATAGGGGTTTCTGCTGGTTTACATTTATCCATTCTGAATCTCTGCAAAATATCAGTAGCATACTTATGCTGGTAGATAAAAATACCTTTATCAGTTTGAGTAATTTCCAGGCCAAGGAAGTACTTCATCAGTCCTAGATTAGTCATTTTAAATTCTTTTTTCATGACTACCCCGAAATCTTCAAGCATCAAATTACCAGTGTAAATCATGTCATCAACATAAAGACATACCATCAATATTTTACCTTGCTCTGATTTGACATATAGAGTGAGCTCATTGCTGCTTCTGTTGAAACCATTGTTGATGAGGTAAGAGTCAATCCTACTGTACCAAGATCGTGGAGATTGTCTTAGACCATACAGGGCCTTTTTCAGCTTATACACTTTGTCTTCATGACCTTTGACAGTATAACCAGGTGTCTGGTCTACATAAACTTCTTCTTCAAGAATGCCATTAAGAAAGGCATATTTCACATCCATTTGATACACAGGCCATTAATTTTGTGCTGCAATGGAAAGTATAGCTCTGATGGTATCCATCCTTGCTACAGGAGCAAAGGTTTCATCATAATCTATACCATACTTCTGTGCATAACCTTTGGCAACCAACCTTGCCTTGTGCTTTTCAAGTTCTCCTTTTTCATTCAATTTGGTCTTATAGACCCATTTGACTCCAATACTGGTTTTTTTTGCAGGGATGTCAACAAGATCCCAAGTCTGATTTTTATCTATTGCATCAATCTCTTCATTCATGGCTTTTACCCTTTGTGCATCCTTCACTACGTCATTGAAGGATGTGGGCTGATAGGAGAAGAGAGCAAACTAAAGTTGCTCGTCAAGAATTGGAGTCTATTCATATAACTCTATCAAGCTTTTGGTTTTTTGGTTCTGTGGTAGACCATCTGCTGCATCTTCTTGTTGATGTACTTCCAATCTTGGAAGTCTGATAGGTAGATCTGGCTGATATGAGTGATCTTCATGTTGTATGTCTGAAGGATCACTCCAGCATTTGTCTTCAATGAACTTTACGTCTCTGCTCACCACAAGCTACTTGGTGACAGGATTATATAGCTTGTATGCCTTGTGTTGTTCACTATAACCAGTGAAAATGCAGCGCTCACTTTTCTTGTCTAACTTTCTTCTGAGTTCATCAGGTATATGCACAAAGGCAACAGAACCAAATATTCTGAGATGCGAGACACTAGTCTAAGTGCCACTCCATGCTTCTTCAGGAATCTTGTCTTGGACAGTTACAGTGGGTGATCTGTTGAGCAAGTAGACTGAGCATCCAACAGCTTCAGCCCAATACTCATTTGACAGCTTCTTGTGTGACAGCATGCTATGGGCCATGTTCATGATGGTCTAGTTCTTTTCTTCAGCAACTCCATTCTATTGTGGAGTGTATCTGGTGGTGAACTGTCTCTGGATGCCATGCTACTTACAAAATTCTAAAAACTCATGTGAATCATATTCACCTCCACCATCTGACTTGAGCATTTTAATGGACTTTCCAGACTACTTCTTAGTGAGAGCCTTGATCTCTTTAAACTTGGAGAAGGTCTCTGATTTGTGCCTGAGAAAATAAATCCATGTTTTTATGCTAAAGTCATCAATAAAGGTCGGAAAATAATAACTGCCTCCTATGGATTGGATTTGCATGGGTCCACAGAGGTTTGTATGAACTAACTCAAGTTGCTCTTTGGCTCGAGATGTGGAAGTGGGAAAACTGTCCCTATAATGTTTACTAGTGATACAATCCTCACAGGTGCTGGTTTGTTTATGAATAACTAGTAATCCTTTGACCATTGACTGTTTGTGTAGGAGATGGAGACTTTTGAAGGGAAGATGACCGAATCTACAGTGCCATAACCAGTTTTGGTCTTGACTAGAAACTGTATGAACTACAGGATGTGGAAGGTTAGCACTCCTAATTCTAAGAGAAAAGATTCTGTTCTTGGTCATTTCAACTTTGGATATGAGTCTCTTACTGGGAGGTTTATCATAGATAGCACGGTATGTATCATGAAACCTAACATCATACTTATTCTGAAGTAATTGACCTATACTAATCAAATTTACAGTCAAATGAGGTACATAAAACACCTCATGAATGGACTTTTTTTCATTTTGATTACTAAGTACAGGAACAATACCTTTTCCTTTTGCTGGAACCAAAGAGTCATCTCCTAGCTTGATATTCGTGATAACAAAGGAATCTAGAATAGAGAATAATGACTTGTTACCTGTCATGTGATTGTTGCAACCGCTATCTAGTAGCCATAGATCTAAGTTGCAGTGGTCTTCAGTTGCTTGATAAGACAGAAACATCACCTCTAACAAGCCTTCTTATTCTTTGGAGACATTGGCTCTGCTATTGTTCTGGTTATTGTTTTGGTCTGCTTGCTTCTTTCTGCATTCACGTTCATAGTGCCCATACTTCTTGCAATAGTTACACTGAACATTGGACTTATTTTTCCATCTCTTGTTTCTTCCCCTCTGACCTTGAGAGTTGTGAGAGTGTTCTGAATGCTATGAGTGTTCATGATTGGTTCTATCTTCTGTAGATCAAGACCATCGGCCTCTTCTTCCTCTACCTCGTCCTCCTCTGCCTCGACCTCTGTTGAGGGAAGCCTGGGTGCTGAATGCATTGGTCAACAATTCTTCTTCTTGAGTGAATCATGCTTCATGAGATAGAAGAGATCCAGTCAACTCTTCTAAGGTGAATTTAGACAGATCTTTGGCTTCTTCTATGGCAGTCACTACCATAGCAAATTTCTTGGTGAGACACCGAAGAATCTTTTGAACAACTATTTTTTGATCTAGCGTTTCACCATAGGTTTGGAATTGGGTCACAAGACCCAAGAACTTAGTCATGAATTGATCTACAGATTCTGACTCTTTCATCTTCAAACTCTCAAATTGAAGGCGTAGGGTTTGCAATCTTGCTATTTTAATGTGATCGGTTCCCTTGTAGGTTGATGCAAGCATATTCCAAGCCTGATGTGCACTGGTAGCACTTGAGATCCATGGGAAAATGGACTCTTCAATGCAACTTTGGATCAGCCATGTGGCTGTGAGATCTCGGTCTCGGCGAGCTTCGAGAGCATTTCTTTGGGCATTATTCATTGCGGCCAAAGCAACCGCTTCGTGTTCTGTGAACTTGGTTTCAACCATATCCCAACATTTGTTGAGTTGCAGAAATGTATTCATTTTGATAGACCGAAATTCATAGTTAGATCTGGTCAGAACAGGCCTGTAGATCGCCTTCAAAGAGCTCATATTAGCCATCTGATATGACTAAAAAGGAATTTTCCCTTGCCATTTTTTTTAAATATATAAAAACTTTTTTTCATGTGAAAGAAAAGAATGGAGCAGAGAAACAGTACGGGCAGATTATTACCTTCTCATTATTCAGAGGAGTTTAAATAGGAAATACAAAACAATATTACTGTGGGTGAATACCACAGTTAGGTAAATACCACCGTGGGTTACCTAACTCTCTAACCTAACTACGAGTGAGATTACTCTCTTCAACAAGAAGTCTATATCTTGCATAGAGCAGTTACAAAAATGTGTATAGGATTTAAGGAGTAATGCTAGAGGAAGAATGTTTAACTCCAGGAAGAGACCAAGGAGTACACAAATGGTAGAGAGAAGGGAAAATGAGTGAGCAGTCTAACAACCATGAGGGCATAGACTATGTAAGGCATAGAATGCTAGAGCTCAGAACAACAAGAGTTATGGAAAACAACCAGGATTTGATACCACTATACAGTGGATACATACTAAATGTATTTCATTATCTTGCAAGAGAACTTATTTATACATATCATATGGTTGTTTGGATTCACCTACCAACATGCCTCTTGGATTCCTACACGGACTGTTTGTCGTCTTATTTTTATTTACATGATTTACAAAACATGTGGAATGATAATCCTCTAATCCTGAGGATTAGTTTTGCAACACACGTGACCTCTTTTTAGCCTCAACAATGATGGAGAGTAATGGATACCAGGTACCTTGGAGATACTATAAGGGGTTTAAACCATCCTTTTGGTCCTAGAGTAAGACCTAGAACTACTTTGACTAGCTAAAAGTTAGTCCTCCTCTAAAAAAATAAAATGGGTTAACAACCAAGACCTAGAGGTATATAGAAGGACTATAATTTCGGTTATTTGTGGACCACTAGTGGGTTATGTCAAGTGGCCTGATTCTCCTTATATAATGATGATGAGTCAACTCATATTTCTGGATGGAAGCCAATAATATTCTTCCTCCTTGTTAATTTGATAACTAAAATATAATAAGTTTTGTTATGTTTACAATATTAATTACACTAAAAAACAATTAAAATATATATTTTATTTTATTTTAATATTTTTAATGATATTTTTTTCTAACATAAAGCCTACACATGGGCTTACTATTATCTTTATTAAGAGATTTGAAAGTTAATTTTGGAAAATGATAAATGATATGGTAGAAATACATTTTCAACATAAAAATAAAAACACATAATAAATAATGTAGTATAATTTAGATCATTATTTATAAAAGATGGTGAACAAGTAAGTAATTATATTGCAATATTTTTTGTTTTACTGGAATATTCCTGACTTGTGGGAGTGGCATTTGGTTTAAGAAACCCGACCCATGGGAATATAAGCCATAAAAATCACCCACAAATAGCACTCAGCCTAGGACACACCAACCGTCAACTAGTTGGATTTTGGGTGTATCCTACCAACTAGCTCACCCCTAAGGGGAGCTGAACCTGGGTCACCCTACTGATGAGACCCACACCTTAATGGGATGAGCTAGCCAAAATCGACGTTGTAATATTTTGATTATTTAGATATAATGATATATATTATTTTGATAGGATAGGAGTGAAAGTGATATTGATATCTATTATATGGGGAATAAAATGAAGGTAAAATAAATGGTATACATAGAGATATTACAGAGAATGTAAATATACATTGAAACTTTAAACTCTATTAATAAATAAAATGGAAAAATTATAAAATGATAAATAATCTCTAAAGAAAGATGTATGAGATAGATCATTTGCAAAAAAAGCATTACAAGAGGCCAAAATGGTCTTTTAACACAAAGTATGATGTCCTAAGTTGAAAACTCCTAAGTATCCAAAACCTTAATCCAATGAAATGATGCGCCAAAAGGAATGTAGGACCTGAGTCTAGTTGATAAGTCAACTTCTAGGGGCCATAAAATTTTCATACATAATCTAGTTAGGATGTTTCTTAGATAATTACAAAACTTAATCCATGCTCTATGTGTTTGGGTGATGCAATATTTTATTTCTTGGTCCATGTCAACTACAAAAAACACAAGGGAAAATCCTAAAAATGTGTCAAATTTTTTGGACCATAAAATCTATAGAAAAAGTGCCAAATGTGGAACCATTCTTCTTCAATGGAATAGGTGGGTGGACACTAGTATCCATGTAGATGAGTCATATCCCCTAAGGAATCAATGGTCCATATTACATAATTTTTATCTCCATTAAATGGGAACCTCTTCTAAATTTGACTCTTAGTGAGCCACTTGTCCTGGTGAAGGTGTTTCTCTTATTTGGTGACTCGATAGAGTTAGATATTCTACAAGCAAGTTCCCTTCATATTGATTTTCAGGATCTAGTCAATTGGCACTTGTTCAATGTAGTCAAGATTGAGTTTTATATGGGGTGATTTCTCAACGACCTATGAGGTGTCCAAGAGAGTTGGAAAATATGGTCAAAGAAGCTCCACATTAAATATAGGGTGAACGCTAAAGAAAGGGGGAATACTTAATTCAAAAGCATTATCACTGACAATGTTGGTTATGGTGTAAGGATTGTATCATATTTTGCATAGATTTTTATGTATTCCTATGAGGTGTTTTTTTTGCAAATGCAAGCATTCCTTATCTCCTACCTAAGACTTGTGTGGACCCAATGTTGATCATGCCACTACTTATACTTGGAATTAGCTTTCTAAAAAATATCATGAACTTGTGTTGGATTTACTAGATGCATTCAATATATTTGGTTTCTCTATCAACCATGGTATAAGCGTGGGAATATTATTCTTGTGTATATGCAATGGGAAAAGATACATTAATTGGGGCCAATTGTTGAAACCCAAAATAGATCTAAAAATGATTGTGGCTAGTAAAGTTATGAAAGGATATGTTCTAGCTATTTTGAAAATAAGGAAGGATCTCAACCCATCTGCATGGAGGTTTGGAGTTGCACATTCTCAAGATTTCCATAATCATGTTGTTAACAACCTGTATTTGTGCATCGTTTTGGTAGTGGAAGTCCCTTGATTTGTTCATCTTGGTATCCATCATCCGCCATAATATAAACTAGGAAGTACTCATGAATTTTGTCCTTATCTAATATAAAGGTATATAGGATCCCAAAACGAACGAAAGCACACTCAAATAATATCTTAGTAGTGGCCTCTATTGTGGTACCCTTCTTACATGGTGTCAAAATGGCCATCTTTACGAATCAACTGACAATCATAATTACAAAATCGTTGAAATGCTTGATTGAAGGTGACATATACATGTAGTACATGTAGATGGACTCTCGTGGTTTTTTAAGGGTAGGTATAGGAGGGACAACCCCTACATATTGATGGTAAGCTTTGGTAATGGAATAAGCATTGCACAATATGATATACATGTTAATTTCCTATTAGGCCAAGTTGTCCAATAGAAATACTTTTTTAGCACTACCATTTCCTCCACGTGAAAGTGCCCTACCAAATGAATATAATGCACTTCCCTAATCATCTTCTCACACTGATTTGAAGGAACGTAGAGATGCCTAGATGGCATAAAATTTAATCTTAGAGATGAAAATATTAGATTGGTTTACTTGTGCCTAATGTTAGATAGGTAACGATGAATCCAGGGTTTATATCATACAATTAGAGCCACTTGGTGGTCTCATTTCAACAAGAGTCGAGCACTATGGTCATGATTTCAACTGAACAACAATTGAGGCAACCTGCAATGTGATTTTTCTAACTGTAATAGACTTGATGTTTAAGTGGAACTTTTTCAAGTACGTGGACCACTTCTAATGGCTTGCATAATGGATTGTATAGTTTTGTAAATGTACCTAAATTTATATGAATTCTAGGGGCTTGTGATCGGTTTGGATTATCATCTCCTTCCCTAGAATGAAATTAAGTTCCATTAGTGATAGGCTTGCATAATGGAGTACATCCCCTTATCATAGGTGGGGTACCTATAAGCCACATTGGAGAGAGACTTGTTATTATAGGCCATTGGATGTCCATGATAAGTGATTATTGTCTTAATAGCATAATATAAATCATATATCTCAATCTCAAAGGAATATTTCAAGTTTAGAAGAGAGATTATCAATGCAAAACAAAGGCAGTGTTTTAAATCATTGAATAATTTATTTTCTGAATCTACCAAATTGAACTTGGCCTTGGACTCACCCTTGGTCATAGAAAGTGATGTGAATAACAATACCTAACATGAATCTATAATAGTTGGTGTGGCCCAAGAAATTGTAAAGATATATTAAACTCATCACTACTGACAATTGTGGGTGACTTGGATCTTGGCTATATCCACATGCACACCATGTCCATCCATGATGTAAACTAGATATTGAATTCTCTGCATGTTGAACAAGCATTTCTTCATGTTGGCATACATGTGTTTCCTTATCCTAGTGATCATGATCTAGTAAATGTGTTGCAAATGATTTCCCCAAGTTTTGTTGAAGATTAGGATATCATCCAAATATACAACCATAAAATAATTTGTGAACAACTACAATATATTGTCCATCATCCTCATGAACATTGTTGGATCATTATTCAATCCAAAAATATTGACCAACCACTTGAAAATACCTTCTTTATATTTGAATTCAACATTTTGTATGTTATTTGCTTGATTGGAACCTGGTGGTAGCCTAAATTCAAATCAATCTTACAAAAAAAATTTGGCACCCTTGAGCTAATCATTATTATCGTCAAGTTGGGGATTACATATCAATTTTTGGATGTGATTTTTGTTTATATCGATGTAGTCAATGTAGAGTCACCATGCTCTATACCAACACAATTGAGCTTACACAATCTAAGGATCTATATTGAATGTGGCCATGTGAGATGAGCTCATCAATTTGATGTTTTATTTATTCATTCTATAGAAGATAACTTCTATGTACTAGGCCATTATGTAAGGAGCACTAGGTATTAGATAAATTGAATGCTTGACATGGTAATGTAGAATCATCCCTATAGGTGAAGTGAGGATATAATTGTATTCTTCCACTTTATTGTCCACATTTCTTTTTATTTGTATAGAGACATCGTGTAAAGGTCATGGTTGTCATAGTGATATTTTGTTTACCTTCTAATTGAGTCATGAAGATAACAAATATCTTGATTTGAAAGCTTACCTTCTTGCATTATTTCACCAAGATCAAGGAAATTGTGGTAGTCACACTAGATATGGCCTCCTTCCCACTTCCTTTTTACTTGTAATTTACCATCATTCTAATATTCTCCTTATCTGAATTAGGACATTTAAGAAAATGTACTATTTATCACATATATGGGCATTTCTTTTATTTATGTTTGTGCTTAATGTGAAAGTTGATAAATGTTATAATTCCTTTGCTACACATTGAAGTGTTATAAGGTCTCTTATAAACTTACTGTTGACATTTTTCCATGCATTTTAATTGACAACATCATTTTTATCGTTTAATCACACAATCACGACAACATCATTTTTATCGTTTAGTTTGTAGATTATGCCAACTTTTCATGCTATATTCAAGGAAATTGATTAAGACATCTTTTAAATTAATTTTAAATGACTTAAGAATATATAATTCACAATCAAGTTTCGATAAATTCACTCTACTTCAAAAAGTCAGAAATGATGTCTATTGTCTAGAGGAAGATATGGATACGTTATGGAGAATACAATTTTATATTGTGAAAATCTCTCTTTTGCATTTTGGGTTTTTCATTCCCCTATGCGTGAGTTATCTATGTGAGCGTGAATGATTGAATTGTAAACTAAGTTTTTAGTATTATAGTTTACTCATGCACTTTCCTCCATAGAAGTAGGGCCTTCTTTGAGGGTGTGGGGGTGTGTGTTTAGTTTATTTTTTATGGTATATTGTACTCTATTTTTATGAGTCATATATTATTTAATTTTTTTTATTAATTGTAATTGTAAAATACTTTTTTCATTGTATCTTTATTTTTAATGATAGATTCACTTTCATTTTTAATTATACATTTGTGATTTCATTTCTAACAAAATGTGATTTTATTTCCAACCAATGCGAATTTGTACTTAAAGTAGTTTTGATTCTTGTTTTAATTCAAAATAACATTTTAGGATTCAACTAGTAATCATTTTTAGAGATTTGTATAAACAATGCACACCATCTTGCAAGCATGAAATCTTTGAGTTAATAATTAAATGAACAAGTAATCTAAATATCAAGTTAGTATTGATAAGGTATTTGGATAACATGTCATTATTTCCACTGTTGGTGGGGAGATGTTAAAGGCTCCAATTTTTTGCTATGTTGATCTAGGGAAACTCATGGTAAGGGAATCAATTTAAGAAATTGTCAACAATCCCTTTACTGGATTTCACACTAATGGATCATCTAAATGAATTAGAGATCCTAAAGGTAAAGTTCTTTTGTGCAATAAGAACCACTCATACCATTAACACACTAGCAAGAAAATCGGTGAACACAAAAAAAAAATAGAGATATATCCAATTCCCAACTAGTTATTGAAGAATAAGTTATTAAATCCAATCTTGTAGTAGTCAACTCAGGGGTTAGATATACAATTGAATTTCCCTTTATTCCTGATCTTGTTGTAGATATTTTTCAAACAAAATAGATAATTAGTGGCTAAGGGTTCTTGATCTCCAAGAGAATCCAATTCAAGAATCAGTTTTCTCTCTTCACTCTACATAATATATAGCATACAAGGAGCCAAGTGTTTGGAAGGTAAATCCTCTAAAAAACATGGTTGATCAAGAAGAAGAATCCTTTAATGAGAAGAATCATGTGACTTTTCAATTTCCAAATCAAGAATCTAATGTAACATTCCAAATGAAGAATATTCCACCCATTGCTTTGCCAAGATTCCATTGTATGGATAATGAGGGAACTTTTCGCTTCAAATTTAATGTGCTTTGTGGAATCTATGATTACTCTTCATATGTTCAAAATATTGAGTTGTTTCAAGCCACCATCAAGGACAAAGAACCTCGTCGGTTCATGGTGCTTGGTGGAAACATTATCCAGACATGGGAAGAAATTCAACAAGCATTTCTACAAAAAAACATCAAGACTATTACAAAGCAATATATTTAAGGGAATAAATATTCAAGCTAACACAAAAAGAACATGAAAGTCTAGAGGATTATGTTGAAATATTATAATACAATTTATAGATATCAAAAAGCATAAGTTGGATTCAGAGACTCTTCAAACCATTCTCCTCAAAGGAATCTGGGAGGAATGTATTGATGTAATGAACTTGATGGGAGAAGGAGATGTTTTATGATTATACTATGAGGACATTTGTGATTTATGAAAAAATTACTCACGATTCAACTCAAAACATGTCAAGGGTTCCTCCAAGGACACCATTGAAAGAATCACAAATCATCTAGAGAAGGAGTTACAAGATATAGAATTAGGAACTTATTAGATAGCTTCAAGGTTGATGTTCTCATATCATTCAATTACCAATTAAATACAGTGCAAGTTAATAATAAGCATGATCAAGCTAAATTTGCATTAGCCATCTTTTTCTCCAAGTCTTGAAATAATCATCCTCTATGGGAATGCCCTCTGAACAATGTGTAGAATTGCACTATCTATGACAAGAACCATACATCTCCGTCCATTATCCTTCATTGCTTGAACTAAAATTAGTGTACCACAAAGATAAAGAAGGAATGGAGAAAGTATGCTTTGTAGCTTAGAAAATTACATGGTAGTCTCACTTACAAAGTATGCTGCAAAACCCATCTTAGTATTATGCTTCATTTTTTCTAATGCTCAATATCCTCCCTAGAACTAGTATAGATCCATGCCATGGAAAAAATGGCCTCCTCAAGCTCAAAACCAACCATGGAAACATGGTTTGTGAGGGCCTTGTTTGGAAATATGCTACAACAAACTCAACAATATGCACCATAGCCACATTTAAAATTATAACAACTAACACAATTACCATGAACCAACATCCTCAAAGATTGCCTTAAATTATTTCTCAACCCATACCTAACCACAACAATAAAGTAACTTAGTTCGCTTAGAATGTTGAGTTACCCAATTACCCAACTTATTTTATTCCCCCTATTGATTATCAAGATATTGATTTATGATCATGTAAGGTGATTAATAATAGGACTTCTCCCATCATTGATGACCAAGATGATGAGGAATTCCCAACTAGCAAGAAGATGATGCTAATTAAAAATCCCGAGATAGTGAAAAACACCACCCAATAAAATTTAGAGTAGCCACAATCATCTATTACTACCCAAACTCCTCCATATCCATAGAGGTTGGGTTTGTACAAACCACTTATTCAACCTAAGTTTGATTTCCTCTAGGAACTATTGAATTTATGTGTCAAGATTCCTTTGATAAAAAAAATGAAATGCATTCCTATCTATGCTAAGTATGTTAGTGAACTATGCCTAAGGAATTTTGGTAGGAAAAAGAGGAACCCCCAAACTATCAATGTTATTAGAAAACTAGTTGACTTAATGCTTGGGAAATTTTTTATGACTATATATGTAGACCCATGAATCCCTATAGTCAATTTTCATATAAAAAATATTCTTATTTCCATCACCTTAATTTACTTAGGTGTTTCCATTGATGCCATGACGAAAGAAACCATGGAGAAACTCCAATTGCTTAAATTATATCAAACTCCTACGATCCTTCAATTGGTCAATATGTCTATTGAATTTTGGCTGAGATTTTATCTTTAATATTTAAATGCAGAAAAATTGAGTACTTGAAATCAATTTAACAATCATACACTTAATTCAATCACACATAACATAGCATGTACCCTAGAGAAACCCCTCAAAACAATGAGAGTGAAAAAACCTAGCAAATATCATCAGTATAATAATGATAGATAACAGAGAATGTATTTTACAATAATATATTGTTTTCGGTACCCCATGCGCAAGATAAGAGAATTTCAAACACCCCAGGTGCTATCACTTAGAAATAGAGAAGAGAGAAGGATTGGATTATTATAGCTTTGTTCCCTGCACACTATTTAACTTGCAAATTAGGTCTCATGCAAGAGGTAGTGCATCACTACATGGATGAAAGAGGCCTCATGAAGAATATAACGAATGATTGCATGGGGTAATAACTCTACACCTCCAACTCATCAATCTGTGGACAACACCATTTCACAATGTCGTTCATCTTTGACATTAAATCCATGATATATTGAGTACATGATGAAATCACAATACAATTGGGAGCTACACCACTTAGTTAGGGTTCCAACTCAAGTGTCATCATGCAAGTGTTGTAACTCAAGTGTCATAATTTAAGTGTTAACTTTTATCTTAATTGTCATCTTTTAGTTTAACTAAAGTTTATTCACGCAAAACACTTTTAGTTAACTGAATCTTCTTTATTAACACTTCAATTTAATTCTCTTAACTGAAATCATGATAATTGATTTACTGAAGTAATCAATTTGAGTTCTCCTTAATTATCTTAAGTACTCATTGTTAATATCACTTGAGTTTAACTAATTAAGTTATTATTAATCAACTTGAGTCATTCTCATGAGCAATTCAACTTATGTTTGTTCTCTATGAAATTTAACTTTATCTCTTATATTTTATGCATGGTTCATATGTGCTAACTTTAATTTATCTATCATATCAAATTATACTAGAAAGATTTGTCCAATGTTATGATCATACCATTCTTCTATTCATTCAAATTGATCTTATGCTAAATTAATTCACTCTATCGGTGTCTAGTATCTATAGGAGACTTAATAGTTAGATCGTGGTTAGTAGAACATCACATAACTTTGATGCTTCAACATGCAAAGCATCACATCTACACATGGGGTCCACCTCAACACACAAGGATCCAATTTGCCACACAAGTATGTATCCTTGTCCAACAAGAATGTACAACATCATCACTTTAGCATATCAAGGAATTCACCTCAACACATGAGGATTAATGTTTACACATAATGCATAGTCATTATTGAGTCCAACCCAAGAATTTCCTTGAGTCCAACTCAGGATCCCTACCTCAACACATGAAGCCCATTCTTAACACACTGTTGGTTGTGGAGCCCGATCTTCCATATTCATAGATGTTATTCAATTGTGTTTGTACCCCAAGTTTACTGTACACTCGTTCCCCAACTTTGGGGTTGCGTACCCATGGTATTGGGTTAACCGTAAAAGCATTGTAATACAGTTGTGTATGGTATGGTATTATATTGTGTTGTATTGTAAACAATCTCTTTGATTGTGTGTGAGAGACTTTGAGAGTGCGAAGAGGAAGTGCAGTGGAGTTGTTGTAGGTTGTATCCTTTCATCTTTCTGGATGCTACTAAAAGGACTGGAAATTTCTATGTGGACGTAGCCCATCTCTTGGGTGAACCACGTTATATTTGTGTCTTTTTGTAATGTGTTGAATGTGTTTTTTGCATCTTGTTTAATGATTTAACTTTATATCTGTTATTGCTCTGTGGTCCTATTTTATAACACACACAATATTTGCCTAGGGAATGACTTGTGATGTTGTAACTTTAACACTCCCTCTCAGAATGTGACTCTCATTCTCTTCCATTCCAAGATTGTCTCAGAAATACCTATAATTTGTCACTGACAGAGGATTAGTTAACATATCTACAATATTCTCATCAATAAAAATGAATTGAAGTCTTACTGCACCTCTTTGGACTATGTCTCTAATAAAGAGATACTTCATATCAATGTGTTTAAAAAATTTATGAAAAATTATGAAAATTTATAAAGTGAAATTTATGAAATTTCAATGTGTAAATTTTAATGCTTATTAAATATTATATAGAAGTGAAATTTATGTTTAGATCATTTTTTTATATTAAAAAAACATTGTTATAAGATGTGGATATGCTCTTTTATTTGTTCACGTAGGCTTTTTACAGTGAATACTGCTCATGGATCAGGGTACAAAAAGAAAAGACACCAAATATATCCTTCTGTATATTACCAAATCCCTTCCCAGATTCACCGTTGATAGCAAGGGAGAAGCAGACACCTACTAAGAGAAAAGTAGAGGGTCGGTGGTTAGCTTGGATCCAAAATAAAAGCTTGAAGTCGATGAGGAAGATGGGGAGCCTTAAACAATCCCTGAGCTACCTCCCGTGCTTAGGACATCAATTCCAGACTTGGCATAATTGTAATGAAAATATTTGAAGGAATGCTTACAACATGTTTAGGTCTTTTTGAAAGGAGAGACACCCATAAATAAGTAAAGGATTGTTGGGCTCCAATCCACTAGTGTAAATTAGACCTTAATTTTATGTCAATCTGGATTTTGTAGACTTAAAGGCATATCCCAAATATAGAGACTCAAAGCTAGACCTGACTAGAAATTTAGTTTAACTACGAAACAAATCTATTAAATGCTAGAATTCTATGACTTTGAAATACAAAACCTCCCTTACAGAAGTAACTTCATTTGATTTCTTAGTTTAACCAGCAATTCATATATGAAATATTCTGAGATAAAAAATTGAACCTAAATCTTAAAAATAGATCACAATACACTGCCTATTATCTCACTGTTGAAAGCAGTCAATCATTGATTTCCTTTACAAGAAGACATTCGCAATGTATAACTATCCTCAGCAATTCGATATTGAATAAGCAATGCAATCTAAATCATTCCTACAGCGTTTAAACATTTAAATAACAGAGCTCATAACCCTGTTCATACAATCTAACTCGTTCTGCAATGTATGAGTAATTAAAATAAGGAAAATCGACTTCTACAGGATTTAATTAAAACATACCACATGCAACGATATAGAAAGATGTGTGCAGACTTGGCAAAGGGGGCCCTCCAATGCTTTGCTTGCACACACAAATAAAATCACAGAGCTCTAGAACTCAATCGCATTCACCAGATAGAAATGAACATACACAGTAATTTATCAAATCCACAGTCTTTATTTCAAAACCATACGTCCATGATCCAGGGGGGTTTCTTTCCTCTGTAAAATCAAATACTTATACAATTTTTAAAAAAAAATTGGAAATGCTACAAATCTGGAGGACTCATAATGATATGCGACCCTCGAGATCCTCCATCAGATCCATCAAAATAGGCAAACTCGAAACTGTCCTGTTTTTATGCTAAGTGTTAGCACAGGTGGTCGTCTTTGACCGGCATTGACTCAACACTTGTGAAAGCCATATCATCTATTCATTAGAAATTTAACCATCCTTGGACATCGAGGATCTTCCTCCCATATCTCAGTTTGTGCCTAGCTAGCCTACAAGTATCTAACGTAGGAGAAATTACGAGAAGTTAGCACATTCTGTAATTTTGAATAAAACCTTAATTTAAATGCCTTAAAAATATCATAATTCAATTTGCTAAGAAGCATCAACATTTATACCTTTGACCAAAGTTTTGTGGATGAAATTAAGGTTTTATGGATCAAGTATGAAGGTTTATAGAGAAAACTGGAAGGTATTTAGATGGAAAAATAGGTAAAAATGGTGCCCAACATCTCCTCCAAGAGGAAGTTGTTGCATGTCCTCATGCACAAAAATATATCCAAAAATTTGACCCTGCTTATATCATGACCAAAATTTTGTTGCTGAACCTCTGCTTTTAATCTCCTGTCTGAGATGATGCATCTGTAGAAGTTCAAGATGCATAAAGGACTTTCAGTTTTTCATACTTGGTTTTATAAGTCTTCTTTTGTTTATACCATCTATATGCATGCTTGGAGATTCATGCCCTTTGAACTTTAATCTTCCTATTCTTTTATTTTAACTTTTCATTCCTCAATGCTAATTCTCTTACTTTTAGTTTCATCTTCTTAATATTTTTACTAATTTTGGAAGTTTTCTTCTTTTCCATCTTCAATGGAGGCTGCACAAAACTAGTGTCCATCCCCAATTCTTCATTCTCTTGTACTGAATCTCCCTTATTTTCTTTTTCCATAGTTTGTTGCTCTAAGAAAGGAGAAGGATCATTTGATATTTCATGTCTTGGATGCTTTTCCTCTTCTTTTTCTTGCTGTTCCAAGAAGAGATTGATTTTTTTAGTCTGCTTTATCACTTCATCTGAAATATTTTCAGTCTCTTGGGAATCTTTTTCTTCATGGAATTTCCCTATCTCACCTATTAGACTTTCTTCTTGACTTTCCAAGGATTGTATGTATTCATACTGTTTCTACTGGCTTTCATCATCCTCTTCTAGTGCTGACTTATTTCAAGCTTGCTGATGCTTCTTTGGATTTTTCTTATAAGTGGTGAAGATTTGATCTTGCTTTTGGAACTGTCTTTCTTCTTTCATCACACTCCTGGTTCATATCCTTCTCTGAGGCTGTTTTGAGCTTGCTGCCTCAGAGTTATCTTCGTCATCTATGATCATCAACACCTCTCTTTCTTTCTTTTTCCCCTTAAGCAGTTTTGAGCTTGTTGCTTCAAGGTTCTGTTCTCCATCCTTGGGGTATGTTATCATCAACAGTTTGTCTTCTTTCAAACCTTCTTCAGGTAGCTCTTCTTGTTCTTCAAACTGATTATGAATTAGAAATTCTTGCCATGTCAGGTTTTGCTTCTGTAACTCATATGTGATGATTATTTTGATGAACCCATAGTGGAAAAGGATTGTTAATTTATCTTTTGCACGCTTTTGAACAGCCTTAGCCATCTTGGAAAGGCTCTGCAATAAAAAAATGGGGCATGTTAATATCACAATCACCCCTTAGATGTTGCAATAGCTTGATATGATAAATATATACAATACTAAATCGGCCTTCACAAGTGATGAATCTTTGGATGATATAGACTATTTCATCCAAGGGATGAACCAATTAGCTCCTTGGTATTCCCTTCTTCCAGTTCATTGATCCTTCCCTTGACCTGCACAAAAAGGGTAGCCATGCCTTCTCCTTGAATTGTTTGGTTTTAAAGAATCTCTCTCCTTGCTGTGGTAAGCCAATGATCTATGCCAAAATGTCTTCAGACAGTCTGAAATTCAAATTTCCTACTGTAGCCCTCTCTCCATCAAATGAGTCAGCAAAGGCTAGGCTAACATTGTCATTGTGCCCATCAAACTTTTCAAAAAAAATCAACCACTGTTTCTTCTCAAAAATTTCCATACATTTCTCATGAATAATAGTGGAATCGAATTTCTCTGGTTCCAATCTAGATACCATTTTGCAATTTTAACAGGAAAAGAAATATGCAAAAACCCCAGCTTTGCAACTTTTAACTCTGTAAACGTTTTCCTATTTCAAAACGATACTCTGAAACTAGAATTGCTATTGATCTAGCAAATTCTTTTGGCAAAAGATTCAATTTTTACCTCTCCTATGGAATTATTGCTTAAAATTTCTCCTACACGTATGCATTCTTCAGAAAGCTAGTGCTCGCATCCTTCCTCTGTGATACACGCCTTCTTTTCACTGTGAAATATTATCCCTATATGCCTTTGCATTGTTCAGCAATCGGGTCTGCAGATGGAAGAGTGAAGTTTGGGAAATGATCAAAGAGGAATGACCATTTTGATATGCAATCCCATGCGTCATAAGTTTGCAATGTGATTTTCTATCTAGGCACATATATATTTTTGTGGGAGCATACAACTGTGATTCCCACGTATTTTACAATCATTATCTGAACATGCCACTTTTTTTGAAATCCCAATCACTAGTTCAGGTACAAATTTTTGAAGGAAAGGTTAGAACCATTCCATCTCTATACAATGCGCTCCAGTTCCCTTGCATACCGCAGTGTTTGATTAATGAGTTGCAAGGAAGGGATTTCTCTACTTGGAGTGGACTCCTTCACCTTTTGGAAATACACACAGCCATTCCTTATATCAAATGTTCTACGATCCATATTCCATATATATTTTTAACTTAATGCATAATGCACTAGTATCTTTGTCCTGGAGTATATAAATGAAAATATAAAAAAATTTGAATTCCATTTTTCTTTAAAAAAAAAACATTTCTCTTCCTATTGAGAAGAAAACCCTGCCTGTAGAATGCAGTTTAGGTTTTGATAATTTGAAATTTGCTTCTGGGATTGATTCTGACCACCATTTTGACACATAGGGTAGGATAATGAGAAATGAATGGAATGCTGGCATGGATTGTGAAGGTGATAGAATAGACAATCAAGCTCATGAGGATAGGTAAATATGTCATTACTTAAAAACAGAGAATCATGCAACTTTTAAAACATAAAAATTAAAATCCTTACAGACTTTGCTTGATATCCCTTTGTGATGTGCTTATTGCTTGATGTAGTTGGTTTGCAATTTGTTTCTGATTCACATATGTCCTTCTGATGTCTTCTCTTAAAAATGGCTGCCATCTCAGGTCCCTTCTGTTAAACTGGAAGTCAAGTCCCTTTGCATTTGGAAAAGGCTTGGAACTATCTCAAATTCCTTCTGCTAAACTAGAAGTCAGGTCCCTCTGCATTGGAAAAGGCTTGGAGGGTTCCAAGAAAGAAGAAAAATAGAAAGCATGAAATGCTTATCCCCCTTACAGGCCTATTTATTGACTTGCCCTCAAGTCAAATAAGATCTTTATTATGCAAAAAAAACTGCCTATGAAGCATGAAATTTCTAATGCCAGAAAGTGAAAATATTTTTATGAATTTTCAATGGTCAAGTAAACCTGGTTTTCCAAGGAAAATTCAAGTTTGTGTTGTGCCAGTTGCCTGGTTTTCACAACTAAACTCCCTTTTTTTGTTTCTTGGTTTTTTGTTATTATTTTTTGTTTGTTTGTTTGTTTTTATATGAAATCAGAAAAATGGGTAAGAAGAAAGTGAAGGAGAAACACCAGTGTGTTTATCCAACAATTCCATCTCCTGTTGTTGTGAAATCTGCTATATGAAACCTTCTTTGTTGATAGGATTGGTGTAGAGTTTTAGTCGATGGCCATTGACCACAAATGTGCGTGCTTCATCATCGATTGTTTGGAGTTTGACTGAGCCATTGTCATATACCTCTGCAATCTCATATGGACCAAGCCAATGAGTTGTGAACTTGGCCTTGAAGTCTTTGAATTTTGAATCAAACAATAGGGCCCAGTCACCAATGTGAAATTGTTTCTTTTTGATAAAATTGTCATACCATTGGGATCTCTGTTGTTGTATCAAAATATTGTGTTCTATTGCAGCCTGTCTCATCTCATCTAATTGATTCAATTGTAGTATCCTTTCTTGCTGTGCTTCAAAAAGATTCATCCCCAAATCTGCAGCTAACTTAAAGGTATGAATTTGAAATTCTATCGGCAAGAGGACTTGCTTACCATAAACAAGCTGATAAGGAGAAAAACTAGTACTATTTTTCCAAGTGATTCAGTATGCCCATAAAGCTTCAGTAAGCTTAGCTGACCAATCCTTTCTATGCATTTGGATAGTTTTGGTGATGATTCCTTCCAAAGTTTTGTTTGTAGATTCCACCTGGCCATTGGCTTGTGGATGGTAAGGTGTAGACTTTCTGTGCTTAATCTTGTACTTTGCTGCTGTCTCTTGCACTAGTTTAGAAGTAAACTGTGCACCCTGATCAGTGATAATCTCTCTAAGAACCCCAAATCTGACAAATATCTCTTCAAAAAGAAATTTTACCACTATCTGTTATGTGGCTCTTGGTAATGGTTTGGCTTCCACCCACTTTGTAACATAGTCGGTACATACTAGAATGTACTTCTTTCCTTGTGATGGTGGATGAATCCGACCAATGAAATCAAGAGCCCACTTTTCAAATGGTTCTATTAGGATTTGTGGTTGGGGTGGCATTTCATTAGATCGTAATGGCCATCCCATCCGTTGACAAGTATCACAGCTCCTAACATACTTCTTAGAATCCTTGAAAATAGAAGGCCAGTAATACCCCAAATTGAGTATCTTGTATGCTATTCTTTTCTCTGCAAAATGGCCACCACACGGTTCATCATGACATGCTTTCAAAATATCTAAAACTTCATCTTGTCGTACACATCTCCTAATAATTAGATCATATCCTATATAAAAGAGATCGCCATTGACCCATATATGTCTAACACTTTGTTTAATAATATTTTTCTTTTCTTTAGATGACATAGATGGAGGTGGCTATCATGATGATAAATAGTTGTAATATCGGCATACCAAGGAGTGATAATAGAAATTGCAAACAAGTGTTCATCAGGAAAACTATCTAAAACAGGAACAACCTCACCAGTATTGTGTAAGCGAGACAGGAAATCTGCCACTTGATTTTCTCATCCAGGCTGATCTAAAACAGTGATATTGAATTCCTGCATTAATAGTAACCATCTGGTTATCTGACCATTAGTAATAGACTTATTCATCAAATATCGTAAAGCGAAATGATCTGTGTGGACAAAAATTTCGTAGCCAGTAATGTAATGACGAAATTTGTTCACAGCATGAACTACTACCAACATCTCCTTTTCAGTGACTGTATAATTCAATTCTACAGGTGTTAGATTTTTGCTGATAAAATAAATAGCATAAGTCATAGTATTCTCTTTTTGTCCCAAAGAGGCCCCTATTGCAGTATGAGATGCATCAGTAGAACTATGGAAGGGCAATGTCCAATTTGGTCCCCTCAAAATGGGAGCAGTTGAGAGCTTCTCTTTAAGTGTCTGAAATGTAGATTGACAGTTAGTATCCCATTTGAAATGTACATCCTTTGAAAGTAATTTAAACAATGACAGAGCTATCTTACTGAAATTTGCAATAAATCTACGATAATAGCCTGCATACCCTAAAAAGCTTCTTACATCTGTTTGAGTTGTTGGTTCAGATAGATTTACAATGATTTGAATTTTAGCAGGATCTACTTGTATTCTAGATGAAGAAATGTGATGTCCTAAAAATATCCCTTCAGTCATCATCATAAAACACTTTTCGTTGCTAAGGGAAAGATTTGAGTCAACGCACCTTTTTAAAATTTTCTCCAAGTTTGCTAAGGAATCCTCAAAGGCACTTCCATGCATAGAAAAATAATCCATATAGACTTCAACACATTCATGAATTAGATCTGCAAAAATGGCCAAGACTACTCTCTGAAAGGTAGCTAGGGCATTACATAAGCCAAAAGGTAAAACCTTGTAGGCATATGTGCCCTAGGGACATGTAAAGGTAGTTTTGTCCTGGTCCTCTTTTGCAATGCTAATTTGATTATATCTGCTGAAACCATCTAGAAATGAAAAATATTCCTTCCCAGCCAAGGCATCTAACACTTGATCAATAAAGGGAAATGGGAAATAATCTTTTAGTGTTGCCTTGTTTAACTCCCTGTAATCTACACATATCCGCCATTTTCCATTTTTCTTAGGAACAACAACCAAGGGAGAAACCCATTGGCTGTCAGAGATAGGGTAGATAAATCCTACCTTTAATAACTTCTGCAATTCTTCCTTAACTATCTCTTTTAGTATGGGGTTGATTCTACATTGAGGTTGTCTGAGAGGTCTGATTTTATCATCTGTGTAAATGTGGTGAGTGCATGTTTCGTGAGTAATGCTTGGCATGTCATTGTATTCCCAAGCAAATGCATGGGAATACTTATTCAGTAAGGCAATCAACTGTTCTTCCTGTGATGCAGTAAGATGTGCACTGATATTCAAATGTTTTCCTAGACTGATTTCAACTATTTTGCTTTGGACATCAGTGATTGAATGAACATTAAAAATATCATGAAGTGCCAATGCTAAAGAATGTACTGTGCAATTTTCCAAAAAATTCTGTCCCAAAACTTGATATGTTATAGCATACTCCATGTCTCTTAATTCTTCAGAAATATCAAGTTCAACAATGAAGTAATCTAGCAAATCTTCGTTGTTTTCTTCTTGAAAATCAAAGAACTGTTTGATACTTAGGACAGGCTGAATTAATTCTTCTTCCTGATCTTTGGCCTCATTAATCCATGATAACTTATCTAATACAGAAGGTCACTGGGTAGAAGGATAAAGTGTAATTTTTTTTTCTCTCTGTCCCATGTGAAATGAGCATACTTCCTGATATACACCCTATGAAAGCATCAGCTGTTACCAACCAGGGTCTGCCAAGAATCAATGGATGCCCCCCTAGATTAGACTTTGGTTGCAGCACTATAAAATCTACAGGATACTCCTAGGAATCTAAAGAAACAATGATATCTTCTAAGATCCCTTCAGGTGTGATTTTAGATCTGTCAGCTAGTTCCAAAACTGTAGTGGTTGGTTTGAGATTTGTCAAGTGAAGGTATTCCATTGTCTCTAGTGTCATGACATTAATAGCAGCACCTAAATCAATCAGTGTTTTTGGAATTGAAAAATTGTTGACAGTGATTGTGACCATTGGGATTCTAGGATCTACATATTTTTCAATAAAAATAGTGTTAGACATTAATTCTGCTAATTTGCCTACCACATGAATTTTTTATGGATCCTTCCTTCTCTTATTGAGACATAATTCCCTAATTTCTTTCGTATATATTGGAATATCCTTTATAGCCTGCAGTAGGGAGATTGAAAGTTTTTCCTTGACCAACCTTTCTAGAAAGGGAGGTATATAAGGTACTAATGTTTTCCCTTTTTTACTGTGATTTTTTTACTATGACTTTTCTATATTGATTTTTTTTGGAGTTTTCTAATTTTCTGCTTTTTCTTCTAAAATAACAAGAGATTCTTTTTGTAAAGTTTTTCTAGATCTTAAGTTGATGTTTTGAAGTGGGAGGATTGAGTAGGGGAGTGCCATTCCATCATCAGCATTATACATGGGTTTATCCATTTTATTATTTGGATTTGGTATTGGTTGGGCTGGCAATTGTGTTGGTCAAGGTGGAGGCTGGTTGGATGGCAATTGAAGCTGTTGAGGTTGTTGGCCTAGTTGGGGAGCAAGATTGGGTTGTTGGAAAAATGGGGCTTGATTCTGCTGGTATTGGGGATATGCAGAAGGTTGTTGATAGGGTTGTAGATAGGCCTGTTGATATGTCTGGTTACCATGAGTATACCCTCGCCAATTTGGAGCAGATTGGGCTAATTGAGGAGACCAAGTTTTCCAGGGCATGGGTGCACTCCATGAATTCTGAACAGGAGTTTGATAATTTGAATGAAACTACTGCATAGGATCTTGAGACATACTTGAAAAACATGGCTGCCAAGGTCTTCGTTGTCCCATGAAATAGAGAGACTCCATGCTTTGATTCTCCTCCATTTGGGCTGCCTGCAATTCTTTCAATCTGGGCAATCATCAGTTTTATGATTTGCAGTACATAAGCCACAAATTTGAACAGTATTTAAAGGATATTTCAATCTGGGGCAATCATCAGTTTTATGATTTGCAGTACATAAGCCACAAATTTGAACAGTATTTAAAGGACATTCTTTTAATGGGTGTTTCTTTCTACATTTAGGGCAAAAATAAGACAGGGCTTGATCTTGTTGGTCTTGTTGTTCTTGTATTTTCTTAGTTCTTGATGTTTTGACCTGTGTTCCTAAGGTAGTCAATAGATCAGTCTTAAAATCTCTAACAGATTTCCAAGTTCAGCTCTGGATATGCCACTAGTTGCAGATTTAGTTACTTTGAAAGTTATATCCCTTTTCCCATTTCTAGCCTTTCCTCTTGAATACTTCTGACATAAGTCATGTATCTCATCAAAGGGTAAGTAGGAGATGTCACCTTTTCCCATAACATTCAAAATATCAAGGTATTCTTCTCTTATTCCTTTTAAAAAGATTGTCTGAGTGATCTCGGGTGTCAAGAAATTGTATTTGGATTTCTGCAAGTTGTATGAGAATCTTTCTAGATATTCTTCCAAGATTTCGTCCTCTTGCTAAGACATTCTGAAAATGTCATCTTTTAAATCCTTTGATCTACAATATGCCTGATATTTCCTACGAAAAATTTTCCTCATCTCATCCCAGCTAGTTATAGAATTCTCTCCTAATCCCATGAACCATTTCAAGGCAGTTTCTTTAAGAGTAGCAGGGAAAAGATGAAGTTTGTGAGTGTCATCAGTATATCCATAGGTTCAACACAAGATATCAAATTCGAACAGGAAAGAATCCATATCTTCAGAATTCATACCATAGAAATTTGGTAGGACAGATGGTGGAATATTTTTCATCTTTACCTCTTCTTCCCTATCACGTCTCCTCTCTTCTTCCCTTCTCTCTTGTCTTAGTTTATTTTCCATTTCTAACCTTCTCTCATACTCCCTTCTCTGTTCTGCAGTTGGCCCTTTTGATGTTTCTTCTTCAGCCATTTCAAAAGTATCAACAGTTGTAATGAGTCCTTTTTTATCAGATAAAGAAGTTCCTATTATTTCTATTTTGGGGGGGTTTTTGATAAATATTCCTTTCTCGTCTCTTTGTCTTGACAAAAAACTAGAATCTACTCCGTGTTTTTGAATTTTTCTTTTTATAAGAGAACTAAAGTTCTTAAGTCTGCTTCTAAGATGCCTCCCTGACAACGATGCCAAATGTTGGGCTCCAATCCACTAGTGTAAATTAGACCTTAAGTTTATGTCAATCCAGAGTTTGTAGACTTAGAGGCATATCCCAAATATAGAGACTCAAAGCTAGACCTAACTAGAAATTTAGTTTAACTATGAAACAAATCTATTAAATGCTAGAATTTTGTGACTTTGAAATACAAAACCTCCCTTACAGAAGCAAATTCATTTGATTTCTTAGTTTAACCAGCAATTCATATATGAAATATTCTGAGATAAAAAATTGAACCTAAATCTTAAAAATAGATCACAATACACTGCCTATTATCTCACTGTTGAAAGCAGACAATCATTGATTTCCTTTACAAGAAGACATTCGCAATGTATAACTATCCTCGGCAATTCGATATTGAATAAGCAATGCAATATAAATCATTCCTACAGCGTTTAAACATTTAAATAACAGAGCTCATAACACTGTTCATACAATCTAACTCGTTTTGCAATGTATGAGTAATTAAAATAAGGAAAATCGACTTCTACAGGATTTAATTAAAACATACCACATGCAACGATATAGAAAGATGTGTGCAGACTTGGAAAAGGGGTCCTTCCAATGCTTTGCTTGCACGCACAAATAAAATCATAGAGCTCTAGAACTCAATCGCATTCACCAGATAGAAATGAACATACATAGTAATTTATCAAATCCATAGTCTTTATTTCAAATCCATACATCCATGATCCAGGGGGGTTTCTTTCCTTTGTAAAATCAAATACTTATACAATTTTTTTTCAAAACTAGAAATGCTACAAATCTGGAGGACTCATAATGATATGCGACCCTCGAGATCCTCCATCAGATCCATCAAAATAGGAAAAATCGAAACTGTCCTGTTTTTATGCTAAGTGGTAGCACAGGTGGTCGTCTTTGACTGGCATTGACTTGACACCTGTGAAAGCCATATCATATGTTCGTTATAAATTTAACCATCCTTGGACATCGAGGATATTCCTCCCATCTCTCAGTTTGCACCTAGCTAGCCTGCAAGTATCCAACCTAGGAGAAATTACGGGAAGTTAGCACATTCTATAATTTTGAATAAAACCTTAATTTAAATGCCTTTAAAATATCATAATTCAATTTACTAAGAAGAAACAACATTTATACCTTTGACCAAAGTTTTGTGGATGAAATTAAGGTTTTATGGATCAAGTATGAAGGTTTATGGAGAAAACTGGAAGGTATTTAGATGGAAAAATAGGTAAAAATGGTGCCCAACAAGGACTATATAGCCCCTAAGATGTATAGTTCCTTCTATTCCACCATGGCCATCCCAAGAGACTCATGAAGAAGTTCCACCCAGTGGTATAGATGGAGAACCATGGTTCCAGACCCTGCCAACTATAGGCACAAAGAATTGGTTGAGCAACACCCAAGAGACTATTTCAGACTTGGAGATGTTTAACATATAAGCCTGCTCAAATCCCAATAGTCATAATTGAGGATGACCCTATTGCACCTCAGTATACCTTGGCTATCCCAATTGTTTATGAAGCAACATAGATGACCCCTCCACTAGTCTAGTCCAACAACCAAAGGTTTCCACGACTGTTCTAATTGTAGATGCCCCAACCAGCTAACCAAGTTTTAGAAGCACCATTATATGCAGAAGAGTTAGCAGTTGACCCAACGTTTTAAGTCACAGATGAGTCAGCAGTATAACCTGCAGCACATCAAGATCGAGACCCAGTTCCTATGAAAGAATATTTAGCAGGAACAAATCCCATTCCATGTCCAACCATTATTAAGAATATTAAGTTGTGTATTCATAAAATCAAGTTGCATTGCCCTTAGTTTTACCCACATAGGTAGTACAAAGATAGGAAGTAGCCAGAGATCCTTTTTTCGATAAGTTTATCATCCAATTGGTGTATAATAACATATATAATGCAAGCTTCAAAATTAATCATAAGCTAACAAACGCATTACCCAGATTCCCAGTACAAATTCTCCCATTACAGTTGAGAAATGACACAGCGGACAGTAATAGGAACAGGACCAAAACCATATTATTCTATTAACCAAGAACATTATTATATACAGTCTCAACAGTTTAGAAACTTCGTAGTTGGATTCTACCAGAAGCTACATGTTACATCAATAGTTATATTACCAGCTACCAATACATATGGCAACCCATCTTGATATAAATATGTACCATCCTGATATAAATGTGTATCATCCTGATAGATACAGAGTGATGTGGTTGGTTTCCCCAAAGATATGATGGGCTACTGGAATTAGTTTCCAACACTCTCCCTTAATTTCAATAGCCACATTACAATTGCACAATTTACAAAAAAAAAAATAGTTCATTTTTTTTCCTTCAATTTCTTTATTGTTGCTGCTAGTTTTTAAGTCTTCATCATCGTATTGCTTTCATGACTTAGAGAGTCTTGGCTGCTCTGCTACTACAGATGCTCCATACAACTCCATACTGAAGGTGGAGGATCACTCTACACTCTTCCTTCCCTGCAAGTGGCATATTTCAGCAAACCACTCATCAATGGTGGAGGATCAACCAAATATTACAAAGATTTACAAGGATACATCCTTTAACAAGATTCATTCTTCATAAATCAGTAGCTAACATCAACATTAAGTTCATACAGCATCCAATAGTGGCTTTCGCCAGCATCATCTTCCTCAAAAACACAAAACTTGAAGTTTCTATGGCATACAACATTAAAAAACAAAAGAAACAAATTCTTTGAATCTTTTTAGCACCAGGTTATTTTCTTTCATTTTCCAACGGTGCAAGACTTTGAACCATTTATGTGCTGGATTATTGGTGAATTTCATCTTAACATTCTTCTTCTTGTTTATGCTGCATGGCAGCTTCAAAACTCCATCTTTTGTAGAGCTAAAAGTTGCACAAACACACACAGTTAAAACATTAAATAAACCATAACTTTCTTCATTTTTTTGCTCTCTGGCAGCTTGAACAGATTTCCTTGAAACCTCGATGGTTACATTCTTCTCATGTTTAACTACTACATCATGGGATTTAATAGGCATGGGATTTTCTAGCCACTCCTCAATAAATCTCAACTCAGCTTCATAATCAACAATTTCATACTCTTTTTCTTCCATGGATGCAGTTTTCCAAGCTTCAACTAAGTCTTCTTCCCACACACACAGAACTTAAGCTCAACTGCAAGGCTTCAACAGGCTCAATTTCTTCTACTAGTAGCTCTCCACAACTCTCACGCCTCACAACAAGGCTTAATGATAACCCACTCTCATAACCTCCAGAATGTAGCTCATCTTAAATAGTTTACACAAGGCATGGGGTCTACAAAGCATTCTCTTATCTACATAACTTCCTCCTTGCAGCCTCAAATTCACATTGGTTCCTTCCACACAAGAACCTTCAACAAGGGAAGCTAACAAAGGGATCGCAAGAGCACGTGCTCTACAAGGGTCAGCTAACTCCAACAATTGTTCCTTCCCTTCCTTTCATGCCTGCAATAGAGCTCTCAACGCTCTCAAAGAAACATATTGGAAGGAAAACAGAGCTTGTCTATTTAGTTTCAGGGTTGGTTTCTTTTCAACCAAGCAAGCAATCAACCTCCATTTAAGCTATTGCTTCAGCAATGCCACATCTCCAAAGCATTTGTCACTGCTTCACAGAAGCAGCAGCACCACAATCTGCCTTCACATCCTCTTCAACTTACAAATTTCAAAATAGAGTTCAAGAGAAAAATAATTCTGTTTTATTACAGTGAATTGTACAGGTACATAGGCATCAATGGATCAATTTCCAGATCCTACAATCGAGCTACCGATCCTAAATTTATGATGCATATCCTATAATCAAGTTGTAGATCCTAAAAAAGGATAGGAAACAACCATCTACGGGATAGGAAAGAATCATAGAGAGAATAGGAAAGAATGGGTAAGAATAGGAAAGAATCAGTCCATATCGCAACACTCCCCCTCAAGTTGGTGCATAGATGTCACACATGCCCAACTTGCCCAAAATTTTTGAGAACACTCGACTTGAAACTGCTTTGGTCAGAATATCAGCCAACTGATCCTCTGATGGAATCTTAGGCAACTCCGTAATCTCCTGATCCAACTTCTCCTTAATGAAGAATCTATCTACCTCCACATGTTTTGTTCGATCATGCTGAACCGGATAATGAGCAATATCACATGTTGCTTTATTATCACAATACATTCGAATTGGATGCCTAGGAGAATAGCCCAAATCTTTGAGGAGAAGTCTTAGCCACAATGCTTCACATACTCCAAGTGTCATACCTCTAAATTCATCCTCTGCACTTGATCGGGCAACAACATTTTGTTTTTTGCTTCTCCACGTAACAAGGTTACCTCCTACAAAGGTGAAATAACCTGAAGTAGAACACATGTCATCGATTGCTCCATCCCAGTCAGCATTAGTATATGCATCCACGCTTTGACAATCTTCATTTTTAGTGAATAAAATTCCTTTTCCAAGAGCAGATTTCAGATATCTCAGAATGCGCATAACTACATTCATGTGTTGCTCACCAGGATTATGCATAAACTGGCTAACAATACTCAAGGCATAGGAAAGGTCCGGCCTTGTGTGTGCTAAGTGCATCAATATTCCTATGAGTATCTGGTATCTCCCCTTATCAACTGGTACCTGATCAGACCCAACACATAACTTCAATCCTTCTTCCACTGGTGTATCAGCGGGTTGACATGCTAACATACCAGTTTCCTGTAACAAATCTAAGGCATATTTCCTTTGAGATAGAAAAACCCCTTTATCAAATGGAGACAATTTGATCCCAAGGAAATATTTCAAGGGGCCGAGGTCTTTCATTTAAAATTCTCTAGACAAGTAATCCTGTAGAGCCTCCCTTTCTTTAGGATCATTTCCTGTAACCACCATGTCATCCACATATACAATAAGTGCAGTTATCTTACCCTGTTGTTTCTTTAAGAATAAAGTGTGGTCTGAGTTGGTCCGACAGTAACCAAAGGCTTTCATACATTTTGTGAACCTTCCAAACCATGCTCTTGGAGACTGTTTCAACCCATACAGTGACTTCTTTAATCTGCACACCTTTCGACTATGCGTTTCTGGTACCATGCATCCTAGTGGGAGTTCCATGTAAACTTCTTTGGACAACTCGCCATGTAGAAAGGCGTTCGTCACATCAAACTATTGTAATGGCCAAACCAAGTTTGTAGCAAGAGACAACAAGACTCGTACTGTATTTATTTTAGCTACAGGTGCAAATGTCTCTGTATAATCGATCCCATAGGTTTGGGTGTATCCTTTTTCCACCAGTCTCACCTTAAAGCATTCAATTGCACCATCTGCTTTGTACTTCATAGTGTAAACCCACCGACATCCGACTGGTTTCTTTCCTAGTGAATAGTCAACAAGTTCCTAGGTTTTATTCTCCTGCAAGGATTTCAACTCCTCATTCATAGCGGCTTTCCACCTTGGGTCAGCTAAGGCTTCTTGTACATTGTTAGGAATAGATACAGTAGATAACTGATTTACAAATGACTGATTTGATTCTGACAAATGATGGTTAGACACATAGTGACTCATGGGGTATTTAACGTTACTGGAAATCTCGGGTTCATATGTGGGTTTAGGAATACCTCTTGTGTGACGTTGTGGTAGCTATATTCTAAATGGTTCAGGAGCATCCTCGACAAGCGATTAGTTTGGTGTATCAGCTGCCTGTGGTGTGAGAGACTCAGACAGAGGTGGAGCCACAACTTCAGTTTCTGGGTGTTCATCACTACTTGGATCCAAATTCAAACCACCCACATCCAATTCGCCCACTTCTTGATTCAGCACATCAGAGAGTTCCCCTGCTTCCAAGATGTGAACAACCACATATTCAGAGATGTGATCATCATAGTCTAGAGTCTGAATTTCCTTTTGGTACTCCCCCTGAAGTTTAGGCTCAGAGGAAAAATACATTGAGTCTTCATGAAAAGTTACATCTAATGTAATAAACATTCGTTGGGTTGGAGGATGATAGCATCGATACCCCTTTTGATAAGCAGCATATCCGAGAAAGACACATCGTAGCGCTCGAGGAGACAACTTGTTGCGTTGATGCTTATGGAGGTGTACAAAAGCTACACAACCAAAGATGTGAGGAGATAAATTTGGGATGACTAGAGCAACAATCGCTTCAGCGAGAGCCTGAGATGGTGTCTAGAAATTAATAGTGCTGAAGGGTACCCGGTTGATCAAATATGCTGTAGAGGTAGGTGCTTCTCCCCAATAGGATAACAACATATGGGATTCTATCAATGAAGCATGGACAACCTCCAATAAGTGGTAGTTTTTTCTCTCAGCCACCCCATTCTGCTGAGGTGTATTGGGACAAGTAGTTTGATGAATGGTTATGTGTGCTTTAGATACTACTGAAGTTTAGAACTCAAATATTCTCCTCCATTGTCACTGTGGAGAACCTTAACCTGTGCATTGTACTGAGTACAAACCATTTTATAAAAAATTTGAAATAACAAATTCACTTCACTTTTAGATTTCACCAAGCACACCCAAGTCATCCTGGTACAGTCGTCAATAAAAGTAACAAACCAACGTGATCCACCAAACGTAGTAACTTTGGACGGACCCCAAACATCAGAATGTATGAACATAAAAGGAACTGGACTTTTATTCAAACTAAATGGAAATTAAGCACGATGGATCTTTTCAAGTTCACAAACATCACTGCGGAAACTAGAAACATCAAATTTTACAAATAAACTAGGAAATAATTTCTTCAGGTAACCAAAGGAGGCATGCCCCAAACGTCGATGCCATAACCAGATTTCAAATTTCTTCTTCTCCCCCTCAGATCCATCCATCGTGAAAGCTTGACGTAACTTGTTCGAACTCTTTGACACTAAGTCCAATTAATACATATTTCCTCGCCTAACACCACAACCAATCATTTGCCTCGTTCGGATGTCCTTAAACACACAAAAATCAGGCCAAAAAATTACAATACAAAGTAAGGTAGTGGTGATTTGGGAAACTGACAACAGATTATAATCCAAAGACGGAACAACTAAAACAAAATCTAGATTTTAAGTATCAGTGAGTGGTAAATACCCTTCTCCAATAATTGGGGCCGAAGAGCCATTGGCAGTGGAAACATATTTTTTTGCGTATGGTTTAAGAGGTGAGACCTGTCTAGAATCAAACATCATATGATCCATAGCACTGGAATAAATTATCCATGCACTATTAGAAACAAGTGTAGAAATATTTAAAACCTTACCACCATTACTTGCCACTGCTGCTAATGCCGATATCTGACCAGTAACACCATCCGATGTCTTTGTTTTGATAACTGCAGCACTGGAGGTCCTCTTGGAATTCTTCTTCCATGAATCGCAGCTATGATCCCACCATTCTGGATACCCCACAAGTTCAAAGAAGTGGCTCTTGGTATGACCAGTTTGATTGCAATGAGTGCATTTGTAGGTGGATTTATCAACACCACCTGTGTTCTTAGGCTGGCTTTGGGAAGATGGGTTCTGATTAGACCGATTTCGAGTCACCATGGCTGAAGCTTCAGATTTTTCTGGTTCTCCATTCATCATTTCAAGTCGAACAGATTCACGGTGGACCAAGTCATAACATGCTTCCAATTCAGGGATAGGATCCTTTCTCAAAATTTCACCACGGATTTGTTTGAATTCACCATCTAATCTAGCAAGAAAAATATGCACCCTTTGTCGCTGAACTAATTTTCGGTAAGATTCAACATCATTCTCACTTTCCATAATCATCTTATCACGATGATCCAACTCACAAAAGATCTCAGTTAAATCTCCATAATACACCGAGAGTGTTCTGCCATTCTGTTTCGTAGAGAAGGCCCTCTAATTCAAGACAAACACCTGTAATTCATCTGCTCCATCATAAAAGTATTTTTAAAGAGCTTTCCAAATATCTCGAGCGGTGGGTAAGCGAATATATCGCTTCATGATTTTTGGGGACACAGACATTAGCAGCCATCTCTTGACCTTTTGATTGTCTGCATACCACTTCTCATATCCATCATCCTTCTCAGTAGGTGATTGTGAATTACCACGAATGAAAGAGAGTTTCTCCTTCTCAGCAATAAGCATCTCCATGATTTGAGACCACAAATCATAGTTTGTTTCATCGAGTACAATCCCTACATTGAACGACAAACCTTCAGATTGAATAATAATGGGAGCAGATTTGGTCCCAGATGTTTTAGAATCTGATTTGGCCATGGTTCAATGGAGAGTACTAACTATTTAATCTTCTTGGCTCTAATACCAAGTTCAAAACAGAGTTCAAGAGAAAAATAATTATGTTTTATTACAGTGAATTGTATAGGTACATATACATCAATTGATCAATTTCCAAATCCTACAATCGAGCTACCGATCCTACAGTTATGTTGTGGATCCTATAATCAAGTTGCTGATCCTAAAAAAGGATAGGAAACAACCATCTATAGGATAGGAAAGAATCATAGAGAGAATAGGAAAGAATGGGTAAGAATAGGAAAGAATCAGTCCATATCACAACATACAACCTTCAAAATTCAAACTAAATTGATGTTGAGCCTGCAAAATGACTCGAGCTTTAAATTCTTGAGTGCTCTTCTGGAGCCACACTCACACTGAGCCTGCAAAACGACTCAAGCTTCTTCTGCATAACTCTAATGAATATTGGTTCAACCCTTTCACTCCTTACACGTTTCAAGTGGATCAAGGCTAATATATTCTGCAACTTACACGTTCCAAGTGGATGAAGGCTATATTGTGCAGCTCGAGGGGTTTCCAAGACTCACCCTCGGGTCTGATACCATGTTGAGAAATGGCATAGCTGACAGTAGTAGGCACTGGCCCAAAACCATATTTTTCTATTAACCAAGAACATGATTATATACAGTCTCAACAGTCTAGAAACTTTGTAGTTGGCTTCTACCAGAAGCTACATGTTACATCAATAGTTATATTACTAGCTACCAATACATATGGCAACCCATATTGATATAAATGCGTACCATCCTGATATAAATGCGTATCATCCTGACAGATACAAAGTGATATGGGTGGTTTCCCCAAATCTATGATGGGCTATTGGAATTAGATTCCAAAAATTACCACAATCAGTTCAATTCCCTGTACGATTTAGTCTGATTTCTGTTCAATACGCAACAACCTCGGGGTGGGAAGCTTTGCAAGCAACTGATGAGTATTCCGGGAAGGAGAGGTGATTTGATTCAATTCTATAAACTGATTAGTATTTTGTGGAGGCAAGTTCAAACTAATTAATCTTTTGGGAGAGTAGTTACCACTAATGACCCAATAACATGTCCCCAGTGTTCAACAGCATATCACACATACCCATCATTCACAGGAAAATTACACGTACCTAAGACATAAAATTTTAAAGTTTATTATTTAATTTAATGTGTAATTTAAGTTGAGAAATAAATTCAATATTTAAGGAATGGTGTAAAGTAATGCTACCAAATTATGACACTTTAGTTGCAATGGAAACTCAGAAAAAATAGAAATTTAATGATTAAAAATAAATATTAAAGGTATATATACAAATGTTTAGAACATGATATAAGAATATGAAATATAGACAATTAAATTAATTTTGGCAATATATAACTTTTATTTACGGGAAATTATGATTATAACTCCAAGAACATGGTGTTCTCCTAATGTTGGTATATTTTCTTTTTTCTAAAACATAATGCATATGTTTGTGTTAGGCCCCTATTTTAGTATGCAAACACTATTTTTTTGGGGAAAAAAATTTGCAGAGTATATATATATATATATATATTTGGAATCCGCACATAAATCTCTATAAGTATGTGAAATTTCGTTAGTAACAAACCCTTTTAGCATATGTAGGTTTGAGGTTGAAAAAATAGAAATGAAAAAATATATGTGTTTTGTTAGCTATAGGATCAAACCACAGGTTTGGAAATACAAACCTAAAAACAAAGTGGACAAATCGTCCACCACGAAGGTGGAAAAAGTCATTCACACCATTTTTTAAAATTTTAAACAACATGCATGTTATCAACAAGTGTGTGTGTGTGTTATTGATGCATGCACATTATTAACACATGCACATTATTAACATGCGCAAATTACTTTTACCACCTAATTTTTTTCTCTCTATCTCTCTCTTTATCTCCCATTTTCCATAACCCCCCCTCCTATATCACCTTCTCTCTATATAACCCCTATCATCCTCCCCTTAACCACTAACCACCCCATATATATCTCACTCTCCCCTCCTCCCTCTACCCCCAACCTCATCCCCTCTCTCTATGTCTCTTCTCATTGCACCCCCAACCCCCAACTCTCTCTATCTCTCTCTCCCATCCTCCTCCTACACCTACCCTTGTCCCCTCCCTCTATATCTCCTTGCCTCACCCCTAACCCCCACCTCTATCT
>LPNX010995059.1:340919-397175 GCA_001517045.1 Pseudotsuga menziesii | reverse complement strand
TCTCTCTCTCTCTCTCTCTCTCTCTCTCTCTCTCTCTCTCCCCCCTAACACTAACCACCTCATCATCCCTCTCTCTCTATTGCATATAATGTCTTCACTAATATAACCATTCAAAAATCCATGCTTGAAATCCATTTGGCGTATTTCCCTTTGATATGATGCAACAAGCAAGAATAGTACTTATTGTGTTCATTTTAGTAGTCGTAGCAAAAGCTTCAGTATAATCTATACCTTCTTGTTGAGAGAATCATTTTTTCTACTAACCAATCTTTATGTTTTTCAATCTGTCCATCTACAGTAATCTTCGTTTTATATATCTAGTTACATAATCGTCCACCACTAACCATCAACAATCCCCTTGTGATATATATATATATATATATAGATATATATATATATATAAACCCCCCTAACCCATAACCCTGAACCTCTCTCTCTCTCCCCTCCCACTAACCACCTCACCGTCCCTCTCTCTATTGCATATAAATGTCTTCACTAATATCACCATTCAAAAAGGCATGCTTAACATCCATTTGGTGTATTTTCCTTTGATATGATGCAACAAGTGAGAATAGTTCTCATTGTGTTAATTTTAGCAGTCATAGAAAAAGTTTCAGTATAATCGATACCTTCTTGTTGAGAGAATCATTTTTATACTAACCAAGATTTATATTTTTCAATCTGTCTATCTACAATAATATTTGTTTTATATATCCAAATACATCAAACTGTTAAGTCTTTCTGGGAAGAATGGGAACAAGAGTTCAAGTCTTGTTCTTCATTAACGAGTCATACTCAGTTTGCATGAATTTCACCCATTCAAGATTATCTTTGGCTTGAGAATAGGTAGAGGGATCATTTGTATCCAAACCTTTAGTCAAAAGAGAAAATTCCTATCTAGTTCTATGAGTATCGAAAGGAATACCAACCTCAAAACCTGTAGATTCAAGAGTTTTATGATCCCAAACAGGAAGAGAAGTAGTGGTAGGACCCATACTAGTATCTTCAAAACATTTAGGTGGAGCACTTAAAGAAGAAGGTGAATTAGGATCAATCATAGGAACATAAGGAGAGGAAGGGGTAACAGAGATAGGATTAATAGATGATGAAGGAAAATTCAAGGTAACACATGGTTTAACGGAATCAAGAGGAGGAGAGAATTCATCAAAGTGAAATCTCACCTAATAATGACACCTTGAGTAAAGGGTTTAAACAACCTGTATGCTTTATAATCCTCACAATAACCAGTGAAAATACAATTGTTAGACTCAAACTCTAATTTTTTTCATTTGTCATCTAGGGTATGAGCCCAACATTCACTACCAAATACTTTAAAGTTGCCAATATAAATTTTTCTTCCATTCCATTTTTACTTAGGAGTTACCTGCAAAACCTCTTTAGTAGGAACTCTATTCAAGATATAGTTATCACAACAAATAGTGTTAGCCAAAAAAAAATTATATAATCCTTTAAAAAAAAGTGTACATCTAGCCATTTCAACCAAAGTTGTATTATTTCTTTTAACTACCTCATTTTATTGAGGAGTATAAGGAAAAATATTTTGATGTTGAATACCATGCTTAGATAAATATGCATTAAATTGATTTTTAATGAACTACCCCCATTATCAGTTTTCAAAGTCTTAATACTTTTACTAGATTCATTCTTAGCCATGGATTTAAATCTTGAAAAATAACAAAGGCTTTCACTTTTATGTTTCAAAAATAAACCCAAGATTTGCTACTATAATTGTCAATAAAAGTAAGAAAATAGATTGCATGAGACAAAGAAGGGGTTTCAAGAGGACCACAAATATCACTATGAATTAGTTGCAATGGTTCTTTAACATGCCAAGATTTACCTTTATCAAAAATTTCCTTATGATGTTTTTAACCAAGAATGCAACCTTCACATACACCTTTAGTGGAAGAAATTGAAGGTAATCCAAGTACCATTTTAGACATCATTTGTATTTTCCCATAATCCAAGTGACCTAATATTTCATGCCATAATTTGCTTAGTTCATCATCATGAGCACGATAGGAATCATAAGGGTTTATTTTTACTTAAAACTAGTGAACTTTAAGTATCCAACATTATGTCAACAAAACCAAAAGAAACAATTTTAAATTTTGGTTTGATATCTTTTAACATGTACTTATCAGGCCAATATTCAAATTTATAACCTTTTTGGCATGCACGGTAAACATAAAGAAATTTTATTATAGGAATTCCTTGAACATGAAACACATCTTTCACAGTACCATTAAGAACTAACCTTACCAAATCCTAAAACTGAAAGATGATTACCATCACTTATAGATATTTTATGTTGTGTGTGTTATTTAGTGACATAAGAATTAAACAAAGAAGCTAAACCAATAATGTGATTAGAAGCACCATGATCCATTATCTATTTCACATTAGAACAATAATTACTTGGTTGAACATAATAAGTACACAAGGATGCTGAATGTTCTTCGGAAGACATTTTCTTTGCTTTCGCAAGTTCATGTCTATGTTTAAAGCAACTCTTTTCAAGGTGGTTGGTTTTTCCACCATACTTACAAGGATTAAACACTTTATTTTTGTTGTGCACCATGTTAGAAACATTAGAAGCATCATCAATAGAACTTGATCCTTGATTATATGTTTAGAATTTTTATTAAAATTCTTATTAGGAATATTTTTACTATGTGTTATTAGAGATTTATTATTAGACAATTGACCACTGGCAACTAATCTGTACTAATCATTTATCAAACCTTTACAAAACTATTCAAAAGAGGGTTTGTTAGTACCCTTTGACATTTCAATGGCCCTATTCCTAGTTTGGGTGAACATATCAAAGCAAGAAGGTAATTTTTATTCTAAAAGAATAGTTAGATCATTGTCATTCTTCTTGTAATCAAAACCACAATTATTTAATTTTTCATTATAACTTTTAATTTCAACAATAAATGACTCTATTCTATCAAAATATTTAGGTTCTAACTCATGGATTTTCTTTTCAACATAGTAAGCAGAAGCATCATCACTTTTATAATAAAAAATAAGCTAAGGTTTTCCATACCTCAGTAGGACTATCCACAACCTCAATGCACAACTATAATATATATGATACTTAGACTATGTGAGACTATAAGCATGTCAATCATATTTATGTTCCATGAGAGATAGTTAGATCCAACTAATGCAAGAATAGAAACACCTTATGAATTCATGGTGATAAAGATGTATCATACATTCCACATGAGCAATAGTAACTTTTTGGTGATGACTAGTCCTTAACATAGTAATTACAAGCATCAAGCTATAAAAGCATATATAGAATCTGATTAGATATTCCAACCATTAGCATTGATTCCCTACAATCATCAATACATACACATTGCTATTATAGAGGAAAATCCTCACCCAATGATAAACACATAGGATTATCATGTCCTTTCTAATCAATCCATGTTGAGCAACATAACACCACTAATTTATCAATCATTCCTTTACACAATATTATTACAAGACTAAGGACTAGACTAACAAGCCACATAAGCATTATTCATATAGGATTATCATGGCTATATATTCTATGCTATATTTTTATTATAGTTTCATTTGTATCATATACACACATGATGCACATTTATTTCATAGTACTATCATAACTTGAATGCATTTAAGATGATTCCACCCCCTCATTCTAGAGACGCCTATTCACATGATCATAAGATAGATACAGAGTGCATGCATATTCAAAATAACTACATAAGCACATACTTACTTAACCATATGCTTACCCATAACCTACATGGACAATATATTAGTTCCAAGTACATCACAACAATATAATCACATACTAATGTATACAACAACAATAATTATATCAACACATACCATCTTGTGGCTACCAAGTTGGGAAAGACCAACAACTTACATAATATTTCCAAGTTTAAGGACATAAGAACTACATATATATCTTAACAAGTATTTTAATATGTCGATACCACAATTTTAGAACACTTGACTAATTAAGGGCATCTAGGTGTGCAATTTACATGTTCTGCCCAATCGTAGGAATCATCTGACATATACTCTTTCCTTCATGAGGCTAGACCCGATATGGGAAATGGTTCCACTAGGACAAGGGATGGAAAAAATTATTTCCCAATAATTCTTCTCATCAACTTGACACCAAGTCCACAACCATCCCAGGATAAGAAACAAAAGGATCTACTTGTATTTGATCCTTCATAGGTACAGTGATTATGTCTACTTAATAATACATAAACAGACAAGGGAAATAATCCCATTCCAATCAAATTATCATGACAACAAACACACCAACCATAGTTAACATCAATATATTAGTTTACCATCCATTAATAACATAATTACCTCATAGGCATCAGGCCCTTAACTTACACAAAGGCCTTAAAAACAATGCAACATGGATGGAAATGCACCCATAGCCATCAAAATCATAGAACATATGCACATGCATGTATATGCATTTGTGTAATAGGAAGGGGCCAAGACCTTGCTTTCCAAACCCTATACATGGACAAGTATTTGTCCATCACAATATCCAAACGCTAACAATATCCATCTAACACGTAGGCCACAATACACATTCATATGCATAAGGAGGCAATGTATAACCCTAATTAAACATGAACCAATCATTAGTATACACTCAAATGCATAGAAGTCCATCCTTCAATCTTCAATACACAGTGATGGTAGCAATAACATGCATAAGAGCCATAGCAACTAGTGTTGGAATATATTAAACCCACTCATAACTTAGGATAAAATAATTAATCATTATTTGATTAATTATTCACCCACTAGCTTAATTAGTTGGCATCCACTTGCACCTTAAAGTCAATACATGCCATCTATATCCTAGGAATGATTTATTTCTAATTCTGGGTTGATATTGACCACCTTTTGACCATCCAAAATTAGTATACAACACTTTACAACAGATTCTTCTTTATTCTATTTTTCTTGCTATTCTGTGGATAAGGTAAAGATAGTCAAACTAGGAAACTGGGTCCTTTTGTTATCAACCCATCCTTCATGAATTTTCCTCCATTTTCTAGGATTAGCATGTTTTTTCCATCTCCTTGACAACTCACTCGTGCTTTTTCCAATTCGTGAGGTCCTTGATAGATTTGGGAAGTGCTTTAGCCACTTATGAGGGTTTGCTATATTTTGGTAAGTCAGCCTTTTTGAGCTTTATGAGTTGTCTCCATATAACTCGATTTTCCTATGAGGGATGTACTATTTATGTACACTATTATTCATCATTATTCAATGGAAGGATACACACCAATATTCATCTCTTCATTCATGTGATTCAGTCTCTTTTCTTCTCTTTATTTTTCATGTGTATGCTTGTGAGAATTCTTAGTAGCAAGATCTATTTCCTATGCTTCTTCTTAGCATCATTCCTCATAGCATTGATCTATTATTTCTACAACTAGAATACTCTGTAAGGAACTATTGATCATATCGTTACCATTCAAGGAAATGCCTTATTACTACACACATACAAGATCAATTTAAATAAAGGATCACAAATGGGAAAATCCCTCTCCACTAAACATAGAATAAGACTGTAAAAAGGATCATCAAGGTAAAAGGCCTCCCTTCTTCCACAATAACCTATTTACCATTAGGAATAAGGTCATAGAGCTAATCCTTCTCTTGTACCCATTGAGATATAAGGATAATTACATATTACTTCCATGAAGGGTATGCCCTCTCAATCCATCCACTCTCATGAGAAGAGACACATATAAATTATCTCTAATAGAGGAGGTTAATTCCAACCCTCACATACCCGTGAAAACATACTTGCAAATACAAAACATACATGCACTAAACAACCAGAAAGGTCCTACCCCATCATAACTAGTAGGTATATCTATAATACACAATTGTAATTGAAGTCACCAATTGATAATTCATACCATAAGATGGAATCACCATCATACCCCATCCTTTACAAGTATCGCAACAATGCAACCATACATAACACAAAAAAATACATCTTGCAACAAAACCACAAGGATAGGGCTTCACCCTTCCCAATATATGCATATATAATATAATTGTTGCAACATTATATATGTACATAATCAAATGCATCTAGTGGTGGGGGATGCACCCTCCACCACCATAAATATAGTTCAAAATAGGCCACGAGGGGTTGTGCCCTCTACCATCTCATATATATATAAACAATTGAAACAAATTTTGAAACCAATACCAGCAGGGGTAGGTATGTGCCATACACCAAGATACATAGGAATGCAATGAAATGGGAGGTGCATCCTCCCAAGAAGGAAGACACCCTCAACAGTCATCAATTAAGCTGAAAAATGATTTAAAAGAGCCATGGGAGGGAAATAACCCTCAACACTCAACAATTAAACTAGTAACTGGTTTAAAACAACCAACAGAGGGAAAACGCCCTCAACACTCAACAATTCAACTGGAAAATGGTTTAAAACATTTTCCACCAGAGGGAAAATTCCCTCAACACTCAGTAATTCAACTAGAAAATGATTTAAAAGAGCCATGAGAGGGAAAACACCCTCAACACTTAGTAATTCAACTGGAAAATGATTTAAAATAGCTTCCACCAAAGGGAAAATTCCCTCAACAATCAATAATGAAAATAACAAATGATTTAAAGGAACCCTGAGAGGGAAAATGCCCTCAACACTCAACAATTCAACTAGCAATTGATTTAAAAGAGCAATGAGAGGGAAAATGACCTCAACCCTCGAAAATTGAATTGGAAATTGATTTAAAAGAGAATTGAGAGGGAAAAATCACTCACTACTACAACAAAAAAAATCCAACATTGTTAAATTAATGTAGAGAAGCATAATTCCCTCCATAGCAATAGCCATAAAATTCAACATCATTTAAATAATGTAAAGAGGAAAATTCCCTCCAAATTGTTTGCTAAAAAATAATAATAATATATTTACATACATATAGGAAGTCACAGGTTCCAAGAGAAATAAGGAGGGGTGTAGACTCTCCTCACGAGTTTGATCCTCTCCCTCACTCTCTGGAACCAAGGCCAATGCAATAAATTAGACATGAAGAATGAGCAACTAGTAGAACATGGGGATTCCCTCTTCCATCTAATAGAATTAACCCCCAACCACTAAGATATTCTTTTTTAAATACAAATTCAACACCCTCTTTTCAATTCCTAGTTATGCCAAAAATAAAACAAAATAAAATGAATAAAAAACCACTCGTTGGGAAAATGGCCCATTTCCCCAAAATAGACCAGAAGAAGAATCTAAAATAATTCAATGAAACATGCCACATATATTGGAAATAAAATAAAAAGGAAAACATAACCACCATTGAGACAAGCATCCCATTTCCCCAAAATTGACAAGGGATTACTAATCAATGCAACCACTGCCATCCAAGTGGCATAATTAGGCCTATAAAAACATACCATCAATAGAAATCCCAAAAAATCCATATAGGGTATAAATGACAGTTAATAATTATTCTCTTAATTAATAATAATAAAACTATATCAACTCAATAACGTTGCATTAAATTAATAATGATAAGAGTACATATTATTTTCCTTCTAGAAAATAATCACATACATGTCATTAAATTAATAATGACAATTATTTACTTATGAAGTAATAATCATATTACTTACTTATCATTAAGATAAGAAATAATAACTTACCTCTATTATAGAATCCATAGATTATTAATCCATTTTATACTATAGGTCACACATATTTTAAGCACTCATTAGATGCACCTATCATAATTAGTATTGGGCTCTTATTAATAATTAATAATGTTATAAATAGTCAAGGGTACTAGTACTAGCAATCATAAGGCTATCCCTTTACTAATATTATTAGTATAGTAGTAAGCTCATGCCACAGGTCATAGGATTGTTAGGATACTAACTCACCACAACCATGCATACATACAATCTATATGTTTCCCCTCTATGGGTTATTAAGAAAACAAGACACGCTAGTATTACTAATACTAGTGACAAATCACTAGTTCATTAGCGAGTAACAGGTCAAGCAATCTTAGAATCTACCCACAGTCTCATGAGGCTTCACTAGCCCCTTTCCCTTTCCTAGTGTACACCATTCTCCCTTCATTACCGTGGTCTTGAACCCCTTTATCTTTGTTTTAATTTTCATCATTTACATTTTACATCACATCACTATGCATTCACTAACGCATGGTTTAATATCACATGACAATGCTAGCAATGCTACATTGTTTAATGGTGGCAACTTGGCCTTGAGATCCTCACCATGAAGCTTTAAATAGATATACTTTTTAAACTTAGCCAAAACCACAGAACTGTGGACAAGGGGTATTACAATTCAAATGATAGAAATAAGGATGGGATATAAAGTTACATATTAAATCATCTTCAGTGTCATTCTTAAAATTAGGTTTTGTCCAAGTTTGAGTAGAGGTTGAATAATCTCTTCAGTGACTATCCTCATCTTTTCTCAGAAGAGCCATTTTTTAATTCAAGTAGGTCTTGGATGGAGTATTTAAGGTAATATTTTTGGTCGAGTCTATGGGAGATGTTCATTCCCCTTGATTTGCAACCAATGTAAGAATTAGTCGTATTTAACCATGGCCCACCCTAAATTCATGGGTAGCAATCGAGGTTAGATTTTGGCTCTAACACTTGATGGGATAGGATATTACAACAATATTCAATCAATATTTTAGAATCCAAATTAGTCCTTAAAGACACCACCATCGAAGTTTTGGGCCGAGATATTCCAGTATTGCATAAATTTTCTCATTCCCTAACTTATACTTTAATTATCAACTTTGGGGCATAACACTTTAGAGGTTTTATGAATTGTATGTGTAATTAAAAGTCTTAACCTACTCATATGTATCCTATGAATGATATGCAACTAACTAAGTCTAATTTATATTACCAAGACAAATTCCCAACTTTGACTATTCATCCCCCTCTACACTGCATCCCATTGAGTTCATGATATCCAGTCTTAACTCCCTTGGCAATGTGAAAGGGTAGAGAGTTCTAGGATATTTTAATGAAGAGCTAAGTTAAATGAGTCTAGTCAATCAATGAATCTATGATCCTTTAGTTGATACTTGATCACTCAATCCTTACAACTTTATTTTTCCTCAGAACAATCCTTACAACTTTAGCAACAATAAAAGATTGAAATAGTTTACTTCAAAGCAATGAACATTGTAAATTAAAGGAATAAAATAAATGCATGAAAGTAAAGTAATGTTGGAAATGAAATTACAACAATTAAAGGAGTTAGAGAGAAAGCATTTGAAAATAAAATGCATGAAGAAAACTACAACCATCAAACAAAATAATACGATAACCATCTAATCTATATGTATAGGAGATTCAATGCCCATTGAAACTTTGGAGATGGCCCAAAACTTCAAGCAAGCAATGGGGTGAATCCCCCAAGATAAAAGCATTGTTTACAACAAAAGACTTGAACCAAAAATACATCTTCCTTCCAAATTCAAATTTACAAATTTATTGTAGAAAATAGATGAATGAAAAAGATATAAATGAATACGAATCAAATATATTATCATATGATCATATTGTGCTTGAAGATAGATCTTAATGTATATCCTAATTAATCCCTTGATTCACGAGAGCTTCCCCCTAGAAATATGCATTATGTCTTATGAGAATCTGAACCTTCTCATGCAATTCAAATTTCTTGGAAAACCAATGAATTAATGTTTTTTTGAGTGCTGGAAACTCCTTAATGAGGAAAAGGGACAAGATCCCTTGAAATGATCATCATGTTGGACACATCAAGCATAATGAGAGGAGGGGTGAACAGTGTGTATAGATTTTGTTACTTTTTCAGCATTAACAATCATCATCGGCTTATTCAATATTATGCAAAGTACGTTGTTATCATTATACCAGCATAGAATCAAATCCTAATCTCTATCAAGGGCCAAGAGGGATCAAATCTCTCGAGGTGAAAACCTCTTATTAAGTATTGCACTCAAGGATCCATTGATTTGATTCAAACCAAAAGACACATCTTTTTATTTAAGGTAGATGCATATAATATTTTTATTATTAATATTTAATATTATTTATGGTAGACATATAATATTTTTATTATTAATATTTAATATTATTTATGACAGACATATAATATTTTTTATTATTTTTTATTTTGTTAGGAACGAACATTACAACATCTCCCCCATACATGGTTTTAAAACCATGTGCAAGGCCCTCCTAAAACCATGGGTTGTTTAGGAGGCCTTGCACATGGTCTTAAAACCATTTGCAAGGCCCTCCTAAACCATGTACAATAAAACCATGGGTTGTTTAGGAGGCCTTGCACATGGTTTTAAAACCATTTGCAACGCCCTCCTAAACCATGGGTTTTTTAGGACAAGGCCAACATTTTTTTGCGGATAATGCAATTTTTATTTTTAATTATTTTGTTAGGTAGGAACATTATAACATCTCCCCCATATTGTGTTGTTTTTTTTTACTGACATTTTTTTGCGCATAATTAAATTTTTTATTTTTTATTGTTTTGTTAGGTAAAGACATTACAACATCTCCCCCATATTAGGTTTTTTTTGTGGCCAACATTTATTTTGGTGGATAATTAAAATTTTATTTTTTTATTATTTTGTTAGTAACAAACGTTACAACATAATATCGACAACGTTACAAGATCTTCCACATAACGTTACAAGATATCCCTCATACTAGATTGTAGAGCGCCTATCAGCGCAATAAAAAATTATAGCTCATCATCACATATCATCATATCATCATCACATAAGAAGCATAGAAAAACATAGTACACAAGATTTTTATGTGGAAACTCAAGTCCCGAGGGAAAAACCACAGAAGCCTTATAATAATAGTTTTCCAGCAACAACTAGAAAGAGGTAACAACCCCCTTATTACAATGACTTCAATTCTCCAACTACAACTGGAAGGAGGATACAACCCCTTGATTTACAGGCTACAACCTAAAGGAAGCTTGAACTCCCTAGTTCTCTGGCTACAACCCCCTTTCCTTGCCCAGTCCTTCCACCCTGATATGAAGATAGAAATTATTGAACCATGACCGCACTGATCCTATGGGCCTTCTAATCAATGCTTGTACTACACTTCACAATTTGTACCACACTGCACAACCACTGCCACTACTAACCATTTCTCATCATTTGATCACTACTCATCAATTGATCAATGGCCATCGTATCACACTGCTCATCAACCTGTACAATCAACCTATCCAATCAAGTTGTACCAATCAATATGTTGCTCACATCAACAGACTTAGTCAATCTGAGTCAAACCAACTACACACCAAACTCATCCCACCTAATTTAAACCAACTGCTCATACAACTTAGCCAATCTGAGTCATACCAAATGAACATAAGGTAACTTGTGCCAATACTTCTCAATTGAACCAACTTGTACCAAGCTTCTTGTGTACTTGTTCCAAATCAATCATATACTTTTGTTAATCTAATCAAGTGCTCTGAGAGTCAACCAACCCTTCTTACTTGGCCTAGTTCATCAAGTAAGAGACACATTTGAGAAACTAAGAGACTTTGCATACGACCAACCAAACTTTGTCCAATCACACTCAACCCAATGACACCACAACCAACCTCAATCACAATCAAGGATTACTTAACAGTTAAACATGATATACCTCAACCAACCAACCTTAGCCAAGACTATAAAATACTTAACCAACTATTTCAAACTCATTCAACCTCATAAATTATTAGACACAAAAATATTTTTCACTCCACTCAAATCAAGCCAACAAGTCAAACAAATATCAAGCAAATAATCACTTACAATACTGTCAAAGGTTTTCATTAACAGTCAATAACAGTCTAGCTCCACTTAGGTCAAATACACATTGATCAACACTTGTCAAACTTGCTTAAAAAAAACACTTAGTTTGATCAAAGAAATCATTCACAAGATCTATTACTTACATGTCAACTTTGTATTCAACACTACACTATACAACAGTCAAAATAAACACCAAAATCTATGCCAACAATATCCAAGATAACTATCAAGATCACATCAAGATATATTCCAAGATAACCATCGCCATATCCTCCATAACATATTCAATGGCTTCAAATATATATACCAATATATAGGCTCATGTACTAATATCAAAGATGAACTCTATCTATGAGAGACATGTGTCATCACAAGAGAAACCTAGAAGCATGAACCATAAATTTTTGAAGATCACAAGATGAAGCAACAATAGACACACCAAAATAAACTCTATATCATGTCATTACATATCCCTTGCATCAATCTTTCCAATGAGCTAAGAATTTTGTAATTTTGATTATGTATGAGAAAGTTATGCCAATTTTAGTGAATCTCTTCAATCCTCAAAGATGCCCAAAAAATTATCCTCCACAAAGTTTCACACTTTTCTCCAAGAACAGTGAAATACCAAAGCGAGACTTGATTAATGAACAAATGAAATGTTTGATATTCTATTTATATAGTTCATGGACGAAAGTTAGTACCTCAAACTGGGCTGACATGCAATTCAAAATTACAAATAATTAAACTCTCTTTTGTTTGGTTGGTTGGCCCAAAAAGGTGGGGTACACCAACTTCAAAAAATCATATCTCTTCAACTGTAAGGAGTTATAAGATGCTCAACATATCAACGGAAATGGCTTGATGAGATATATATCCGTATGATGCGTTTATTTGCAAATTATTGGTCTAATACCCTTAAATTCTTCAATTTGTTTAGGACTTCAAATATTTTACACATAAAGGTGCCAAAGACCATGTTAACTTATGCATAAGTTCCAAGGTGAAAGGATTCAATGGACATCATCAAAGGCATGAGGTATTCATTGGTATTCACATCCACAGACTTCACATCAACAAGGAGGAGGGCTCCACCATATATTCATCATAACAAGGGTATAAAGGACCCCAACACCACCAATCAAGTGGGAACAAAGACTTTTTCAAGAATATTATCACCATATTCAAGGTCTCCATATCATTAAAAACATATCCAATGGTTCCACTATATATCTTCATCACAATAAGAGTACCAACACTCCAAAAGAGGGGTACAAATACCTCGCCACTAGTTTGCAACACCTTATGGGATTCATATGCATGATCACAAGGCTACACCATGTCAATGAACATATAGTGTCTAAGGGCCATCAAACCACCATATGTGTGGGTTCAAGACCCAAAATTCCATGGACCCCATAAGAATGGGTTACAACATACCACCATAAGTGTGGGTTCCAAGACCCAAGTTTCCACATGGAAGAGGATCAATATCTAATATTGTGGACTCAAGGACCCCACAAGAATTTAATAAACTCAAGACCATCCAATGCAAGCAATGGGATATAGCATCAACATATCAAGGTACTTACACACATGAGCCACATCATCCATCCAACAACCAATCAATAGACCAAAACAATTACAAGCATAACAAGCATCACAAAGACCAGTATCCATAGGTGAACCAGGATCAAGGAACTCGACAATGGACTCAAATGGGACCAAGATACAACTTATGGGAACTTGACCAAGTCAATGGGTAACCAAGGATTTTTCCATTGTTCCAAGGAATCCAAGGGCTTCAAGCTTGGGCTTGGATGAGGTCAAAAGGGATCCTCCGACACAGCCAACCACAAACTAAACACTAACCCTTAGGGGATCCACAAGAGGCACCAAGGACTCAACAGTTGGCATCAATGACCAGACACCATTGGAATCAATGACAACTTAATCAAAACATCATGCATTTAGTTGTCTAGAGTCTTAAGTGATTGATATGTTGTTTCCTATGGTAATTTGATTCTCTTGACTCTTAGTCTTTGAACCACATTAATTTTACAAGTTGTAATGCCTCGATCAACCATAAGGAATATTTTATAGATATAATAAAAAAAGAATCAAGACATTTTCATAAGATAAAAAAAATGCATGTCTACAAGCAAAGTTGATCTAACCATTTTCAATTTATCATAATATTGATTTAATTGGACAAGAAGGAAGACATACATGTAAGCCAAATAAATGCTGAAAAATGTACCTTTGAACTTATACTATAAATGTTGGAAAAAATATGTGGGGGACGACTCTCCACCCAACCAACTTCTCAGCAAAACATTGAGATCCCCCAGGCTTTGATCCAATAAACCCAATCCAAATCTATTATCTTACCTCATGTAACCATTACACCAAGAATCCAAGAAGAATGTAATACCCTTCCCCTCCATTACTCCTACTTTTTAAAGATTATATTTCCTCTTTGGTACTTTCACCGTGTATAATTAATTAATTTTAATTAACAAATTCCCCTTTTATTAATTATTTTTATTGTTTTAATATTCAATATACATATTCCTTACTTTTCCTATGTTTTATTTATAACTCATTTAATACAATATTTTAGTTGTTACATACTTCCCACATTCAGAAAACTTCATCCCAAAGTTACATCATATATATGTAGTATTTAATATGCTCAAACATCACATAATATGCACCTAAGTAAATAATAATAAGGCATGGGTGAGAGAGTTATTAGTGTGGCTAGTATGGTTAATTCTTGCATCTGTGATAATAACAAATAAAATAACCTATATTAATTTATTTTCTTGATTATTCTTACTAGATGTCTATTGTGTAACCAATTCATATCATTATGTATCGATCAATTCATATTATTAGGTATAATTATTATCTTTATATATAGTTTAATTCCTCCCTTACACATCGTCACCTTGATAATCATACCATCTGCCACATCCATAAACTTACACACAAAACATTTGATAGTACCACTCTCCATGGGATGTTCCCTCTACTGTAGTGTGATTCCATAGTAGGCATCAAAATTTTCTTAGTAAGTTACCACAACTTCAATCACCCTCCCACTTTCGTTTTTGTCAACCTCAAAGGCCTCATATGGGGTAGGCTAGGCATCTGGTTACTAGTACACTACTCCAGTGTACCCTGGGCATATCGAAAGGTCGACCCAAATTCCTCCCTATCATGCCTAAATGTAACTAACCCTAGGAATCATAAGTCCTTCTCCATATGCCTCCCATTGGTGAGTACTCTAGGAATAGAATTTCGGTATCCCCAAAAGTTAAAAGAACTACAAGCATATGTTTATTGGTTGAGTTGTCCCCAACCCATAAGGTATTACTTATAGACATTCTCATTCATGGTTATGGGATCCCACTAATTACTAGAATGAATTTTCCTTTAGGACCTTGAGTGGATTTTACGCTAATTAACACCTCTCAACATCCAAATAACACATTAGTTATAATCATAGCATCATATTCTCATAGAAAAAAACTACATGTTACCATTACAAGACAACATGGGAACACAACATCGTTTTTGTCATCACAATATAATAATGCATCACATGTCAATGCATTCCAACATAAATCATATTTCTATAAAAACTACATGCTCATGCATGCCATCATATCATGAAATCACCTCATCATATATTAAGACATCATATCATCATGAATATGGTAATAATCTCAACAAATATAATATGTAGAACAATAATATTGTGATTAATCAACTTGACACAATATAGTATTGGTTGAAATAAATCAAATGTGTATGTTGGTGTCAAAGAAAAAAGCATCACCATACCAAGGTTTTCTCTTTCAAAGGAGGGCCAACATGTATAACTAAGAAAAATTATAATTGAATAATATTTGTTTTTGAATCCAACATTTAATTTCCTGATGTTGGGAGGGGGTATTAAGGAAGAACCATGCATTTAAAGATCAATATAGGATTCCTGTATCCCTTAGTTAACTTGTTTGGAGGTTGTTTTCTATAAGTACATCAATTTTGAATGAATGCGTTTTTTGCAGAATTGTTGGTCTGCCTCTTCCACAAAGAGGTGTTGTCACCTACAATTTCATCCACAATGTGAAGAGAAACACGTTTAATGTAGACTAGGTTGACATCTTCTTCTTCTTTTTTATGTTCACTACAACTTAAGGTTTTTATTCCATTATTCAAAGGACTTGAAAAATAATAAAACATCTAATAATAGGACCAACAATCTAAAGGAGTCCAATTTGGAGGATGGAGCACTATTTTCGAAGGATTTGTAGGTTGGTCTTCTTAATAAGGACAAAAATCATGTTCAATTTCCAAACATATCCATTTTTGTTCTCAACGTCAACTTCACTACATCCATAACTGTACAAGGGTTGTGCATCTCATAACAGTGCCAAGTCCTCAACTAAATAAAACTTGAGAATAAATTGTGTTTGGAAAGAAGAAACAACAATAGATTGTAGAATTATTTCTCTTTCTTAATTTATTTATTTGTCATAGACTTAAACTCTATTTAGTGTTCATACTTCAGTTTCTAATATCTTTGTTGTAAAATAGGAACATGATCTATTTTGTAAGCGCTATTCTATGCATGTTATTACTCATTGGTCATTAAGGCCTATTTCATTTTGTATTCTACTTCCTACTATCTTGTTTATAACTTTTCCACTACTAGATGGATGATGTTATATAGTTAGAATTCACATCTTATTCTGCTTACTATCTGATTTTTAACTTTGCAACTTCTTAGTGTTTGGCTTGCGAGTTGCAAATTTTTGAGACTTGAACTAGATGGATGATGTTCTAAATTATTATTAATTCTAAATTCTTAATAATGCTATATTTTTCTATTACCATCACTCAAATCTATGTTTTCATATTTTATCCAAGTAATTAGGCATTTTGCACCTTATATATGTGTGTTTCTGTGTATTATACCATATAAAAATATATTTCAGTGTGTGTGTATAGATAACACTCACCATTCCCAATGTCGGATTCACTCTACTAAGTTCCATGGAAACATTAATTTCTCCATTGGAAAAACCATTTTTTAAGGTTGGAATTTCCTTCCTTTCATGGAATTTCACTCTACCACAAGAAAGAGGTAGAACAATATTGTCGACATCAAGGGACATATTTTATTGGTCCTTCATCACATAAGAAAAGTGACATGAGAGTGTCAAGTAGCTTAAGGGTTGTGATCATTTCAGAGGCACTTGATTATAGGAAAAGGATATTGGACCTTGGATTGACTATAATCTTGAATAAACTACATATTCATAAACTATATAAAATATCAAATGTAAACATAGAAAACCATAGAGGTTGTCCATACCCATCGTTAGAATGAAAACCATATTTCATTGTTGTAAACATTAGCCATAGGATGTGCATATATAATCTATTTTGAAAATGAAATATAATCTATTACATAGACACAACTCTATATGCTCAAACACAATAAATAGAAATGGAATCAAATTAATCTGAGTATTTTGGAAGAATAGGAATCCCTAAAGAAATATATGTTTGAAAAAAATAGCCTTCACTTTCTAAAAAAAAAAAGGGATAGATATTTGGATTTTCAAAGAAATCAAATTAAGTATATTTAAATCATTTGAAACAATTATGTCATTTCTGCAGGACTTAGAATTTGTCTCCATCATATTTAGTCTGTTTCCATAAATTGTAACTTGAAATAAAAACCATTTTGTTACTAATATTAAGACTTTCAAATAATTGAGAAACTTGTTACATCAAATCCTTGTACTTACTACAAAATATCCATAGTACTTCAATGGTCTCATGTATCTATTTACTAGTATAGAAACCCAACTTGCAAGATCCAAATGCCAAAAGTAATAAAATATTGTATTTTTCCCGAATGATTAAAGCTAGAATCTAATAATGATTTTCTTAAAAATAATAGTTGTTTATCATCGATGATAAAAATTTGATCCTTTTTCAGTTAATGTCTGAAGAATGAATTTTCAAAGTACACTGCAATAATTTAAAGCATTAAGTGAACACTAAAATAATGATTGTGAAAATATCATCTTAGTATTTAATCATTTAACATGTCCATGAGGGGATAAAGCACAAATTGTAATGATTAGAAAATAATTATTACTTACTAGATGGAATATGGGACATGGAGATCATACAACCCCCAATCTGAGGAACTACTTTTAGATGCCATACCACTCATAAGTTCAAAAATTATCCTAGATAGTTTTGCTCCCTTCATATAATTTTCTTGTTCATATGGAGGTCCCTTTGTCTGGGATATATTTATATTTTCTTGCTTCTTATTATTAACCACAAGAATTGTAACCTTAATTTCAAAAGGAATCTAAAATTCAACCTTTTCTCCATCATGCCCCGATGCCTCAATCTTTGCACCCTCACCAATAAATAATTGAATATTCAATTTACGTTTTGTCCTTTTCCATAATCCTTTAGTTCTAATGACTAAGATAGAAATAGTAGATGACAATGATTAAGATTTATAATTTTTTAGAAGGAACTGCCCCCATTTGTATTCATATCCATGACCATCATCATAAAAAGTAACCCTTTCACATTTCCTTGTTCATCTAGGTCCACAAGGAGTGTTAGTGTGTTAGTGGGGTTTGCTTCACATATGCGTTGGATACATGTACCTACTGGAATAATAGATCCACCGTGAAAATACAATAATGGTAGTTTGGGATCATTATCGTCAAAGTAAAAATGCCTCCAAACACCTTTGACGTCGTAAGATGTCATAGCTAGAATTGGAAGGAAAATCCAAACAAAATAACTCTTAATATTATAATATTGAGTTATCCCACATTTATAATAGAGAAAAATACTTTGTTTACCATTCTTTATATAAAGAGGTGGAAACCCATTTATGCCACATGTATTTTGGGATGTTATTATTCAATACCTCTTGGTATATAATAGAGGTGAGGGGGAGCCTTTAGGGGTATCTTGTAAATGCATTGTGATGTATTTGTAATAGCATGGGAAAGCATGTTAAGTGGATCTCAAGTTGTAATGTTGTATATATTTTGAGGAATAAGAAGATTTTCCCTTCCTGTGGATGTTTCCCTATTTGGGGTCTTACCACTTATATCCAGTTTCTCTAGTCTATTCTCTTGTATCCATTTTAATTCATGTTATTTGTTGTTTAATTATATGTAAGTATAGAATAGTTCATGCTATACATGTTTTGTATTGTCATATTATTTTCTCATATTCTTAATATTCTAACATGGTATCAGAGAAGGCTGTTATACTCAACCTTATACAATAAAATATTAGGTTTAATTTGTTTTCAAACAACATTGCCTCGTGTTTTTATTACTTGAGCACTTTATATTTCGTAGTTTTGTGACCCAATCTACAATACCCAAGTGGTATATTTTCATATCTAGGCTTTATTCTACATATTTGATTTTTTTTTCAAACACTAACTTTCACCATTAATTTTTTTAAAATTTCAATTTTTTTCTTAATTTATTTTTGTAGTTTTGAATTGAAATCTATTGTAGTTTTGAATTGAAATATATTCTACATATTTCAATTTTTTCAAACCCTAACTTTCAACATTAATTTTTAAAAAATTGAAAATTTTCAAGTTTTTTCTTGATTATTTATGTAGTTTTTGAATTGAAATCTATTGTAGTTTTGTAGTTTTGAATTGAAATCTAGCATCAATGATCTATATTTTGGCTTGCATATCTAGGTACTTAGTTGGTTTTGTTTCAGGTTATTGCATGTTTCCATCCATATGGTTTCAATGGTAGTTTTAGAGATTTTTCTGTAGGTTTTCCTGATTTTGAGAGTCATACATGCCCTATACATTACTAGAGTGCATACATGCCTACCTTTAGAAATCCACATATGCATTGTTTTTGGTGATTTTTTTCTCTTTCGGCAATTTTTGTTCATTGTTCTATACAGAGAAGTTGTAGATCCATCGGTTAGTTATATAAAGGTTTCAACATTGGTGAGAAAATTCTAATTTTACATCTCTTTCGTCTCTTTGTGAAAATTCAATTTTTTTGGATTTTGATTTTAGGATTTTATCACCATAAATTCATAAGTTGTTTCTATCTTGCATTTGTTGGATCCAACAATATATCATGGAAGAAAAAGATGACTAACATGCTTAGGAGTAAGAACATATGGAGGTTAACTAAAGGTGATATAACCAAACCAACCAATGCAAAAGACTTGGAAATATGGGAATATCGATGTGATTAAGCAAGAGGAATCATTGGACAAACTGTCTCAGATAGCTTATAGGTGCGCATTGAGGTTTTAGATAGTCCTATTGAGGTATGGAAAACCTTAGCTTATTTTTTTGATAAGTGACGATGTTTTTGCTTACTATGTTGAAAATAAAATCCATGAGCTAGACCCTAAAGATTTTGATAAAAGAGAGTCATTTATTGTTGAAATTAAAATTTATAATGAAAAAATAAATAATTTTGGTTTTGATTACAAGAAGAATGACAATGCTCTAACTATTCTTGTAGAATAAAAATTACCTTCTTGCTTCGATATGTTCATCCAAGCTAGGAATAGGGCCATTGAAATGTCAAAGGGTACTCGAAACCCTCTTTTGAATAGTTTTGTAAAGGTTTGATAAATGATCAGTATAGATTAATTTCTAGCGGTCAATTTTCTAATAATAAAGCTCTAATAGCACATAGTAAAAATATTCCTAATAATAATTTTAATAAAAATTCTAAACATATAATTGGGGATCAAGTTCTATTGATGATGATTCTAATGTTTCTAACATGGTTTGTAAAAAAAATAAAGTATTTAATCCTTGTAAATTTGGTGGCAAAACTGACCACCCTGAAAATAGTTGCTTTAAATAGATACATGAACTTGCGCAAGGAAAGAAAAAGTATTCCGAAGAACAGTTGGTATCCTTGTGTACTTATTCTATTCAACCAAGTAATTATTCTTCTAATGTGAAATAAATAATGGATCATGGCTCTTCTAATCACATGACTGGTTTAGCTAAGATTCTTTGTTTAATTCTTATGCCACTAAATAACACACTCAACATAAAATATATATAAGTGATTGCAATCACCTTTCATATTTAGGATTTGGTAATGTTAGTGTTCCTAATGGTACTTTGAAAGATGTGTTTCATGTTTAAGGAATTCCCATCAACTTTATTTATGTTTATCGTGCATGCCAAAAGGTTATAAATTTGAAGCTTAGCCTAATAAGTATGTGTTAACAGATATCAAACAAAAGATTAAAATTGTTTCTTATGGTTTTGTTGATCATAATGTTGGATACTGTAAGTTTACTAGTTTTAATTCAAGTAACAATAAACCATTTTATTCCTATCATGCTCATGTTGATGAACTAAGAAAATTATGGCAAGAAACATTAGGTCACTTGAATTATGGGAAAATGCAAATGATGTCTAAAATGGTACTTGGGTTACCTTCATTTTCTTCCACTAAAGGTGTTTGTGAAGGTTGCGCTCTTGGTTACAAACATCATGAGGAAATGTTTGATAAAGCTAAATCTTGGCATGTTAAATAACCATTGCAACTAATTCATAGTGATATTTGTGGTCCTCTTGAAACTCCGTCTTTGTCTCATGCAATCTTTTTTTAAATTTTATTCAAGATTATAGTAGAAAATATTGTGTTTATTTTTTGAAACATAAAAGTGAAACCTTTTCTAGTTTTCAAAATTTAAATCCATGGCTAAGAATGGATCTAGTAAAAGTATTAAAACTTTGGAAACTGATAATGGGGGGGATTCATTAAAAAATAATTTAATGCATATTTATCTAAGCATGGTATTCAACATCAAAATATGGTTCCTTATACACCTCAATAAAACTGGTTAGTTAAAAGAAAGAATACAACTTTGGTTGAAATGGCTAGAGGTACACTTTTTTCTAAAGGATTACATAAACTTTTTTGGGCTAAAACTATTTGTTGTACTAACTATATCTTGAATAGAATTCCTACTAAAGAAGTTTTGCAGGTAAATCCTGGGGAAAAATGGAATGCAAGTAAACCTGATATTGGTAACTTTAAAGTATTTGGTAGTGAATGTTGGGCTCATATCCTATATGAAAAAAAAATAGAACTCGATTCTGACAATTGTATTTTCACTAGTTATTGTGAGGATTATAAAGCGTACATGTTGTTTGACCCCTCTACCAAAGGTGTCATTATTATGTGAGATTTCACTTTGATGAATTCTCTCCTTCTCTTGAGTCTGTTGAATCGTATGTTACCTTGAATTTTCCTTCACCTTCTATTACTCCTATCTCTATTACTCCTTCCTCTCCTTATGTTCCTATGATTGATCCTAATTCACCTTCTTATTTAAGTGCTCCACCTAAATGTTTTGAAGATACTAGTATGGGTCCTACCACTACTTCTCTTCCTATTTGGGATCAGAAAACTATTGAATCTAAAGGTTTTGAGATTGGTATTCCTTTCTATACTCATAGAACTAGATAGGGCTTTGCTCTTATGACTAAAGGTTTGGCTACAAATTATCCCTCTACCTATTCTCAAGCGAAATATACGATTGAATGGGTGAAATCCATGCAAACCTAGTATGACTCATTAATGAAGAACAAGAATTGAAGTCTTGTTCCCCTTCCTCCTAGAAAGACTTAACGGTTGGATGTAACTAGATATATAAAACAAAGTTTACTGTAGATGTCACATGAAAATATGAACCCAAAATCCAACAACAAATATGTCCATTTTTCAACATCAAGTTGTTGACAATACGACAAGCCTCGTCTTTTATAAACGTCGGTTGATTTTCATCGAATCTCCGACAGCAATATGGTCTCATCGGATATATGGCATATAATTGTCAGATATCCTACCACAAATCTCTTAATATACAAGTCAGATATGCGACACATGCACGTTGGATATCCAATCACATACTTGTCATATATTCGACCCCCAATACTTTACAAGATGAATTATATCTGACGACAAACCCGTCAAATAACCGACCCACAATACTTTAAAGGCATTCGGATATCTGACGACATTTGTCATTGATGGCATGGCATGGTTGTTGGAAAGTAGGAAAGGTCATCAGATATCCGATGACATAATCAATGAAATTTGTTGTTGGTGATATGGCATACTCGTAAGATATAGTGGGAAGGGTCAGCGTATATCAGACCATGATAAATAATAATAAAAAATACTAGTTCTATGGTGCGTGGCAGGTAATATAACTCATGAAACCTTAGTGTGTGTTGTTTCTTACCTTAAATTTTGATACTATGTCTCTATTGATTTTGTGAGCGTTTCTCATTCCATTATGATTCCTTAGAGTAATATATGAAACTCTATTAGATATGCCTTGTAGTATTGTAAGTTGGGATTTGGAATTGGTGACATGTTTATATGGTGGTGCATTGCGGTTACCTTTGTATTCACAAGTTCTACACCAAATATGTATGTAGCTCATATTATATTTATGGTCATCCCTATGGGGTTAATTCTCTTGTAGTGATGTTGTTAAAGTTAATTTTGAACTAAATTCTTGATCCCATGTCACCATATCTTCTATAGTCCAGATTTGAATTTCGACCATGTGGTGTTGCATATAAGCATAATGGATTTATGTGTTGAGCATGAGGTTGCAAAATTCTCTTTTAGCTGATGAATATGAGTTAATATAAATAAGAAGCGATCATGGATATGAGTTGAGATTAATGAGAAGAGTTAATTGATTATGGTGGTGCATACTCGATTTTCACCTTGCCCCAGACACTAAACCCCACTCCTTTATTCCTTGGTAAGATCTACACCTATGTGCTTTGCAGTTAAGTTTGATATTTTCCACTTATGTCGCAATGGATTTAGCTTCTACAACCAAGTGATATCCATTCCATGTGTGCCTTTTCACTTCCACACATTTTATGTTTTCTACACCTCCAACCTAAGCTTAAGTTGTTATACTTCTCGAGCATGACTAAGGGTTAGTCAAATATTGAAGTGGGGGAGTGGGGGGGGCAACTTTGAAATTTATGAATAGGTGTATGGACTTTAGGACAATTAAATTTTGTTGGGATGAATGATGTAATGGATGGGTTTTGGATTTTTTTAATATGCCTAAGTCAATCTTTATTTTGAGATGAGGCATGCATGGCTAAATAATTATAAACATGAGCATTAGTTAGGATAAAAATATATATAGAATATGCATTTTATGTGGGATGAACATATACTAGTCTGTCTACGATACAATTTATTCATAAATCTCAAATCAATAATAGATCCTACCTTCTTATATATTTTAGTAGTGTTAATTTCATAAACGTGGCGGTAAATAAGATGGCAACTGGATGTTTACAATAGGACCACATATTATTTTGGATACTTTTCAATATGAAAAATAGTGGAATGTTTAGTTGTGATGGGTTGGATGCATAATGGATATGCACATTGTAGAGAATCAAGTAAGAAGGAGAGAGACAATGAGAATCCATAGTAATGTAGAGAGGTTAAAATGATTTGGTGCGATTAAACTATTTAGGTGTCACAATTTGAAGACATTCTAAGTATCCCCACCTCCTTAAAAATTTTTTGTAAGCATAGAAAGAACCTCTCAAGCCATGGAAAAGTTTGAAATTATTGTGGAAACTTAGGATCCATTGAAGGTTCAGGCTCAAGTTAGGGAATGTGCTATGGAAATGAATAGTCACAAAAATGCTTGCAAAAACCATAGACTGGCCATAAAGAAAAATAAATGAAAAAGCATCAAGGTCATAAGTAATCTAGTAATCATGACCGATCCATATCATTTTACTCAAAAGAAGATACCAAAAAAAAATAACAATAGAGTAAGGTGGGCCATTGCAAATTGTAAGAAAACACAGGTTGAAACTAAGGCTACAAACAAATTTACCAAACTCTGAAGTATTAAATCATGGCTCAAAAAGATGAATACAAGTATCTAACCAACATATGGTAGAAGCTACATCCCAATACCATGAATAAGTAATGACAAAACTCAAGGGAAACAAAATGACCAGGAAAAAATGCAATTGGTAAGCCTAGATAATCCATCACAATAACATCTCAAATTCGTTGACCAAGAAATCCAACATTCAATGAAACAATGCAATGGGTATGTTCCTAAGTTTTCCAAATTCAAACCAAATGAATAGTTATATCATGCCTTATAGATCTCAATAGCAAGTGAATCCTTACATATTATCCAAAATAAATAGTCTTAAAAATCATAACAAAATTTAAACATTTTTCGTTACCATGACCAAGATGGGAAATCTTTATAGTTGGAATCCTCTCCATATTCTCTATTTGGATGGAAATAACTCATGCAGGGTCCCTCACAACTACATCATATTATAAATATCATTAGTACAATAAAAAATAATGATAAGAGATAGAACAGATATTCCAAAACTGTAAAGACTAAATTATTTTTCTAACAAATTCATGAATTAAAAAAAATCACCAATTCATTTATTCCCTTAGCTTGTAGAAAAAAATTAGATGAAATCTAACATATGTAATAAATGTTGTTCATCCTAGTTCCATTATAAATAATAAATGAAAAGACTAAATTCTAGAATTGTACCTATTGCAACAAGTATAGTAAGGTATTCACTCAATGAATTATCCAGAAATGTACCATAACCAGAACTAAAACCCTCCCAAATCCTAGAATGATGCAATTTTACATTTGGCATACACTAGGAAAGTACCCATGCCTCATGTGAACTAAAATTATTTTATCAATATTATAGTTTTTCATCCATAGCTACATGCCCATGGTTTATTGTTAAACATTGAATTGATTAGTGATATTCTTGTCGATGCTTAATTTCATTTGATTTTACCCTTTCTCAAACTATCATAAGTATTCCATGTCTCGATTTTCTTACCTATTTGATTTTGAACATCATCTTTCCTTAAGCCATTTGCGAGTTCATTACATCATTTATATATCCAAGATGCATTTTTCTTAAATCTCTCTACTTGTATCTATGCAAGCAAGGAATGAACCAGGGTTTTTGGGGGAGGAGAATACAGGATACGTGAAGTGTTAATGTTTGAATCCCTTTTTGAGATGGAGGTAGACCCTATAACATGTGACAAAGAAACCCTAGAGGATACTTGGATCTCTTTTCTTAGAGCTTTTGTGAGGCATTCTTAGTTAAATAAAAAAATTAGACTTGATGGTGTTGGTGCTAGCTTGTTGTAGAGCCTTTGGTGTGGCTAAAGAGCATGGTGGGTAGTCAGACATGCAGACCACCAAGGAAGGTTCCAGGTTGATAGGATCTCTAGCACTGTCATGAATATAAAAGGACATTCAGACAATTGTGGGGAAAGACATGTGTAGAGATTTGTAGGATCCACTATGTCTTGCAAATGAAAATGGATATTGAACATAAATACGTTTTTGGAACTTGATTACAATGAATTCTATCTACCAATATCACTATGTAAGAATTGGTTGTTTATTTATATATTGTCAGTTCTTACTATTATTTGATTCTACCTTTTCTCAAAATGTCATAAGTAAGTGAGAAATGGATAATTCCTTACCTTGTCAAAGGCTTAGAAACTAGTCTGAAATAAAAAATAGTATGTGTTCTAATTTAATAATTATAGATAATACCATCACTAGTATGAATTGTCCTAATATCCATAGCATTTTCAATGAAATTTTCCAAAGACAATGATTACAGAAAAATATGGACAACTAGTACAATATGGAATACTTGTAGAGAAAGGGATGTCCGTTTCAAAATTTGTACAACATCACATTGATCATTAAGTTTTGTAAGTTGTATAGTGACCCAGTTAAACAGGTCTCTATGACCATTTGTGCCAAGATTGACACCCCACAAGGATGAAGCTATATATGGGACCTACCACACACCATGTCAATATATATTATATATTTTCACATGAATATACTCATGTCCATAAGACAATGTGTTACTTTAAATAGCATACCATTTTATCAAGTTGTATTGATGCTTCTTATGCTTACAGCTTAGGAAGTAGAAGTTTTGTATATCATGCGGCAAATACGATTAATCATGGGAAATCAAGATAATAACAAGAATTGGAAAAGCTCAAAAAATAGCATCTTGTTTACAAGAAGTTGTGGCACATTGAACTTACCCTTACTTGTGCTTTTGTTAAACCTATAGATTTATAGTTGGAATCCTCTCCAGATTCTCTATTTGGATGGAAATACCTCATGCAGGGTTCCTCACAACTACATCATATTAAAAATAGTATTAGTACCATGAAAAATGATGATAAGAGAAATAACAGGTATTCCAAAACTATAAAGGCTCATTATTTTGATAAAAAAACTCGTGAATTAAAAAACATCACCAATTCATTTATTTCCTTATCTTGTAGAAAAAATTAGATGAAATCTAATAGATGTAATAAATTGTGTTCATCCTAGTTCCATTATAAATAAGAAATGAAAATATTACATTCTACCATTGTACCTGTTGCAACAAGTATAGTAAGTTCTTCACGCATTGAATTATCCGGAAATGTACCATAACCAAAACTAAAACACTTCCAAAACCTAGAATGACACAATTTCATGTGAACTTACTAATCTATTGAATACAAGTGATTTAGACTATGATCACCCTAAAATTTCTTGCTATTGGTTTGCATTCTTCTCTCTAGCACACTTACGGATTCTGCCTATCCTACTACACCCATAAATCATCTCTAATATACTTCTTAGGTTGTAATGTTGTGCTACTCTAACATTTTTTTCTCCTTGTTTATTACAAGAATTTGGGTTTGTTGGTTGGTTCAATTTAATCCTTGCGATCTCTTACGAACCTCAACACGGTATACCAAAGAGTGTGGGAATTTATTACTCATTTTTCTATTGGTTTATGCCCACAACTAGGGTTTATGTCCTAGCTGCAACCCTAGGGTTTATTGACCTACTATTGTGTTGATTCAATGGACATTGATAAAATGATCTTATCAATCTTATATTTTTCCATACATAGCTATATGTCCATGGTTTATTGTTAAACATTTAATTGATTAATGATATTCTTGTCGATGTTTAATTTCATTTGATTTTACCCTTTCTTAAACTATCATAAGTATTCCATGTCTTGATTTCCTTACCTATTTTATTTTGAACATCATATTTCCTTAAGACATTTGAGAGTTCATTACATCATTTGTATCTTGAATATGCATTTGTCTTGAGCCTTTGTGCTTGTATTTATGCAAGCAAGGAAGGAACCAGAGTTTTGGGGACAAAAATTAGAGGATACTTGAAGTGTTAATGTTTGAATTCTTTTGTGAGATGGAGTTTGAGCCTAAGGCATGTGATGAAGAAACCTTAGAGGATACTTGGAGATCGTTTCTTAGATATCTTGCGTGAGTCATGCTTAGTGAAATAACAAAATTGGTGCTATCTTGTCATAGAGCCTTTGGTGTGTCTAGAGAGCATGGTGGCTAGTCAGACATGCAAACCACCAAGGAAGGTTCCATGTTGAGAGGAGCTCTAGCACTATCATGAATATACAAGGACATTCTGACAATTGTGGGGAAAGAGATGAGACGTGCAGAGATCTGTAGGATCCAATATGTCTTGCAAATGAAAATGGAGCTTAAACATAAATAGGTTTGTGGAACTTGATTTCAATGACTTATATTCAACAATATCACTATGTAAGAATTGCTTTCTTATGTATATATTAATGGTGCTTACTTTCATTTTATTTTACCTTTTCTCAAATTGTCATAAGTAAGAAATGGATAATTCCTTACCTAGTTAGAGGCTTGGAAACTAGTCTGAAAACAAAAATAGTATATGTTCTAATTTAATATTTATATATAATACCATCACTTGTATGAATTGTCCTAATATCCATAGAATTGTCAATGAAATTTTCCAAATACAACGATTACAGAAAAATATGGACAACTAGTACAATATGTCATACATGTAAAGCAAGGGATATCAATTTCAAAAGTTGTAAAATGTCACATTGATCATTAAGTTTTTTAAGTTGTATAGTGACCAAGTCAAATAGGTCTCTATGACCATTTGTGCCAAGCTGGACACCCCCAAGGATGAAGCTATATATGGGACCTTCCACACACCATGTCAATCTATATTATATATGTTCACATGAATATAATCATTTCCATAAGACAACATGTTACTTTAAATAACATGCCATTTTATCAAGTTGTATTGATGCTTCTTATGCTTACAGATTAGGATGTCGAAGTTTTTTATATCCTACATCAAATACGAGTAATAATGGGAAATCAAGATAATAACAAGAATTGGAAAAGCTCAAAAACTAGAATCTCTTTTACAAGAAGTGGTAGCATCTTGAACTTACCCTTACTTGCACATTTGTTAAACCTAGAGATTTATAGTTGGAACCCTCTCTAGATTCTCTATTTGGATGGAAAGACCTCATGCAAGGTCCCTCACAACTACATCATATTACAAATATTATTAGTACCATGAAAAATGATGATAATAGATAGAACATATATTCCAAAACTGTAAAGGCTAAATTATTTTTCTAACAAACTCATGAATTAAAAAACATCACTAATTCAGTTATTGCCTTAGCTTGTAGAAACAATTAGATGAAATCTAACATGTGTAATAAATTTTGTTCATCCTAGTTCTATTATACATAAGAAATGAAAATATTAAATTCTACCATTGTACATGTTGCAACAAATATAGTAAGGTCTTCACTCGATGAATTATTCCTGAATGTACCATAACCAGAATTAAAACCCTCCCAAATCCTCATGTGAACTTCATAATCTATTGAATACAAGTGATTTAGACTATGAGCACCCTAAATTCTATTGCTCTTGGTTTGCATCTTCTCTCTAGAACACTTACAGATTCTCCCTATAGTACTGCACACATAAATAATCTCTAATACACTTCTTAGGTTGTAATGTTGTGCTACCCTAACATTGTTTTTCTCCTTGTTTATTACAGGAATTAGGGTTTGTTGGTTGGTTCAATTTCATCCTTTCGGTATCTTACAAACCTCAACATGGTATACAAGAGAGTGTGGGAATCCCTTACTCATTTATATATTAGTTTATTCCCACAACTAAGTTTTATGTCCTAGCTCCAACCCTAGTGTTTATTAACCTACTATTATGTTGATTCAATGGACATTGATAAAATTATCTTACAATCTTATCTTTTGTCATCCATAGCTACATGCCCATCGTTTATTGTTAAACATTGAATTGATTCATAATATTCTTGTTGATGTTTAATTATTTTTTATTTTACCCTTTTTCAAACTATCATAAGTATTCCATGTCTCGATTTCCTTACCTATTTGATTTTGAACATCGTCTTTTCTTAAGCTATATGTGAGTTCATTACATCATTTGTATCTCAAATATGCATTTGTCTTGAGTCTCTGTACTTATATTTATGGAAGAAAGGAAGGAACCAGGGTTTTGGGTTAGGAGATTTATAGGATACTTGAAGTGTTAATGTTTGAGTCGTTTTGTGAGATGGAGGTAGACCCTAGGGAATGTTGTGAAGAAACCCTAGAGGATACTTGGATATCTTTGCTTAGAGAGATTGTGTGAGGCATTCTTAGTGAAATAACAAAATTGGACTTGATGGTGTTTGTGCTAGATTGTTGTAGAGCCTTTGGTGTGGCTAGAGAGCATGGTGGGTAGTCAGACATACATACCACCAAGAAAAGGTTCTAGGTTGACAAAATCTCTAGAAGTGCCATGAATATACAAGGACATTCTAACAATTGTGGAGAAAGAGATAAGATGTGCAGAGATCTATAGGATCCACTATGTCTTGAAAATGAAAATGGATCTTAAAAATAAATAGGTTTGTGGAACTTGATTTCAATGACTTCTAACTAACAATATCACTATGTAAGAATTGCTTTCTTATGTATATATTTTTGGTGCTTACTTTCATTTTTATTTAGTTGTTTCTCAAATTGTCATAAGTATGTGAGAAATGGATAATTTCTTACCTTGTCATTGGCTTGGAAAGTAGGATAAGATGCTTTAGTTTCATAATAAGCCCCATGAAATTGTCAAAATTTAGATGACATGTGAGTGACTTGTAGAAATGAACCACCATATCCATTAATTGATCTCCTATTTGTTTCGAGAATAATTTAATAGTCTGTACTAAAGAGGACCAACCACGTGAAGGTGGAAGCTCTTATGGCCCCTCCCCTAACTCACATCACTCTCAATTCCCCATACACAATGCATGTACTTGAAAAAAAATTATGTGCAAACATGCATATTTCATCATAAAGAAACATTCACTATTCACTCAATAAAAGATAACATTCATTAAACCATTCATTCATTCAGTAGGGAAAAAATATGCATGACATTATGTTATCGAAAATAATTTCACAATATTTTTGAGTCACTTCTTTCTATTTTTTTATCTTTACAAAATCAATAAGAAACTCATCATATGGAGCTTGTTTTTCAATTATTGCCGGTTCATCAACTTGTGGATTTTGCGACAACGGGTCTGAATTTGCTACAATAATTTGAAAATGTTACATTGATATATTATGGTAATATAATGACAAGTATTTCATTTTAAAAAAAATTACAAAGGTTTTTTTTTTACGTGTTGTGGCCACATGATGTACTTCATATTCCTATACTCTAGGCTCAACCTGTACAATGTGACCCTCTACATGTTTTCCTATTGAAACTTGGAAAAGTACAATTAATGTTCATCATCTGCAATGCGATTTTTAAAATTGTAGCATATGAATAAATTCATTACCATGATTCAAAGCATGATATTTAATTAGTTGTTTTCCATCCTCGACATTGACTGGATTGATGCTTTCCTACTCAAAACATAGTCCATATTTTGTGGCAATTTTATATAACGAATAGATTTCACAAGCAATAAATATCCATTAAACTATATATATTTTATATACATGTGCGTAAGATGGATCACCAAAATACTGTGTTTTCCCAGACAAGCTTTTTCGGCCTTCAACAACAGCTCCAAATTCATCCTGGAAACCAAGCTTCAAGTCCTCCTCAGTGGGCAGTTCTTGGAATAGTTCAGCCTACATATTTTCATAACATCGTGAATTTACCTTTTGTAGTGCAATATAAAGAAAATAATTTGAAACTTATTATTTGGATGCATTATTGTTTTTTCGATACTTACAATTTGTGCTTCCAAATTCGAGTAACCACCAAGACCAAGCTTGTGCTAGACGATTTTTTCTTGTCTTTCCTTCGTGGCCTTTGATGTGTCAAACAACCTATGAAAGTGTTGAAATACGTTATATGTTCCAAATTTGATATATAAATTATTAATAATAAGGTTTAGAATTACATTGTGGAAATTATTGCATACCTCCATGTGCATGGTGGTAGCTTTTCTTGTTTTCTTAGAGCCCTCTACTTTTCATATTCCACTAGGGATTTCCACTCTCTAGGTGGAATCATCGAAGGGTGCTCATAGTTAGGGTTCCTTTATAGGTGAACCCTATATTGGTCCCAGACAATATTCGTATGTTTTCTAGCCTTCTTTAGGACTACGGCTCTATTAAAGGTCTCGTTTCCAAACAGGGAAACCAACCAATTAGTGATCTCATGTTTTAAATTTTTTATTTGTTTATCTCACCTTGTGCAGATGGTGGTCTCAAATATCTCCAAGGAAAAATCATTTATATATTTATAAAAACACATCATTTCCTGCAAAATGATCATGCCATCATTAGTTGAAAGACAATGTTTTATCGTTGTATTACAATCAAATTTTATACACTAACTTGAACAATGCATAAAAATTACCTAGGATATGCTCTATATTTATTGGACTGAGCTCTTCATACACCAAGAATGTTTTCTATATTGTACCCATGCTAGTGAAATGGGAAGACCCAGTAAATGTTTCCTCAACAATATTAATACTAATAGGCTCTACATCGACCCCTTCTTCTGCACGATCTAGTGTGCATTGGTCACTAGTGAGTGCACTCATAGCTAGCCTACGGGGTGTCATGGAACGTTTTTTTTATTGTTCAGTTGACAACGGTGGAACATGAGATGTTGTGGAGTTGTTTTCTCATGTGATGACTCTCCACGAGCTTCACTAGGGCCAACACGGCCTTGACCACTAGTGTGTGGTCACAGAAAAACCTACAAATACAAACCATATTTTATAAGTTCACCATCATATACAAGTGAAAATTGTAAAGTACTATATTAATTTATATTATGATTCATGATTCCACAACTTACTTGCAATACATGCGATCTCTTTACCAAAACATCAACCTTGGATTTAATCTCATATGTCTGTGGCTGTGAATAGAAAACGAAGGATATCCTCATTAATTTTTCTCAAGGAATTCTCTATCATCTTAATCGGGTCTAGAGAAGAACCAATTCCAGCATCATGCATCAACTCATCCACATATAAATCTATTTATTTCTCTTATGTTGGTTCATATGTCGAATCAGTGGTCTGCAACAAAAATATATAAAATATTATTGACGTAAAGCAATAGACTAAGGAAAAAGTATATTAAAAAAACATATCGATCACGATAGATTCATTAAATTACAATTAGGTTTACCTAATGCCTCGATGTTGGTGGAATCTGATCCACAACTAGGGACTTTCCCCAATCACCCCCTTCCAAAAAGAAAGGGTAAACATTATCATAATGAAACCAATATACACATGAAAAAGAAATTAAAAAAGAAATTATGCTTCATATTATATTTGTACAATTCCAATGAATTATATTTGCTACCTCAAGGATCGTCTACTCATCAGATCAATGGATATAGGGGGCATGACCCGATCTACTAATAGGGAGGTGCCCCTTTACATCACACTACATAAAAAACATAGAAAAAATATCTAAATGAAACCAAAATACTCACGCTAATAACATAATAAGAAAACATTTTGATGTATTTAAATTGTATAATTAAAATCAGGTATACCTGTTTCCCCGATGTTGTTTTTATCTTATCAACAACTAGGTGGTTCCCCCTAACAACACTCTGCAACAAGTATATAGATAACATTATCTAAATGAATCGAATATGCTCATGAAAAAACACAACAAAAAAACTTTTTGTTCATATTAAATTTGTACTGCATCGATGTATACCTACTACCTCGAGGAAAGTCCAGTATCTTCTACTACTAGGGAGGTGCCCGTACAACACTTTGCCTCAAAAACATCGAAAAAATTATACAAATGAAACCAAAATACTCACGGAAACAACATAATAAGAAAACAGTTTGATGTATTTAAATTGTACAATTACAATCAGGTATACATGTTGCCTCGAGGCTGCTATATTCTAATCAACATTCGGATGGTTTCCCCTATCAACACTCTGCAACAAATATACAAATAACATCATATAAACCAAACGAATATACTCATGAAAAAACACAGCAAAAAAACTATTTTTTCAAATTATATGTGTACGATTACAAATATGTATACATGTTTCCTCGAGGAAGTTTTACTCCTCTGGATAGCTGCTGGGTAGATTCCTCGATCACTACCTTGTGAAGTAAATATAGAAAATTTAAATAAAATTATAACAATATACTAGAAAAAAAATCCTTAAGAGGTTAAATTAATTAATAAAAAATTGGGTAAATTGTTAGATGTACCACTCCTATAGTAACATTGTCTGTATCTACTTGATTCAAATTGTAATTAATAAGCAACTCTTCCCCTACAACTATTGATTTAATGGCACATACAAAAACATGGTTTCCTTCACACCCCTCAAATATGCAGTTGGGTTGCTTAATTGTAGACCCTGTTTGTGCACTATTTATAAACCCTGCAATATTCCCTGTGGATTTTGGCCTTCCGTCAATGTACAATGTTGCTCCTTTATTTTGATATTTGTGTTTCAGTTATAAATAATTTGCTAAAAATCCATATTTTTGCAATGGTGCAATTCAATATATCCTCTCATTCACACAAAAATATGTGTTTAGTTGAGGAATATCCTTAGGTACCTATTGTTTCACTAGATGTTTGCACCTCAAAGGAACCTCGATGTCGCTTATTGTTTGATTGTCATAGGAACATGACCCCCTTTCAGCGAGAAAAAATTCCATGCATTTATGGAATTTTCTTATGATCTTTTGACATCTAGTTGATATAACTCTTGTAGACCTACTGGATGTCTCACTTTCATCTAGTATTACTGAACTCCCCTCGCTCGAAAAAGAAATATCTGGAAAATACCTGTTTGGTTCTACCTGCACCATGGAAAAAGCTTCAGATAGGACCTTGTTGGGTATGCATAATTCATATTAGAGAATTGCAAGGAATTAAGGCATGTATTTTCCACTATCATCATACATAGTTAGCAATTCTCCCCAAGCTTGAAAATGCAAATGTTGATTAGTAAGGGATTTTTCCTTTAATTGTCTTGCATGTTCAAAATTGGAAAAAATGGCCAAAAATAATTTTTGAATGCCTCGAGTTCGTATAAGAAGGAATCATCAAAATTTAGAGCCTATGTGTTGTTAAACTTTGTGAGACATAGTTTGAAATCATCATGGAAAATGATTTGATACTTGGATATAAAAAAGTGGACATAAAGTAATAAAATATGCTTTGAGATTTGGATTTAAAAAAGAGTAAAGGTGATCCCAATTCTAAAAGTGGATGATGATATGGTTCTCTAAGGTGAATTAATTTCCTTGCATGTTAAAATTATGTCATTGGTCATGTCATATTATTAGAAAATCTAGAGAGGTAGACACCCTTCGGTGTCAAGATATGAATGGTGGTATGTAAACTCCTTTCTTTTATTGCCCAATTTAGCAATAACACAAACAACATCAACATTGATATATTTTTTACATTATTAATTAAAGATGTAAGTACAATAAACATATATCTACAATAATGTAAGGTATTATGGATGTTGAAATGACTTTATTCCAATAAAAACTTATATAATCTTATTGCTTTGTTACCTTACCAGTACACATAATTTTTGAAGGTGGTAGAAGTCGTCACAAAGGCACAAATTTGTGCACAAATTTTCTGGAACAGATTTAAGTTTACCTACACAAACATGGGTTTGTGACACATTTTCATGTTTTATTTCCACAAGTATCCAAGGTATTAAAGAGGGCACTATGCATTAGTGGTATCCTTGGCATGCTCATGTGGTCATTATGAGGTATATCAGTCATGGGAATGAGTTTGATGCTAAAAAACAAATCTCATACATTAATTCCCACAATTGGTAAAGGAATGCCCATAATTGTTGGCACACAATTTGGAAAATAATTAAGGTTTGAGTCTGTCAAGCACACCCGATATCTAGAGTATGAGAAATATAAAATCTAAACTAGCATATTGGATCCCAATTTTATATAAAATCATGACAATGTGGAGTAACCATGCATAAATGCAATAGCTCCATGTAACCTTACCTTACCTCCTAGGAGAAATCTAGTTTAGTGTAATTGGATCTACAAGAACAAGCTAGTAGTTGATGGAACCATAACCAAGTACAGGGATCAATTAGTTACTACCTTAACCTCACCTACTAAATCATCCTAAACTAAACTTCCTTAGTATAACATAGTGTACACTCACCTAAATCATTGACCCAACCTTACCTTTCCCAATCCAACAAACATACTTAACACAAGAAATTTAGGCATTTAAAATGTTTCTCACTTCAACAATTATAATCACATGATGATGCTCAACCTTCCTCTCAGTTCTTGTGAATATGGTGTTTATCCAAAGGGAATTCTCAAAAATCACCATCCGATATTTTGCAAATGTGATTCTTTGTATGCAACACTACCTTGCAAAATGTGCATGGTGATCTATGTGGTCATTAACCCACCAATTCCTCTATGATCACAAGTGTTTCCTAATTTTTATTGATGATTTTTAAGAGGCATTTGTTTCAACTCATTATTTTGATATGATGATCAAGTGAGAGCATCCAACCCTTTTCAATGCAAAATTAAATTGCATCATGGCTCAAGTGAATGCTAGTTTGTATTAGAAATGAGCTGGCGATTTATTTCACATAACTCATATGGTACAACACCTTTCTTTTAGTGCATTTTGGTTTTTATTTCTTTCCTTTTATAAATTTAAAGAGAGATCAGTAAACCTTTTTAGTGCAAGGTTAAGTTGCCTCTCATGCCTCAAGTGAATGCTAGTTTGTACCAATGAATAGTTGGAAAATTGTTGTACATAAGTAATATTCAGTTACATATTCATTTTGGTGTGTGTTTAGTCTCTCACATTATGCAAGGTTTTCATAAGTAACTAGAAAGAAACAAAGGGGTTACTTCCTTCTTTTTTAAATCTATTCACCTTGGTATCTCTAATGATCAATAGGTAACTAATGGTTATCATGTACACAATCTTGGTCTATAACATATTACTTGGGAGTGCATACAACATACCATTTTTATTTTTTAGACCATAGTAGGATATAGAGAAATTATCCATACATCTCAACGACCACTTTGCCTTAAATTTCATTCTCCTCAACAACAAAAACCAGGTGTGAGGGTAGTTGTTGAGGGAGGCATACATTGCCATTCTCCTTGTGTAATTTTGATAATAAATAATAGTAGTCTTCAATCTCTCTAAATTCCCTATTCCTAATCTATCCTTAGAAACCTAATCTAGCCATATAAACCCTAGAAACCTAATCTAGTCCTAGAAACATAATATTTCCCAATAAACACTAATATAACCCTATAAATCTAATCTAGAAACCTAGAAACCCAAGATATAAATGTATAATATTATAAACCTAATATAGCCCTAAAAACTCTATATGTATTCTTCATTCCATCATTTTTAATAGGTCACTATCTGTCTCCTTAACTTTAGGCTCACCAATTGGGCTTACTTATGATATTAGGTGCATATGTGAGATAAAGGGTGCATGTATAAAATGATGAATGTAAATGTGGTATTGGATCATTCACATGCAATATTAGAATGTGCATGAAGGGAGATAATGCATTTGTCCATGTGTTGGAATTTGGTGTGGATGGTGCCACTTGCACCAAATGTTGAAGTTTTTATGTTACCATTACTATTCACTACTTAGTGGAACACATGGAATTTCTTGCACATGAGGGTCGAATTTCATGAAAACCACCATGAAACCCTTTGATCATATTCACTAAATTTTTCATACCAAGATAAATGTGCCAAAAATTTTGAAACTCGATTTGAATGCTTGGTGGTGGTTTTAGACCCTGGGACTAATTCACCATGTGCCCCTAGAAGCCTCTAGGAGGTGAGTTGCAACTAGCCATAGAATTATGACCATATATTGGGTCAACAAAACATAAAATCCATTGGAATTAATACATTGGAATAATTCTATGGGTTCCTCTCTCCCTTGGGTCAATGTCCTAAGACTCATCCTTTTTGATGATTTTGGAATCTAGGGCTTCTCTTAGTAAGAGATGGTGAAATTTCTACACAAAAGGGTGAATTAGGAGATTCCTAGAACATGAAATCATGGCTATAGTTACCAGGTCAAACCTTCCCAAACAAACTTGTAAGATGTCACAAAATTCATTTATGTTTCTCGGTTACAATCCTATCTCTTCGTCACAAATTCACCATGTGTTCCTGAAATCCTCTAGGAGGCGAGTTGCAACTGGCCATAAAACAACGAATACGGATCAGATAAGTGAACCATTAGATTTGATGGAATAAGGATGTCATAGTAATGTTAGGGGTTCCTCTCTCCCACAGTTCAATGACCCAAAACCTATCCTTTTAAAAAAAATTGGAATCTAGGGTTTATTTCAATAAGTGATAGTGCAATTTCTACACAAAGGGTTCAACTTTGGAAATACCTAGACTGTGAAATCATCTATAGATTTCCCACATCAAACTTACCCAAACACAATTGTATAATATCATAGAACTCAATTATCTTTCCAGTTTCCAATCTTATGTCCCCAACAAAGATTTAACATGTGTCCCTCAAAGCCTGTAGGAGGAAAGCTACAATTGGCCATAGAAAGATGATCAGGGATTGGATAAATGAACTATCAAATCCATTGGAATAATTATATGATTTCCTCTCTCCTTAGCTCCATGGCCTAGAATCAAGGGTTCCTCTCTCTTTTTTTTATTAGTGATTTTGGAATCAAGGGTTTATCTCAGTATCAGATAATGCAATTTCTATGCAAAGAGGGTAACTTTCGAAAATCCTTGACCATGAAATCTTGGATAGTGTTCCCACATAAATATTTCCCAGAAACACCTACGTCTTCTCATGGATCTCAACTATGTTCCTTGGTTCCAATTCTATGCCCCTGACACATATTCACCATGTGTCCTTGAAAGCATCTAGGAAGGGAGTTACAACTGGCCATAGAATGATGATAATAGCTTGGATCGATGAATCATCATATCCATTTGAATCAATACATCGTAGTAATGGAATGGGGTCTTCTCTTCCCTGGGTCCATGGCCCAGAACCCATCCTTTTCACCGATTTTGGAATCTAGCTAACAATCCCTCTTTCCAAGGAAATTGTTTTCACTAACACTAGTTTCCTCCCTATGAATCTCAGCATAAATTTTTTTTTGCGAATTTGAATACATTGTAGTCTTAAAATCAATCATTGTCCTTTCAAAAGGAACAATTTCCCATACATCATTCTCGTATCTCAAGGCCGGGTCTATATTTGTGAGTGTTGGTTGAAAGAGAGCATGTTGTCAGGATTTGGGTTTTCAATGAGTGTTTTGGGGTTGTTTTTGTGGAAAAGGAGGTTCCAAAGGAACATCATGACTATTGGAGTGGATGTTAAATGTTGTGTGATCCATGGGGAGTCCTTTGTAATATTGATCAAAGGAATTGGAAAAATAAGCAACTAGCTATGACAATTAGGAGAACCAAACAAACAGTTAGAAGCAAAACGTTTCCAATATATTCTTACAGATATGCATGCCAAAAAAGGATTTTCAAACATTCATATATATATTCAATCATATCCAATTCTTAAAGGATGCAATTATGAGATCACAAGTCATATTGAGACAAAGTTGCAAGAGCATATCTATTTCCTTTGTGTTGTAATCATTAAGTGAGGAGATACAATATACCAATTTTATGTGATCCCACAGAACAAGTCATGATATGAATGGGATGTGCCATCCTAACCAACACAAATCATACCCTAGTATCATTGATGCAAATGTTGTACTTAATGGGAAGACACATATGTGTTGGTGAAAAAATACTTCCTAGGAGGATAAGGTTTTGGAGTCTTAAATGTTAAATTTTGTTTTGGAAACATCCATGCATTGATAGAGAATTGATCAATCAAATCAATCTAAACATTGGTTGACCATAATCTTGTTCATCATATTAATATTTTCTAGATTATCGACCTCTCCATCTTGGGTTGCTTTTTCTCTTCTTGGCTTAGATTTGCTTTTCCAATAGAAAACAAATTGGTAGTAAAAATACGATGTAAGAGATTATTCTATTAATATATTATTAATTGAATGTGTTATAGTATCCTTTAAATTGCCAATTAAAAACCTATGGACACATCATGAAAAAATTGAGCAGATATGTATATAAATTCTTTGAAATGGCATAACTCTAAACAAAACTATAGACAAACATACACTAAACGACATTGCTTAATTTTTTTTAAATTCTTTATAAATCACTTACTATTGATTACAAACGAAAATCAACAATAAAGGTCCAAAAAAATATCGAGTGACAAAAAACAACACAATGAAATGAACTTTGACCATTGTAAGTAATATATTTGTTGAAATATATGAGCAACTCATTTGTGTTCAAACTAATATTTTTAGAATTACTTCACTTATTACATAATACTTGTGTAACTTTTCACTTTAGATGCACATCTAATTTTAAAAAAAAATCATATTATTATGTAATACTAGTATGACTTTATACATTGGTTACACAAACAAGAATTATACATTGGATAGACAACAATTATAAGCATATTTCCAAATATATTGTTGCTAATAATATCCTAGGAGAAAAAAACAATATAAATAAATCAACAAATTTTTACAGTACCTAAGTGAGAGTCAAATTGGATAAATATAAGTTCAAAGTGAAAATAGTCTTGTAGCATGCATGCCAAAGCATCATATATGCATGATCAAATGCATCTTAGAATATTGGAAATCAATTCCATCTAATCTTAATTTATCTAGTGGGAAACATATCCCAACATGCCAATAGATCAATTTAGAGATTCCAAATTATGTATGTAATTCCTTCCCACAATATTTTTTCTTGATGTGTTTTATAGTTAAAGAAAAAATGGAAACACATGTGAAGTATCGTTATGACAACACTTGAGTGGTAATGAAGATAATGTGAAAAGGATATGGCTATTATCATTTACAAACTTGAGGAGATTCCACATTCACCAAAATCATTAACCAACCATGACATTCATCGGCATGCACCAATATCCCCTGACACCTTTTAACCCTAACCCTTAAATCATATAACCCCATAATTCCCTTAAGCTACATATCTCTATTATCCATAATTCATATAACACCCTTACTCTTAATCAATATTAACCCTAAGCCCTTATAAATCCACAAAAAACCCTACCCATTATAACCTTATTGATTGATAAACACCATATCCCTACTAACTCCTAGTCAAAGTTAACCCCAAAATCCTACAAACCACATACCCTTAGTCAACTACAATCACTATCTACAATAATCTTACTAATCCCTGAATCTTAACCCCTATCTTGGAATGTATATCTCTTAAGAAACGTATCATTAGTAGTTAACTTTTGATGAAAATTAATAAACTGATGTTTTCCTTCCCAAGAAATGTCACTTATTGGGTGTACCATTAACTTTCAATGTTAATGAACATCCATCAAGATATGTTTCTAATGTTTCATGTATAAGATAAATGTTGAATGTATGTCTCTAAAGGGGAGTATCATTAATAGTTGATGTCTAACAGAAGTCCATTAAGTGGTGTTCACACGTCCAATCAACATCGCTCAATAGGTGTATAATTAACTTTTAAGATCCAATGAATGTCCATTAAGGGACATTTTTCAACATCCCGAATGAAAGAAAAACATCAAATGTATGTCTCTTAGGAGACATTATCAATTATTAATGTTTAATAAACATCCATTAAATGAAATTTTGGGGATGTTAAAATGTCCAATATATGTCCCTTAAGCATTGTTTGTCACATGGACTACATATCACTTAAGTGATGTTACTAATGTCTGACTAATGTTGCTTAAGTGATGTGAAATTGATTTTGATTGAAAAAGTGACACACTCCTAACAATTTCCAAGCGACATTTAGCCACTTTCATTTCAACATTTACTTGACATGAAAAAGCATCAAAATAACATCGAATTTGAGCCCAAATGTAGCAGTGTTAGGCCTTCTGGGTCCTTCTATTTGAGGGGAGGAAACTGATAAGTACTTGGTTCTTTAGCTGTCTTTTTGCTAGTGGGACAAGTTCTTCTGGTTCTCTCATGTTCTCTCTTTTGATCACATAATTGTGCAATATTATGTGTATGCATATGAAGCCATATTCACTGATTTATCTCCCTCCTTTCAAAATGTTGAATGATTTTTCCAAATTGATGTAAGGGATATAATAAATTTGAATCATTCTTGTTAGCAAGACCTGGGTGTCAATATATGGATGTAGTTGATTGTAAATATCAATAGAAATATCGATTTCCCCTTTACTAGGCACAATTATTCATCAAGGTAAGGGGTTTTTAAACATCCTCTTATACGCTTCATTTGTATGTAGTCTTAGATTATACACCTATGGGAAGGGAATACCATGATTGATGATTGTGTTCATATTTATGACGATTGAAAAATGATTATTCGTGAAGAATATGAAGGTGGAAGTCACACAAAAATGGCTTCCAACCAAACTCTATAGCACATTATGTCAAACTTGGAAACTTCAAGTGAAGTAAGTGTGGGTACTTATCTATTTAGAAGGAATTGTGTCCTTTTTGGATTCTCAACCTCCTCTAAGACCTCCTTGACTTCCTCTGTGACCACCTCAACCTCCTCGACCTCCTCTATGAACTCCTCAATTTCCTTAACCTCCTATGCGATCTCCTTGGTGACCCCTACAAACTCCTTGACCTGATTGGCCTCCTTTGTGAACTACTTAACCTCCTCCACGACCTTAGTGGTGACCTCGATGACATCCTAGATCCACCTCTTACATGAAATCTATCATCTTTATGATCTCTAGTGAGAGTCAAGGAGTGTTGGAAATCAATCTAAATCCTCCCAAATAAGAGTGTTGGAGCCCCTATCAAACTCGACTTTTTGATAGGTGTTGGAACCTGAGTGCTAGCTATATGTGTGGTGTTTGAATAGCATGCAAGCTATGAATAAAACCCGCACTTAATCTATGATCCACGTTATTATATAGTGCCATGTAACAATATTATAAAACCCTCTAATATTTATTAGTAGGTAAGGGTTCATAGTTAGGTTGTATGGGTAGAGGTTAAAGGTTCATAGTTAGGGGGTATGGATAGAATTTAATGGTTCACAATTAGGGGGAATGGGTAGAGGTTAGGGTTTCACAACCAGGGTTATTATGTAACCCTATAATCCCTAAACAATTAGGATACCATATTAAGAATGGATCCTAAGAGAATATGACACAATATAGTAAAAAGGGACATCTTTATTTTCTATACATTTCATAAATAGTTAGGTAGGGTTTTAAAATGATATCTATTATATGTAAATAGATATAGAGACTATATGGTTTTAATAATGGGTTGTTGTGGTATGGAATTTGAGATAAGGGTTAATGGGCTTATGGGTAGAGAGTAGGTCTTCATAGTCATGGTTTTTCGTAGAACCCTCCAAATCCTAACCAACTATGATATTAAAAGAGGATTTTGTGTAGGGAGTTAGCTAGGACCAAGGTTAGTGATAAGGGGTTAAGGGGTATGTAATTAGGGATAATGGGATAAATGGTATGTATGTTTAGGGGTTATATTTTTCACTTATATGCATGCATGGTTTAGTCCCATGCATGTGACCCTGTGGATAATGGGAAGAACCCAATTTATCATACATTTCCTACATAGGGAATCATTGTCCCACAAGTGGGTTATGTTCATCATGTTAAGTTATAGAACACCATGGATGATTATTTGGATATATTCCATTGAACAAAAAATGATATATAACATTAGATATTTGACCACTTTCATATATAACATCAGATTTTCTATGCATAATTAAACCTATATGAAATCCAAAATTTTGAACCAAAAATCCAACGATGCATTCATTTTTTGGGGGTTTTGTCTGATGGAGTCATCGGGTTTTGGGTTCAAATCTACTTGTCGTACCTCTTAACCCATACCAAGAGAAACTCCTTGAATTATTATCCCTAACTACATAACTTGTAACCCATATCCCCCACCTTAAAATACACACCCTCTAACTATTACCAAGTGATAATATATAACCCCTACCTAAAACCAAATAAAACTTAAGTGTTACCCTTGAATACCATTTAAACTTGAACCCCAATAATAATATATATAAATTATAAATCCCTAACTCCTACCCCCCATTACACCAAACTCCATATCCTTTCACTTGATATAAAACACATACTCCTTAATATTTATTCATTTTCCTAAATACATAGCCATAATCATGACACAACAAAAACACATACCCCTTACCTTAACCCAAACATTCCTACACCTCACTACATAAACCATAATCGCTTCCCTTCCCGTAACTGTGTACCTCATAAGTATCTTGTAAGAAAAAACTTGAAATGACGACGATAAAAACTTTGTAGACAAATATTCCCTATTTATATCACATGTGATTCCACATTGGCCCTTAGTTAAGCTATAAAGTCAAATTTCATGACATAAATTGGTTTACATAAATATATTATGATAAAGATTTGATTTGTGGACTATGCTTTATTAAATTTTAGAAGGGACCAATTGAAGAAGGGTGCAAAATATAAAAACAAATGGAGCTTTGTGGATTAAGTTATGGTAGTTGGATTGTTTAACCTTTAATAAATACATAAAAAAAAATTAATTAATCTTTTAATAATATGAATTCAAGTAAAATGAGATGCATTTGGTGTTGTAACCTTAAGTATATAAAGAACCAATATATAAAAATTAACAGTTAGAAAAATAAGATTATTTTTAAATCTACATATTGCCGAAAGAAACCCTATGGCTTCCACTTGTGGATGGAACAAATGTATGTAAGCTTGAGATCCAAATCCATGAAGCCCATTTTTGTTAACTCAATGGATTATTACACAATACAAAGTGCATTATCACACATTTGTGTTAGTATTACTTTTTATGTTGGATGGCAGGATTATAAGTTCGGTATTATGCATTCTTTTCAAGTTAGTAAATTATGAGTATATTGAAGAAGTTGCAATTTTTTGGATCATTTGTTAGTGTTTGTGTATTTACATTGTCTTATATCATTGAAGTAGGATTGTTTTACAAAAATATGGTTTGCACACTTTCTCCACTACCATATCAAATTACCTAAGATGGTAAAGGAACTCAAGAAACACATATTGTATAACAAGAAAGTAAATAAAATATAGGAGTATCATTGCAAATATGAATAATGGTTCCACTATTATGAAAGAAGACACTCTAAGGTTTTTCAGAGTTTAAATTCATACTAATTTTAGTAATATTCCAAATATTTTATGTCAAACACATTCCAGATGTTATATTGTTGAAGTCATATTCCACATGCGCATCATTTTTTTTAAACAACAATTTATTTTCCCATATGTATAGTTTCAAATTCATACTAGTTCTCCATAGAGTAATATATATTCTGCAAGGTTATCTTAGACTTATTGATGTTGCAACAACTCAAGGTCATATTAATTTGGTTGCCAAATGATATTACTTGACTAATAGATTTGAAGAATTTATCATTGAAAGGAGTTGGAAACCAACCATAACTCTACACAATCAATAATTATACATGAGAAATATGGAGCAAAGGTAGAATCCAACTATAAAGTGAAAAATCCAAGAATGTATTCATATTGAAGGTAAATTTAAACCTCTAATATTATAAAAAAACCAACTATCTACCAATAAAAACTTAACATTCTAAACTTAATTTACCATGTTGAATTTTGATGCTACAAGGACAACTATGCCTAAAAACTTAACCTTCCAAAACTTAGTCTACAAGATCTATTGTATTAAACAAAAACTAGATAGAAGTGATTCAATATTCTTATTCATAGACTGTATGGGGGTGTTGATAATTAGTTTGTGCATATATATCTCTCTCATATTTAGAATCTAGAACCAAATTATTACATAATTACTTTCCAAATACTAAAGTCTATTAATGGATTGTCTATTGAAGAAGCACTACAAGCAAAAATTTTAACATTGGCCATGTGCACCACATTAATTAATCTATAGGTATAGTTTTTGATGCTCGAATTGTTAGTGTCAATCATTTTTGAGTATGGAAACCCTCCCATAGTGTCAATGCATGCGTCTAGTCTAACCATGCCAAATTTCAGTCCAAGCAAGCACAAATTTTTAAAAAATCAACGTTGGCCCAAAGCAGCACATTAATTAATCTATAGGTATTGTTTTTTATGCTCTAATTATTAGTGTAAGTCATGTTTGAGTCTACAAACCCTCCCACAACGTCAATTCATGTGTCTAGCCTAACCATGCCAAATTTCAGTCCAAGCAAGCACAAATTTAAAAAAATTCAACGTTGGCCCCGTGTAGCACATTAATTAATTTATAGGTATGGTTTTTGATGCTTGAATTGTTAGTGGAAGTAATTTTTGAGTTTGGAAACTCTCCCACAATGTCAATGCATTTGTCTAGTCAAACCATGCCAAATTTCAGTCCAAGCAAGATTTTTTTTTTTTTAAATCAACTTTGGCCTCGTGCACCACATTAATTAATCTATAGGTATGGTTTTGTATGCTTGAATTGTTAGTTCCAATAATGTTTGAGTCTAGAAACCCTCCCACAGCGTCAATGCATGCTTTTAGTCTAACCATGCCAAATTTCAGTCCAAGCAAGCAAAAATATAAAAAGTTTCAATGTTGGCCCCATGTGGCACATTAATTAATCTATAGGTATGTTTTTTGATGCTCTAATTGTTAGTGTCAGCCATGTTTGATCCTAGAAAACCTCCCACAACATTAATGCATGCATTTAGTCTAACCATGCCAAATTTCAATCCAAGCAAGCAAAAATTTTAAAAATTTCAACGTTGGCCCCGTGTACCACTTTAATTAATCTATAGGTATGGTTTTTGATGCTCGAATTGTTAGTGTGAATAATGTTTGAGTCTAGAAACCCTCCCATGATTTCAATGCATGCATCTAGTCTAACCATCTCAAATTTCAGTCCAGGCAAGCAAAGGTTTTAAAAATTTCAATGTTGGCCCCATGTAGCACATTAATTAAACTATAGGTATGGTTTTTGATGCTATAATTGTTAGTGTCAATCATGTTTGAGTCTAGAAACACTCCCAAAACTTTAATTCATGCATCTAGTCTAACCATGCCAAATTTCAGTCCAAGTAAACACAAATTTTAAAAAAATCAACACTGGCCCTGTGCAGCACATTAATTAATCTATAGGTATGGTTTTTTATGCTCTAATTGTTAGTGTCAGCCATTTTTAAGTCTAGAAACCCTCCCATGACATCAATGCATGTGTCTAGTCTAACCATGCCAAATTTCAGTCCAAGCAAGCACAATTTTAAAAAAAAATCAACGATGACCCCTTGTAGCAAATTAATTAATCTATAGGTATGGTTTTTTATGCTCGAATTGTTAGTGTCAGTCATGTTTGATTCTGGAAACCATCCCATAGCACCAATTTATGTGTCTAGTCTAACCATGCCAATTTGTAGTCCAAGCAAGCAAAATTTTAAAAAAATTAACGTTAGCCCCATGCAGTACATGATCAAGCACGTCATTTGGGTTAGCATGATAATTATGCATTGCCTTACTGAAATTATCCATGTTTCAAGAATAATTTAATATTCTCTAATGAACAGGGCCAACCACATGAAGGTGGAAGCTCTTATGCGCCCCCCCCCCCCCTCACCCTACATCACTCTCAATTCCCCATAACCCAACAAAATCTATGTAAAAAAATAATAATAATTGTGTTTTTTTCATACTTAAGAAGAAATGTCTCTAATTATAACATATTCCAACATACGGAGAATGAAAAAAAACACTAAGAAACAGTTAATTTATACGTACCAATAAAATTCAATAATTATATCACAATATTAAATCAAAGTATATATAGTAGATATATTAAGGTATACCTCATACACTTCAATGGACTTTGTCATCTTCTTTATCCAATTCATCATCTGTATCATCTGATCCAAACTCAACATTTTAAGGATGGGCCATATCATCATCGTCATTGGTCAATTATGATCATCATGTCATCGTCGATATCATCTTCATGGACATTATCTACTACATCATCTGATTCAACTAATTCTTCGACATCTTATTCTGGAACACGATCATCTAACTCATTTTTATCATCTTCTTCATTGAGACCCTCTTCATTACCTTCCTCTATGTTATACTTTAGCAACCTTCCCCTTAGATCGTGTCTCACAAAAAATGGCCAACCCCCTCTACCTAGAACCTCAAAGTAAATTACCTTTTCTCATTAGCTTAGAAGAACATAGGGCTATGTTCTTGGCTTAAAAAACCTTGTATTAACCATGGTAAATCCATTATCATGTTCAATAATAGTTTTATTGGGATCACGTTGATTCAATCATAACCTCTACCATTTGACAAGGAACATAAGTACCTTAAATGAGTTAAAGTCACTGGATAATATCTTTCAAATACCCATAGTATCTATTTTCTGAGAGTTCTGGATGTTTATCAATTCTAGAGGAAACATTGGTCACCTCGAAGACTGTAGATATCCCACAATTTGATGTTTTCTTCATTTCATCCAAATTTTTGATGCAATATCTATGGTCATTGCACCACATAGCCTTATGGTGTTTTACCTACAAAAATACAAAATCCATACACATAAATATTACATCCTGATCCATTTATGATTAAGTGCATGTTTATTCCCTACAGGGAAAAATCAACATGGACAACAATATGTTTGCAAAAAAAATAAATAGTGTGGTTGATTAATATGCATTCTTGCTTATCTTTTAAACTATATGCTAAATCGATTTCCCTTTGTGTAAGATTGGTATCTCAATTGTGATTTGATGCTTTAATCAATGAAGCCACACATTCCCATGATATTCCATGACCAGATTGTTCACATCGTTCAATCCATGCCTTCATTCAGTCAAGATTTTTTGCAATGTATAATGAAGTGCATCCCACTCTCGACCAACTATTTGATGAAAATAAAGTTAAAATTCAATACAAATGTATATTCACTTAACAAATTATACACCGTTTTAATTTATGCATATTAAATATTAAAAATGCAATATGTATGATATATACATAAAAATCAACAATCAAATGCATTATATAAATTAATCTCCACTAGCTAATAATTACCTTTCACCTTCCTCGATCTACCTTTCCCCTTCAGGTACTCCCTTTTGAAATTGTTATTGGAGTGTGGATCACATATGCGACCTAAATTTATCTTTGAAGCTAATTTAGGAAGATATTCACTAATATACATCATGTATTGGTATACCATATATCCCTCAATCATAGAACCCTCATCATGTGCTCATTATCTAACCAAACCCTTCAAAAATTTCAAGTGCCTCTCAACCATCCACATGGATCTTGAGTGTACAGGTCCACACAATTCAATCTCCTCAACTTGGTGTATAAGGTAATGTTCTTGTGCGTTGAAAAATGTCGAAGTTAGATTCTTCCGCATTTCACACATGAGATGAGGAATTTCTCTCCTCCAATACTTTATATCTTCTTTATGGACTTTTTAGATGACAACCATCTACAAGTGATGCAAACCAATCACGAGATTTACCAAAAAAAAAACATTATATTACATAGCATGAATTAGTGCACAAAAATCAAATATAAGTTCTAAAATGAATTAAACAAACACTAAGCACATGCAAAATATCACAACTTACTTCATGTATTTCCCAATATTATATATAACTTGTTTGACATTGTTATCGAAGTTGTCCGGGAGAGAGAGAGGTAGAACATATTGTAAAAATATACAAATCGTTTTATTTTTTTTTACAAAAAGTAGACAAAAAAATACCAACAATATGCACTAGAATAAAAAAATATAGCAATAATTATATGCATACCATAATAATTACCTTCATGAAGATATGTCAATCATGTGTTTTCACCCACGCAAAATCATCTTTCTTTGTTATGATATTCTTCATGTTTGAAAAAACTCTGGTGGGAAATTTTATTTTTCGCATGACTTATTTTACAACATTACTTTGTTACTATGTTAACATTGATGGGAGTTTATATTAATTTGGTCTCTGTTGCTATGAAATTGAATGACGTCTTTCATTGCATGGTTGGTTTCTTGACTGTCATTACGAATTTTAACAATTTTTTCTTTATCACTCCTTCCATCCAATATTCGCCATAATGTTTCAACCACATTCTTTCAGATATGCATTGTATCAAACATATGAGCAATTCGTAGGTGCTCATAGTAGGGAAACCTACTGAATTGTTTAGGATGAATTTTTATTCCTCGTGGAATCCCATTAATTCCTTCATGATCATGATGACCATCATGAATCATAATTTATAAAAAATTACAAAAATCAATATCAATTACAGTAAACATCACACAATAAACAAAATTTCATAACATTTCAGATACGATGATTCATACGTACCTTGATGATTTCTATTATATTTCAACTTCCATAGGTGATGTGTCATTCTCTATGGTTTTAATGCAATCTCTTGCTTCCCATTGAACAAATGCTTTTCAGTAGTTCGATAACTATGATTCTTAGAGAGGAAGTGCCTATACTCATCAAATTGGACATGAACATTTTCCCTTTTTTTGAAGACCTACATAAAGAGATGGATGATCTATGTGATCCGATGGATTATTCATCTTCAGATTATATTGATCCAATATGGTACAAAGGTTGTTAGTCTATGGTTCAATGAACATAACATGCTAAACATAGTGCGTGACTAGCCTTAAGGGCCGCGCTGTTCGACAGAACATCGCGCCACTGGCATGGGCCGCGCAGCCTACGCAGCTCGCGCAGTGATATGAGTCGCGCAATTATCGCACGCCGCATAGATGGTGCGCAGCTTATCACATAGGCAGTTATGTATGGGCCACGCCACTTGCGAACCGTCAAGTGGAACATCACATGGTTCAGTGAAGTCCTCATAGGCTGCGACATTTGTGTGCTGCGACGGCGTATCGGGTATATGGCGGAGTCCTCATATGCCGTGACATTTATATGCTGCAAATTTGATAGTAACATCAAACAGTTACGTTACGTGGCATAGCCCAGTTGCAAGTCATTACGACGTATTGTGAGTCGACAAATAAGCGTGGAGTTGGCTGCAACATTTCGGGTATCTGGAACATCATGGTAACATAACGCTTGGGCCGTGACTTGACGGGATGGCATGATTCAGTTTAGCATAGGGTTGTAACGATAATAAAGAAGATAATAGCTATGGTGTGTTACTCATCCTCTCGCAACATGCTTAAATAGAGGATGCTGGCCAAGGGGACGGACACAGTGGAGAGAGGCAGATTGTTCAGAGTGCAGAGCATCGCTTCTCTGTTATGAGAAGCTTAGAGAGATTTTGCTGCAAGGTGTCCAGATGCTGTGCTGTAGAAGTCGACATTCTCTGTTATATTTTAGATTTCCTTGCTAATTGTAATTTTCAGAAGAGAGGTCTTAAAGACTTTGTACAGCATGTTGTTTACAGTTGCTGAAGTTGATTTCAAAACCATTTTGTACCATTCTTAAGAGATTAATTGGATCGGTACCCATTGGAGAGGGACCCGGAGACGTAGCCCAGTGGAGGGGGTGAACTCCGTTATCAACTTCTGTTTGTGACTCTCTATTTCTGTGTTTCTTTTTATATCCGTTTATCAGTCTCGCTGTTTTCAGTTGGGTTTTCTCATTCCCGTCGTAGTTGATGTTCTTTTTCTGTTTCAGCTGGGTCTTATTACAGTTCGCATTTCGCTTCTGTTTTTGAGCATTTAAGGCTGTAATACTATATTAAGAAGTAAGCAAGCTGATTAAACACATTCTTTCAATAAACTTTTAATGCACACAAGTTGAGGTCCGACGGATCATGTTATGGTATCAGAGCTGGTTGACTATTGTGCGAGTTTGTGAATGCTTACCAGGTCCAGGTTAAAGCGTGGTGAAGGAGAATTAGTTGAAGAAGATTCCGAGATTGGCTCCAGGAGAACGTTCTCAAGAACCATGTCTTCTCCACAAGGGGAAGAAGAAGGACATACAGAACGGGAAAAACCTGTCATTTCTGAAACTGAGTTTCTGGAGGCTTTTATAAGCATGAAAACCATAATGGAAATTCTACTCGATGAGCGAGCAGAAAGGAAGAAGAAAGAATAAGGATCTTCATCCAGAGATGCAGAAGTGAAGATGGAAGAAAAGGGTAAAGGAGTAGGAGGTTATGGTGATCCTCCTGACACTAAACATACTTTTTCTTCTTCTCATAATGCAAGTCCTAATATGCCTTATTTCAAATTGGATGTAAAATTTGAATTACCTATTTATAATGGAGATGTAGATGCTGAAAAATTAGACAATTGGATCAAGCAGCTTGAAGTATATTGCAGGGTGCAGGGCATTAATGCTGACCCTTCCAGGATTCAATTGGCCACTTTGAGGATGAGTGGAATGGCTCTTACTTGGTGGGAGAGAAAGATTCAGCAAGATCTTCGAAAGAATGGTAAAATTATTTTAGTTTGGAATGAATTCATCGAAGTATTAAGAAAGCAATTTTATCCTTTAGTTCACATGTAGCAATTAACCATGAATTGGCAAATGTTTAGACAAGCTAAGGGACAAAGCATTCAAGATTATACTTATGAATTCAGAAAGAGGGCTATTGCATTGAATGTTTCATTAGATACACAGGAAACTCTTCTTAAGTACATTGGTGGCATGCATTCTTATTTGAAACATACCTTATTGATGTTTAATCCGAGTAATTTGGATGATGTATGTGTTCAAGCTACCCATTTAGAAGCCAGGGGTAAGCATGCTAATGATACTTTTGTGAAGAAGTCATTTAAATCTGACAGCAAATCAAAAGGTAAAGATAAGGAAAAAAAAAAGATGGCTACTGTTAAGAAAGAGGGTGAAAAGCCTACGTGTTCGCATTGTCAGAAGGGACATGATGTCTCTAAGTGTTGGAAACTTCATCCGGAGTTAAGGCCAAAGAAGTACGGACGAAACAAAGACAAAGGAAAAGCAAAAGCTACTGCAGCAGCTATTCAAGACTTGGGATCTGACTCAGGCAATGAAACAAAGGTTACAGCTGTCGGGATCCAAGGTAAGGATAACGGTATCTCACTTCCCATTGATGCACAATCAAGTTCTAGTGCAAGTACAAGTCTGCCATCTACTTCTAAGCAAAATGATAAAGATAGAAGTGCACTGTTTCATGTTCGTGTCATTGCAAGTCACACAAAGATTGATACATTGTTTGATAGTGGTTCACAAGTAAATATGATATCAGAAGAAGTGGTTAAGAAATTGCATTTAGTTACTGTGCCTCATGAAAATCCCTATCCTCTAGGTTGGGTTACTAATGATACACGATTGCAAGTTACAAGGAAATGTGTATTAAAATTTGCAATTACTGAAAATTTTAGGGATGAGGTAGAATTGGATGTAGTACCACTTGAAATTTGTGGAATTGTACTTGGGAGTCCATATTTGTATGACCAAAAAGCAGTCTTTTATAGAGAACAGAATAAGTATCATCTTTTTAAAGAAGGTATGGAATATATTGTACGAGCACATAAGATAAAAACCAATCTAGCAATAGTCTCTGCAGGACAAATGAAGAGGTTGGTAAATGCTAGTAAGAACTTTGTGTTGATGATGGTTAAGATGAAAAATGATGAAGTCTCTAAATATTTTGAAGAATGTGACCCTAAGCATAAATCTGAACTGATTGACATCATTTCTGAGTATGATGATTTGTTTCAAGATCCGAAGGGGTTACCACCGAAGAGAGAGATTCAGCATGAGATACATTTGCAACAGGATGTGCCACTCCCGAACATAGCCATGTACCTGATGTCTATAATGCAGAACGAGGAAATCAAGAAGCAGGTTTAGGAGCTGATTGAGAAGGGGGTCATCCGGCCCAGCACTTCTCCTTGCGGCTCTCCTATATTCTTGGTTCCAAAGAAGGATGGGTCTTGGAGGATGTGCATTGACTATAGGGCCCTTAACAAAATCACCATTAAAAATAGGTATCCTCTTCCTCGCATTGATGATTTGCTTGATCAATTGAAACATGCAACTTATTTTACAAAATTAGATCTGCGTAGTGGGTATCATCAAATCCGTGTTGTTGAGCATGATGCTTGGAAAACAGCTTTTAAAACGAAATAGGGTTTGTATGAATGGCTTGTGATGCCTTTTGGGCTCTGTAACGCACCTGCTACTTTCATGCGGGTCATGAATGATGTCTTTCGTTCATTCATTGATGATTTTGTAATTGTATATCTAGATGATATCCTTGTGTTTAGCAAGACTTGGGAAGAGCACATTGTCCATGTGAAGAAAATTTTAGATGTATTGAGAAAGGAAAAGCTTTATGTAAAAATGTCTAAATGTGAATTTGCTAAAACTTCTTTAGTATATATACGCCATATTATTGGTGGAGGCCACCTGCGAGTGGACCCAGCCAAGGTTGCTGTCATTGTAAACTGGCCATGACCTAACACCATTACTGAAATCAGAAGTTTTCTGGGTGCGGTTCAGTATTGGAGAAAATTCATTTCTGGGTTTTCTTCCATTGCTGCTCCATTACATGCATTGACAAGCATTAAAGAGATTTTCCAGTGGGGAGGCAAGCACCAGAGAGCCTTCGACACTTTGAAGGAAAAGATTAGCACAGCACCAGTTCTGACATTGCCAGATTTGCAGCAGCCATTTGAGATCGAAACCGATGCCAGCGGGTTTGCCATGGGAGCATTTTTGATACAAGGAAGGAAGCCAGTTTGTTACCATTCAGAGACATTCTCTACTGTTGTAAGTAACTATCGGACCTATGACAAAGAATTGTATTCTTTAGTACAGAGTGTGAAGAAGTGGAAACATTATATCATGGGAAAAGAGACAGTCATACATACTGATCATCAGCCACTTCAATATTTACAATCTCAAACTAAAATACAACAAAGTAGGCATTTAAGATGGATGGGGTTCTTACAACAGTCTCATCTCGTAATTAAGTACAAAAAGGGAATTCATAATAAAGTAGCAGACATGTTATCAAGGCCACCTACAAATGCTTTTTATTAACACGGTTCATTCTTCAGAACAGTTCATTAACACATGAAAGTTATATTGAACAGTATGTAGAAGATAAAGATTTTAAGAAAGTATATGCATCACTTATACATGGTAAATAGGAAGAGAACTATTATGTGCATAATCAACTCTTGTATCATCTTGGTAAACTCTGTATTCTTGAGAAAGAAAGAGTGCATGTGATTCGAGAAGCACATAGTTCATTGATTGCAGGACATTTTGGTGTAAGTAAAACATTGTCTGTATTGCGGAATCCATGTTATTGGCCTCAAATGCAAGAAACTGTAGCTAAATATATAAGGGGTTGTGTTATGTGTGCAACAAGTAAGCCTAGCATTAGAGAGAATTTGAGGTCAAAAATGGGCCTCCTAAGAGATGTACTACAAAAATATAAGATATATTAAAATATTATGAGTTAGGGGTTTTATGGGGTAGGTATATATGACAACTCACCTCCTACACTACTTTTTATGCACAATATAAATAACCATGGTTGAGTTACTTTTATAAATTGACTACAAATAAAATTAATAAAATAACTCTAGAATGATGTGACTAAGATTCATTGTAAATTCCTAAAAATT
>LPNX010995059.1:249701-334942 GCA_001517045.1 Pseudotsuga menziesii | reverse complement strand
GGAGGATGAGAGAGAGAGAGAGATAGAGAGAGTTGGGGGTTATGGGTGCAATGAGAAGAGACACTGAGAGGGGGGATGAGGTTGGGGGTAGAGGGAGCAGGGGAGAGAGAGGTATAGATGGGGAAGTTAGAGGTTAAGGGGAGGAGGATATGGGTTAGATAGAGAGAAGGTGAGAGAGGAGGGGCATTATGGAAAATGGGAGACAAAAAGAGAGAAAAAGAGAACAAAATTAGGTGGTAAAAGTACTTTGCACATGTTAATAATGTGCACATGTTAACAGCGTGCATGCATCAATAACACACACACGTAGATAATATGCATGTGTTTTTAATTTGAAAACAAAATGGTGTGAATGAATTTTTCCACCTACGTGGATGAGTTGTCCACTTTGTTTTTAGGTTTGGATTGCCAAGCCTGTGGTTTGGGCCTACAACTAACAAAACACATCCATTTTTTCATTTCTATGTTTTCAACCTCAAACCTACATATGCTAGAATGGTTTCTTGCTAACAAAATTGCACATACTTATAGAGATTTATGTGTGGATTCCTAATATATATATATATTGTTTTATATTTAAATTTATTTGGTTGCATGTCAAATTTGTAAACAAAAAATATTTCTTATTTTCTTTGTAACTTTTGATTGGTTGACCTATTTTGGAAACAACAACAAAAAACCTCACAAGTACATATGAAGAGCTACAGACTACAAAAAAAGGTTCATTGATTATGTTAATATCCTCATAATAGGACTTAACGCTCAACCTTCGAATTTTAGGCTTCACTAACCTTAGTAATTTTAAAAAATATATAAAATGTACACTAAGAATTATGGGAAAACAGTGTTGTAAGAACCACATGTTAGCTACAAATCTGCAATTTTTTACCCAAAAAAATTAGTGTTTGCATACCAAACTCGGGGCCTAACGCAAACATATGCATTATGTTTTAGAAAGAAAAAAAATACCAATATTAGGAGAACACCATTTTCTTGGAGTTATAATCATTTTCCGTAAATAAAAGTTATAAATTCCCAAAGGTAATTTAATTGTATATATTCCATCTTCTTATAGCATGTTTTAAAAATTTGTGTAGATACCTCTAATATTTATTTTTAGTGACCAGATTTTTGTTTTTTGGACCTTCCATTGCAACTAATGTGTCGTAATTCGGTAGCATTACTATGCACCAGTCCTCAAATAGTGAATATATTTCTTAACTTAAATTACACATTAAATTAAATAATAAACTATAATCTAAAATTTATGTCTTAATAAATTAATAATGTTTTTTTAATATAAAAAATATCTAAACATAAATTTCACTTCTATATAATATTTAATAAGCATTAAAATTTACACATTTTTATATTTTATTATGTCAAAATTTTGATACCACATCCTTGGATATTGTTTTAAGTCGTAGAGAGACTTCTTAAGGTTGCAAGCCAGCTCCTTTTTTCCTTCCACTATAAACCTTCATTTTGTTTCATATAAATATCTTCTTTAAGATCACCATGAAGAAATTATGTTTTTACTCCATCTACTCTATCTCAAGATCAAATGTTGTAGCTAAATACATTAGTACCCTTACAGAAGTTAACTTAGTAACATGAGATAAAATATCACCAAAGCTAACTCCCTTGACTTGGGAATATCCTTTAACTACCAGTTGAGGCTTACATACTTCTCGACTTGACCTGTTGCATTCAAATTTTTCTTGAACACCCACTTATTGTCGATAAGTTTTCTTTCATTTGGTAACACATGACTAGATCCATGTTTCATTTTTCTTCAAGGACTCCATTTCTGCTTCAATGTCTCTTGTCCATATATTACTCTAGGTCAATTTGATTGCTTCCTTTATCAACCTGAGATAGTTTCCAATGGAAGATAACGCGGAAGCAAAGAAAAATTAGGTGGACTATACCATTTTGGTTGTTTCCTTGCTCGACCAAACCTCTTGACATCAGATTCTATGTTCCACACCTCATCGTCGATTTTAGTCAACTCACCTAAGTCCATATTTTTGTCATTCATTTCAAACTCTTACTTTTTTTGTTTTTCTCTTTTAACTGATTCGTCCTTCAAATTTCCTTTCAATTTTTTGAAGATCACATCTCTAGTATAAATGTCCTTCCTTGTCACTAAGTTCCACAATTTATACCCTTTCACTCCATCCTTGTTCTTGATGAAGATGCATTTCTTCAACTTGCTGTCAAGTTTGGTTTTTTTCTCCTTTGGGATATGCACAAATGCATCACACCCAAACACTGACATATCTAAGAGAGGGCCTTTTACAATCCCATCCCTCATATGGAGTCTTGTCAACCAAACACATTGATGGTGACATATTCACCAAGTAACATGTTGACTCGACTACCTCTTCCAAGAATTATTGTATGATTCCTGAACCATTAAGCATGCTCCTCACTTTCTCCATCATTGCTCTCTTCATTATTTCATAAACTACCTTATGTTGAGGCATGTATGTATTTGTATTTTGTTGAGCTATAATGTGTTGTATGTAGAGATGGTCGAATTCGTTTCAATAGAATTCTCCTCCATTATCAGTTCTTAGCACCTTGGTATTTTTACCAATCTTATTCTCCACAAGAAATTCAAACTCTTGAAAATTCCAAAAAAATTATGATTTCTTCCTCATAAAATACAACCACGTCATTTTCGAGAAATTATCTATGAAATAAATGTAATACTAAGATCCTTCTAATGAAGGGACTGGAACAGTTCCAAACAAATCACTAGGTATTAATTCCAGTATTTATTTATCCCTAGTAGCACCAGATGAGAACCTTACATGACTTTGTTTACCATAAATATAATATTCATAGAAGTTGATTACTTCCAAAAATTTAGGGAGACCTTCAAACATACCTTTACGATACATAGCATGAAAACCTTTCTCACCTATATTTCTCATCCATTAATGCCACAACATAGTCAAGGTGACTAGAAAATAATATATCCCATCGAAATCAAAACAGACTATAGTATCACTTTTTTCGGTGTCTATTATTCCCAATAGTTTGTAAAATTTTCTAGTCCAAACTCCCCTCTTCAATACCATATCTCCTCGCACAATCTTGCACATATCTTTCTCAAATACAAACTGCAAACCTACATTTCCCATCTTACTTACTCAGATTAGGTTTTGATCCAAACCTAAGATATGCACTACTCTTAGAAGTGTTCATGTTCTTCCATATTTTAACTTTAGTCAAACTTTACCTCATCCAGCTATCTTAGTTGATGAGACATATCCTAGTACAACATCACCACCATCGACTTTCTCATACTCAACACCACTCTCTGTGAGGTGTCATATGATATGATGTGTCGAAATTGATCATTCAAGTTTCTTGATCCAAGTGTGTACTTATGGAGGCCAAGTACACATCGCCTTTCCCCTCTTGCAAAGTCTTACCACTAGTGGACTGACCTTCATCAAACCCTTTTCCTTTCTTAACTTTTGTTGTCTTGTAGTTTCATTTATAATTCCTAACTTTACCACATTAACAATATGTTTGCGTCCTTGTACAAAGGGATATTGTCTTAGATCTACCCCTCGAATTCAATCTACTACCAGAGGTTTTTCCTATTCCTCTATCTACCGATCAACCTCTTACCATCAAGGGTTCATGCGTCACTCCTTCCATGTTCTTTTGTATCATCCTTTTTGACAATAGACATGTGATCACATCATCGATCTTCTTTATGGTACTATTGCTTCCAATAGCCATAATTAATCTATCCCAAAAATTTAGAAAACAACTAACTAGTTACAGTGTTGAATGCATTCAAGTTCTCTATAACCGAGTTACCATCACCCATCCTTAGTATATATAACTTCTTATAAATAAACAACTTGTTAATTAGAGATTTCGATTGGTACAAGTCCCCCAAATTTTACCATATCTTCTTTACAGTGTTTCTTTTGAGAATTTCAACAATATAGAATCTTCTAAACATGGTTGGATTGTACTCCTTTCCTTTATGTCACTCTTCTGGTATTATTCTTTGGACATACTGGTGGGATTAGTTCATGTGTCAACTGCAATCCATTGTTCTCAATCTACAAGGAGATAATCTATCTTAAGTTTCCAAAGCTCAATTTTTTTCCATTAAACTTTTCAATTTCTATCATCGATGTGTTATCCATTATAACTATGAATCAATGCTTTTGGAAGACTCCCACTATAACATGTATTCCCCATATCTAGGACCAAGGCAAACCCTCGGCAAAAAAGGCACCCCCATCATCCAAATTCATCTCTAATACTAAATGTTGGGTCCAATACCGATTACAACATGTTTCCAAATTGGTTCATAGATTTTAAACACATTCACATAATACAATGACACACAACTACATCAAAATTACCCTAGACACCTCTCTCAATGGAGGAAAACTAGAAAACCAGTGAGCTTTCACTCAACTATTAATCAAATACTCAAAACATGTGTTTATAATCGTGACTTGATAAAACAAAAATCACACTTCATGTGACATTATCATGCTACACACTACAACATTACTCATTGTACAGTACAGTACATCATGCATAGCCATCACATCTTAGTAATATATGAAATACAATTAAATGCCCATTAATGACAACCCATAACTGTCCAAACCATTTTTAGTTATTCGGTTACATCGACTTGATTGGGTCAACTTTGGTCAATTTCTCATTAACTGGGTCATTTTCCTTATGACAAATAACTTATCTTGTTCGACCAACTAACCAGACTTCTCTCATTTGTCACCTATGACTCAAGTCGACTATTGATTTTTTCAACAAACTTACATGTAAAGAATATAACATTCCCAACAATAATGGACTTGAAAATAGTTGTAAATCAATAGACCTTTAGTTTTGGGATAGGAAGAAACCCATATTTTGTTAAGTTTTTAACGGTTATACAAGATCTAAAAACATTTAGCATCATAACATCATAACCATATACAAAAGGATCATTGAAAGATATACAAGTACATCCACACAAAAGAACGCATAGATTTATCCTGGAAAACCCTCATGAGGAAGAAAACCCAGCAAAACTTCCTCTATATANTATATATATATATATATATATATATATATATATATATATATATATCCTATGCGTTATACACAAGTGAGTGTGTGTGTTAAATGAGAAACACACATCCTCTATTTATACTCTTTCTCTTGACTTTTTCCCTAACAAGCCGGTCCCAACAAAATTACTAGGCTGACTTCACCTAGGAAGACACAAAATAATATTATATTATATTCAGGAGGTTTCTATTGACCCGACTTACAATGGATGTTTTACCTCATGACTCTATGATGACCAAATACAATAGTAACATCTCAACGGAGGAATAAAACATATCTGATAGGTTACCAATAAAATAAAATTAGAATATTCTTCGAAGTTACAATATTTCAACACTCTCCCTTAACGAGAAGTATATTCTACTGATAACAACAACATCAAATGTAGGATCAAGGAGAGAGAATATTCATCAATGTCAAGGTGATACATCTCTACATCATTGGAAGTTTTCAACAATCATCAGCAACTAGAACAGTTACTGGAACATCTTCAACATCTTCAGTACTGGAACATCATCTTCTACAACATTGGGTCTTCATATTTGATTTCCATCTTCTATAGCATTGATTCTTCATCTTCTTTGGAACTTGATCACTCAATCCTTTGCATCAACACTTGATCTCTCAATTAACATCATCAGCAGCAACAACATAACCTGCAACACACATGATCCAATTATAGGATGATCAATCCCTATCACTTTAGGACATAGGTCCAAGGACAATGCAATCCTGAGCCACTTACGATATGGTCAATCCCTCTCCCTTTAGGACATAAGTCCAAGGATGATACAATCCTGAGCCACTTATGGGGTGGTCAATCCCTCTCACTTTAGGAAATAATTCCAAGGATGATGCAACCCTGAGCCACTTACGGGATTGTCAATCCCTCTCACTTTAGGACATAAGTCCAAGGACGATGCAATCCTGAGCCACTTATGGGATGGTCAATTCCTCTCACATTAGGACATAATTTCAAGTATGATGTAATCCTACCAGTTCATAGAGACAAAAGTCTACGGATCACTTTAGGAATAATGTCTAGGGATGATACAATCCCACTACAACATCATCAACCTATTCCCCCTTTCGAGTAGGTTCCAAAACATCATCAACATGCTCCCCCTTTCGAGGAGGGTCCATAACATCATCGTTCCTCCTTATGAGGAAAGTCTATAACATCATCATCAATGTTCCTCCTTACGAGGAAGGTTTGTATCATCATCATTGTTCCTCCTTATGAGGAAAGTCTTGTCGAACTAATCCAAGATTGTCGCGAAAGTATTCAAACTTTACTCTAGATAGACGCTTGGTCAGTACATCAACAACTTTCTCATCGCTACTCACATACTGGAGCTTTATAGCTCCCTTCTGTACCATATCCCGTATATAAAAATATTGGATTTCTATATGATTTGACTTGTCATGGAACACTGGGTTCTTTGTCATATTTATACAACTCTGGTTGTCACATAGAATCACCATGGGATCCAGCTCCAGGTCAAATAGACCTAACATCAACTTCCGAAGCCATGTGGCTTCACAACTAGCAGAACAAGATGCTATATATTCTGCATCAGTTGTGATGAGAACAACACTAGATTGTTTCCTGCTAAACCATGAGATCATGGCGAATCCCAGATAATAACATCCATATAAGGTTCTCTTTCTTTTTGAGGAACTTCCTGCCCAATCTGAATATATATATCCATACAGTCTGTAGTCATGATCTCCATCATAGTATAGTCCAAAGTCTATCGTACCTTTCAGGTACCTCATCACATTCTTTGCAATTATCAGGTGAACACATCTAGGTTTAACTAGATACTGACTTAGGGTTTTCACAACAAAGCATACATCTGTCTTGGTATTCATCAAATACATCAATGACCCAATAATATGTGTGTACTTAGTCACATCCACTAACTTTTATCCTTCATTAGATAACAACTTCAGGTTGGTATCCATGGGTGTGTCCATGGCTTTATAAACCAATATATCAAATATTTTTAAGATTTCCACAACATACTTTCCCTGGAAATAGTTTTTGAAGTCACATTGCTTCACTACAAGATGAACATGTTGCAATGTACTCAGCCTCTTCATGAGATCATACCTGATCCCAAACATCTTGAGGTGTTCTTTCTGTCCTCATTACTTGCTCTTTGCATCTACAATGAGTTCACCTTGTCAGGTAATCAACATATCCCAGTCTTTCACATTCAACCTTAAGGTTGGAACCCACATTACTCTTGGTAAAGCCTTAGTCCATCAGGAAGTTGTCCATCCTGGTGTACCATGTCAAACTCAGAGATCTTCTGCAGTCACTCCCCTTGAAGCAGAGCATCATTATGCATCTGCATTTTTGTACTCTATGTATTGAAACATTATGTACTAGAGTGACAGGTAGCATCCTCTGCTACTGATCTTCTATGTGTCCATCTCTAGTCACTAGATACCAAGATCCTTTATCTTGAACTTTGTTGAAAAAATCCTCTTGCACCCATACATGAGCTTGTTGTATTATATAGGTTTTCATCTTTAACCTTGTATTAAAGGTTAAGATATTCATCACTCTAGGGGATATTCAATTTCCTTATGTAATTGGATGTTCTTATCTATGGGTTCCTTCTAAGCTCGTACAAATCATATTTTGTACATTTGGTTCTTTGCCTGATATATACTTCTAATACACTGGAGAAGTGTGTTTGGTCAAAGGAGTATGTCATGCCATAGTATACTCCCTCTTTCTAAGAGAAATCATGAACCTTGCTTTGTGTACTTGTTCTTGTAGATCCACATGGAAGACACTATGGACTTCCCTTCAGGTCTTGGAACCACATCCTAGACATCATTCTCCATGATCAACTGGTACTCTTTGATCATAGTTTCTTCCATTTCTCTTTGGTTACTTCTTCATAACTGGAAGGGTCTGCTTCAATGATGTCACTCAATTGTGCCACATAACTAGAGTGTATATGAGGCCTGTTACTTTAGTTGGAAGTCCCATCATACTTTTCTTCATCTTGAATTATCTCTCGTTCCCAAGGTGGTCTTCATCTCTCGAGGTGGATCTATCGCTCTCTTATATTCTTCTGAATTTCTTTCTTTTGTCACGGTGTCTTTGACCCTGCGAGCTTCAGGTTCATCGTCATGTGTGTTTATTGGAGTGAATCTTGAACTATTTCACTTGTTCTTTGGAACAAGTCTCGTCCTTATTTTCTTGTAGGAAATTGCATGCAACCTTTCCTACAAGTCAAATGCACCAGTTGCATGGTTAGAAACATTTCATAAAACATATTCATAATGAAAAATTCATATGCATAAAGATATAATCATGCAACTATTTTAGCCAATACAACATTCATCCATATCTCGTATACACACAGAAACTTTCCAGATGCCTTCCATCTCTACTATAACATTATTGAGATTGTGCACTAATTCCAATATGTTAGAAAAGAGGTTTCATTCTACATTAGTAGCAATGGAGTGTTATATAGCACCATTGGCTACTTACCCAGAACATGCATATTAGTAGTATATTGTTCATTAATGAAAACATTATATCATGCATAATACATTTCATAGATATGTACACAGCTAAACAATGTCATGTAAGAAACTAGATATATAGGAAAAGACAATTCAAATACTTATCTTTGTTTGTTTGGTATATTCCTTCTTGATCCTTATGTCTAAGAACTTGCGTACTGGTACTAATTTCATTCTTTATTATCCAAATATTGAAATGGTAAGAGTATGATCTTTGTCTTCACTAGTAGAATTCATATTCCTCACCACTTTAGGAATCTTCAATGGTGTGAGCATGATGTCCTTATTTGACTTCTTTAAGTTATTCTCTAATTTGAGAAGCCCTTCTGAAGTGGAACAACATGGTCTCCGAGTTCTATATCTTCACATTCTTCAATTGGTGCCTCAATGTCATATTCCTGTTGATATTCTTTCCTTCGTATAGGCTGGTGATTGTACCGAACATATCCTTGGGATTCTACAAGGATGATACATGTGAGATCCAATGGAGATGAAAATAATCCTCTTGGCTTTGACTAAGTCCTTCTTGTGCTTTGTCTTAATCTCCCTATATATCTACGACTTCTTCTTTGACATAGTTCTCTAGGTCATGCTTCTTCAAGTATGAGAAGCACTATATACTTCCATGCTCAGAGGTTATTGGTTCCTTCAAGCTTGTTCTTAAGCTTGGTACTATTTTTCATCGTGATTCAAATGAGAACCTAAAATGGAAATAGAGAGGATAGAACTTACCAATGAGATTGCGTCAACTTGATGCTTGCTTGAAAGCTTTTCTGGAATACTACTTTTGGTGGACCTACAGTTTGACAGAGAAACCCTAATTTTTTACCTTAGGTATCTTTCAGATCTGATTGGATAGAAATATGTGCCCCCTCAAGGAAAGTTGAGCAACATACTGATTTTCCCACAAATGTGAACAAAACTGCAAAATATCCGATGCCCTAGTTTTCCCCGACAGCAGTGTTAGGTCAAAAATTGAAAATCCACAGAATGAGAAACTTTTTGCATAGAAAGGTTCTCCCTCCTAGGGTGAGTTTGATGGTCCTCCTTTTTCAACTGATTAGTGAAGGGAAGTACCCGGAACAAAAAGCCCTAGTTTTTTCTCCAGTTTCTTCTACAAAATTGGCTCATCTTGTTTATGTTATAGTGTTGAATTTTCTACTCCCCAAGGTCTGAAACTTTGTCCTGCAGTAGCCTAGTTTGTATTATTTCCAACCCCATAGGTTAGAGCTGAATTGGTTTCACCAAGTGGGACTTATGTGAAGTTTCCCAAGGTGACTTATTTCAAGACTATTTAGCATAGAGAACTTGTACGGACTTCCATGTGTCATTGTTTCACCTTCGAGGTCTGAAAATTTTTCCACATAAACTATAGTCAGTGCCCTATCTTCAACATCTTTATAAATTTCATTTGAACCTTCCTATCTCGAGATATAGCAATTCTCTCTAGGTTACGTGTTTAAGGTTGAATTCTGGGAGAGGCTGGAACCCTGATTTGGAGGAATCATATCTCCTATATTATAGTGAATATGAGGCTAAAACGTTTACAAAGGGTACAAAAATATTGTATATTCGTCCTGTCAAAGTTTCGGCTTTTGAGCCTTCTCCAATCTCTAGTTATAGTGAAAGTCCCAACATGACTATTTTTGTCTTCTAGGGTTTTCAAGCATGAAACCCTAAACTTTAGTAGTTGTAGTTGTAGTAGTGTTTTGGCTACACAAATACTTCTTTCAGGGTGGCTATGATACCATGTTAATTTTTTAATGGTTATACAAGATCTAATAACATTTAACATCATAACCCTATACAAAAGGATCACTAATAGACAAGCACATCCACACAAAAGAACACGGAGATTTATCCTAGGAAACCCTCATGGGGAAGAGAACCAAACAAAACTTCGTCTATAAAGATGGATCAGAAGTATAAATACAAAACCCCAAATAGGTGCTCCTTCTCCTAGCAGATATATATTTCTCTCTCTCTCCTATTTGTTATACACAAGTGAGTGTGTGTGTCAAATGAGGACCACACATCCTCTATTTATACTCTTTCTTCCACTTGAATTTTTCCCTAACAAGTCAACCCCAACAAACTTAATGGGTCGACTTCACCTGGGAAGACACAAAATAATATTATATTATATTCAAGAGGTTTCTATTAGCCCGACTTACAATGGAGGTTTTACCTCATGACTCTATTATAGCCAAATACAATAGTAACATCTCAACAGAGGAATAAAACATCTCCGATATGTTACAACAATAAAATACATTTAGAATATTCTTTGAAGTTACAATATTTAAACATCTTTGATACTCTTTTCACCCTTATAATCTTATATGGATGTGAATTCTTTGGTTGCAACATCTCTACATAATCATGGAGAAGGATAGAAAAAATCCAAAAGTGATTTAAACATATAATCTCAAAACTAAAGGCAATAGACTCTATCATATCCTCCTCTTAGAAGTAGGACTCTCCCCAATTAAGAGCATGGCTATGACTATGTTCCTAAGGTAGAATAACAAGATAAACAACATGGGAGACAAGAGGCTTCTTATGATTGCTTCATACTCTAGTAAAAAACACTTACGACTTAGGCAAGGTCAGCATAAAGATGCCAGGTCTTGGCTAAATCATTGGGGAGGTGTTGGGGAGTCAAGGTCACTCTACATAATAGTGATAATATTAAAAGTATTATTATATCCAAATTTAAGGATAAGATGTAGTGCAATAAAGAGTTAGAGGATAATAGAAATTAAGATATTATAAGGAGGTGATCAACCATAATCTATAAGAGAAAACTTGTATCTATCTATTTTAATTTGAGTAAAGAAGAAAATCAACATTGCTAAAGAAGAATAAACTCTAATGACCTCCATAGTTAAATAGGGCCCTAGACAATTCCTAAAATACCATAGGATGAAAGAATTTGTCATCTGTGTGACACTAAGAAGGTTGACAATAGAAATCACTTTCTCATAAAATGTCATGTGTACACCGACATTAAAGCGCATTTTCAAAATATTTGCTACAATATTGACCTTCATAACCTTTTAATCCATCACAATTATGGTAATTTTGGAATGTTTCTCTTAGAGTTTTTTGAATATAGAAATAAAATTTTAAAGAAAATCAAGTGGCTTCTTATGTTTTTAAAGTACAATGCAACAAATTTAATATAGTGTATGTTCCATCATCAAAGGAGATGTGTAAGAATAATAGCCTTAAAGAGAGCATGTCATATTTATATTTATCAAATCTTGAAACATGGAAGAAAAATACTTAATAAAAATATTAAGAAAAAATAATAAACATTCATTACACCAATAGGTGTTTATATTTTAGAATTTTCTAGTGGAGTAGCAAGTATGCTTTTCCTAAATTGTAGGAGGAGGAGACACGTGATTTATTTTATGGGTGTCATTCCAAATTGGAAATAACCAATTTTATATATATATATATATATATATATATATATATATTTGGTAGTTGATGCATGAATAACGGGTACTTGATGCATGGATAATGGGCAGTGTTAGACAACTCATTTAACTAGAAGAAGGCAAGTGATAACAAGTCGTTGATGCATGGATAATGAAGGTGGGTGATAACAAGTAGATAACAAGTAGTTGAGGCATAGACAATAGGTGATTACAACTAAACATGGAGAACGTGTAACATATAATATCAAACACAACTCGTAGCTATGGATGGATGACTTGTAGTTTATGCATGAATATTTAATAGCTGATACATGAATAACAAGTAGACAACCCCTTTAACTAATAGAAAACCACATAACTTGTTCATATCACTTAACTTATAACTTACAAATATTTTTCACCCAAAAATTAAATGATTATATTAATTTTATAAACTTAATATTATATATAAATATAAATTCATCTTAATTTTTTTTTTTTAATTTATTGCATCGAGGGGCACTCTACAACCAAGTATGGGGGAGATCTTGTAATGTTGTAAATGTCGACCATAAAAATACAAATTTTAATTATCCTCCAAAATCAATGTGGACCACAAAAACAACCTAAACAATAAAAAACAAAAAATTTAATCATCCGCCCAAAAAAAATGTCAATAAAAAAAACAACACAATATGGGGGAGATGTTGTAATGTTCCACTTAACAAAATAATAATAAATAAAAAATTGAATTATCCGCAAAATAAAAGTTGGTAGGGCCTTCTAAACAACCCATGGTTTTATTATACATGGTTTAGGAGGGCCTTGCAAATGGTTTTAAAACCATGTGCAAGGCCTCCTAAACAACCCATGGTTTTATTGACCTTAAATAAAAAGATGTGTCTTATGGTGTGAATTGCACCAAAGCTGAAAGTTGAGTTCAATACTTAAAGAAGAAGTTTGCACCTCCAAATATTTGATCCCTTTCCAGCGATAAAGAGTATTAAATATTAATAATAAAAATCCTCAAATAAAAAGATATGTTTTATAGTCTGAATGGCACCAAATCTGATAATTGAATGCAATACTTCAAAAAAAAAATTGCACTTCCAAATATTTGATACCTAATAAAATAATCTAAGATTTGAATCTATGCTGATTTAAAAAAACAATATTCACCAAAAAAAACTTAAACAAAAGTCTTGATCATAGTTCAAGTCATAATTGCTCTGATTCATGTCCAAATTTTAAATAATATTTCTACCGTGCTTCAAAATAGTTTTGATATCTTAAACGTTTAAAAACCCTTTAAATATATCTATTGTTTTTTTTATTTTTATTTTTCTATAATGTTTAAATTAGTTTGAGATATTAATATTTTTATTTTAAAATTTAATTTTTAATTTTTAAAGTTTAAATTATTTTTAGGTATTAATATTTTTATATAATAAATATTTATATTTTAAAATTTAAGATAAAATATTTAGTTATTTATGTAATTGATATATGGAAAACTATCCGTTTAAGAAAAAGACACATGTTGATAAAAATAGACAACCATTAAAGAACAAAACAACTATTAATTACACTTACACATTAAAAACCAAAAAAATAACCTATTTACCAAACGTAATCTCTACTGGACCATAAATTAAGGAACTGTGCTAATTTTTAATAAAAAATGATATATAAAGTATAATTAATCAGCAGAAGTATAATTAATCAGTGGTAGGTAAGCCAGCGAAGATCTGCACTGGGGACCATAAATTAAGGAACTGTGCTAATTTTTAATAAAAATTGATATATAGTTAAGTATAATTAATCAGCGGTAAGTAAGCCAGCGAAGATCTGCACTGTTTCCCTCGTTAACTAAAAAAATCTTCCGTTACGACTGAGAGTCCCTTAATTACATGCTAATGCTCTAAGAAAGCAGATCTGGATTTGAACCCGGGCCACTCGTTCTGTTGGTATTGCTCTTCTACCACACGCATATTCAAGAAGGGATACACATTGGGCCATAGCCTCATTCTCTTCATAATCTCATACATATCAAGAAGCGATACACAGACTTGATGATGGACAGCAAGGAGGAAAATGAAGGATATGTGGAACCTGTCCCTGCCCCTGCCCCTGCCCCTAAGCAGACCATCAAGCTCATCACAAAAGAATCTTTATTGCCAGAACAGAGAGAGGTTTTATGTAAGGTGATGGAGATCCTTAATGTAAAGGAACAACATGCTCGCATACTCTTGATTCATTTTCGCTGGAAACTTCATAGATTATTTGATGCATTTCTTGCAGCTGGAGAAGAAACTGACCGGTTTTATTCACAAGCGGGTGTTGCTATTAGATTGGAATCAACGTTGAACTCTGTAGTTACCATCTGCAATCTCTGTTTACACAATGATTTGCAGGAGGAGGACACCACAACGATGGATTGTGGTCACACGTTTTGCAATGCCTGCTGGACTATGAACTTTCTTGATAAGATAAACGACGGAGAGAGCAGGCAGATTAAGTGCATGGATCCGGAATGCAATGCCATCTGTGATGAAGACATTGTAAGAAAGCTGGTCTCTGCAAAAGATCCTGAAGCAGGCCAACGCTTTGATCGCTTCTTATTTGAATCCTTTATTGACGATAACAGCAAAGTGAAATGGTGCCCAAGTGTTCCCAGCTGTGGAAATGCCGTCTGTGTTGAAGAAGATGTTTACTGTGAGATCCAGTGCGTTTGTGGACACCAATTTTGCTTCAATTGTTTGGCTCAACCACATTCTCCTTGTTCCTGCTTTATTTGGGAGCTTTGGAATAAGAAATGTGAGGACATGCGTGAGACTTTTTATTGGACTACAGTTTATACCAAGCCTTGCCCCAAGTGTAAAACTATCGTGGAAAAGAAGGGTGTTTGCAACTGGATGACTTGCAGGTGTGGCGAAAAGTTCTGTTGGTCATGCGGTGGCGCTACAACCTTTGTGAACCACTCTCAATTATGTGGTTATACAGAAGATGAGGAGAAGAAGATTGAGAAGGAACAACGTGATTTGAAAAGATACGTAGATTGTTACTCCAAATGGAAAGCACATAAGGACTCATTGAAGCTTGAAGCAAACCAGACCGAATTATTAAGGAAAAAAAAATTATATTCTGGTATAAGGGATTGTAGTTGGCCAGATGCAATACAAAGTCTGGTAAGATCAAGGCGTGCTCTTTGTTATTCTTATCCTTTTTCGTTTCACATGTTTGGAGATGACATACTCAGGGAAAAATTGACAGCAACAGAAAAAGAATGGAAACAATGCCTGTTTGAATTTCAACAGCAGCAGGTAGAGGAAACAGTAGAAAGAGCTTCAAAGATGCTTGAGGGACCTTTTGATAAACAGAGAGTTGAGCATATAAAAACACTTTGTTTCATCGCTGATAAATGGTGTAGAACAATGTATGACTGTATCCAAACTGATTTGGTGTGTGAGCTGGGGTTGAGAACACATCAGATTGCTCCATATAGCTCCATGGGTTGACAACACATCATATTGTTCCATATAACTCCAGAAGCATGGAGTTCAAGATATATGATTCAGCTCTTAGTTAGCTTGCTGCTTAACTATCAATTAAAAAAAATTGAGCAACATAGACCTTACCAGTTTGCTTACAATGAGAATGACAGTAATATTATTTTAGCAGTTTGCTTACAATGACAGTCATATTATTGTATAGCATCTTGTCAATAATCTCTTTTGGATTTGTGAGTGGCTAGAGAGATTCTTTTACAATGGAAAGTGATTGAAATTTCTGATCTCTATAAGATATTTATGTCATAAGATGTGTACTGTGCTTATTGATTTAAAAATATATCATTTAAATTACTAAATAATTTTTTTTTTAATTTTGCAATTTTTTTTAAATTATAAGTGTGTTTTTTTGCAACAGAGAAGAGGAATCAGTCACACATATATTTCTGGAGTGCAGTTTGGTTAAAACAATTTGGTTTGAATTGAAATAGATTGTTTTTAAAATAATAAGTGTGATTTGTGCAACAAAGAAGAGGAATTAGTTACTTACTTACTGTACAGTTTGGTTAAAACAATTTGGTTTGAATTGAAAGAGATCTTCAATGTGCAGAGAAAATGAGGAGGTTATGATTTCAGTTTGAGTATTTTCCATTGGGTAAAGAATAATTATCATTTTAAAGCATTACCTCTCTTTATAACTTGGAAAATTTTGAAGTCTAGGAATGTTTGAGAACAAGATTCCTTTAGTTGCTGCAATTTGCTACAAAACTATATCTTCTTTCTTTGTTTTTTCTAAGAACATAAGAAAGGGAAATATAAGACAGGTTACTCTTCCAAATTTATCTATTTTTTTTTTTTGAACTTTGATGGAACTGCAAAAGATGGATTGTGTGGATCTGGGGTTGTTTGAAGTTGAAATAGGGACATTCTCTCTTGTTTTGGATGGGTGTCCAAGAAGGAACAAACACCAAAGCTGAGCTTCTTTCTCTTTGGTGTCTTCTTTTGTTGGCTTAAAAAAAAGGAATTGAGGTCTTTAAGGTGCTTGGAGATTCTAAAGTATGAGCAAGTTACAAGTTTTAGCAATTGAACATTGGATAAGCAGGGTTAGAGAACTCATAAACAACTTCTCTTGCATTTCCTTTTACCATATATATACCATATATACAGAGAATAGAATCAAGAAGGTGACATTCTTTCAAAGAAGATTTTTGGACCTATGGAAGGTTTTGTGTTTTTTTTTTAAGAATTCATGGATAAAGAGAAGATCCATGAAAGTTCAGCCTCTATATTTTGATATTCGTATGCTTTATTCTTTAGTTCCTTTTAATGATAATTGTGGATCAGTTTTATTTTTTATTTTTTATTTTTTAAAGGATATTGTTAATAGGTTGGATGTAGTATGAGATAGTATATCTTAGACTTTTAGTGGGTAGATAAGATAAGAATGACTTCAAAATTATTTTGATATGTAAGGGAGGCTCGAATCAGCTAGAAATGTTGTGAATACAGCTGATATGAAGAAGATATGTTTTCAAATGTAATTATAAATGGTGTTAATGATATTTTTCTTTGTGGTTTTTTTTATAATCAATAAATAAGTATATTTATAATTTTAAGACTCTTAATAAATTTTTTTTTTTTTTAAATGACTTTTCCTAAAAATAATAATAATAAAAATAAAAATTACTTTAATAAAATAAAATAATAAAAATAAAAATTACTATTATAAACTAGTTTTAGGCTCATTGTTCTCTTGGCCATCTTGAAAACCCACTTGATCTTGTGTATAACTATACATAATTGGTTACTCGAATCAAATGAATGAATGGAGGTAACTAATACTTATAATGACTATTCACTATTCACTTATTAGTGAAAGAGCATAATCACAAAACAATTTGATGAGGGAGATAGCAAGGTGTGTAATGATGATCTCACAAGATAGAATTAGTTTGGAAGGACACAAAAAAGCCAGAGATTTTGTTTGAGAATTAACTTTGAAGGACACGGCTTGAGAATTAACTTTGAAGGACACAGAAAAGCTAACTATTAGAGATTTTGTTTGAGCAATGATGACTAGGATTCCATAAGGAATTTCCTAATTATAAGACTTTTTGGATTGATATATAAACAATCTTCAAATCATTAAAAAAAGAAAGGCCAAAATACTATTAAAATATGTACAAAAAGTCTAATAGTCAGAAAAATTCGACCTAAAGTCAGAGAGGTTTTTTTTCTATGATATTTACCAAATATCAAGCAATGAAGTTAAAGTGAAGTTTGGGATTCATTCAAAGACTTAGCTTGGGCTTACAAGGACAAAAATATTGTTTCAAGGGGCAACACAGAGGTGCAGTGCTAAGGTTGGTAGGTGGCAAGGTTAAGGTTAAAGGGACAGGGATCTAAAAAAGCCAATGGTTAGATCCTTGGTTTGAGCACTAGTGATTAGGGGTCTAGCATAGACATGTTGTTTTTGGAAGAGGTAATATGTCAAGTTAAAGAAGTTTACATGCCAAAAGGGCTAGTTGTAATATCGTGATTTTGACCCCATTGCATTAAAATTGTACATGATGTAAATATCGTTATTAAATCATGGTGAGGAGCTTAAGGCCAAGGCTCCACCATGGATTTAGCGTTTTATGTATCGGAAATTAAACTCGATGCCAATGGTTATCGTGCTAACCAGGCACATTATAAATTGAGGACATCATTTAAATATGCAATTTAATAAAAATACCCACAACTAGCTATGTCAATGCAACAAAGAGATGGGGGCATGATTTCACAAGGAATAGAGAGGGAAATTACTCAAACTATTGAGCCAAGTGTCAAAGAGAGAACCCATAAAGCTCTCAACTACCTTTTTTTTTGTCTTATGTGCCCAATCATTTATTTCTTCCAGAAGTTGGTTGAGGCGGTTAATGCCTTAGGAATGGAAGAGTATGGCAGTCAAAACTTGTATTCAGGAAGCCATCAGTTTTGGGAAAACCATTTTTTTCTTGTGGGGCAAGAAAACACCCACAAATGTCCGCCCATTCCATTCCTCACCCACATTTTTCCTTTCCTCACGCAGTTGGAGCTTGCTGTGTGTTTTCCTTCATGATTTTTGTTGTTTTCCTCATTTTTCCATACCTATAAATTCGTTTTCGTGTTGCTCAGGGATGTGGAGAGAGATTTCTCGATTTGTGGGTTAAGGGAGGTCGTTTTTTCCCCTGCAATGCCCAAAAACGTTTTGAGAAATTGAATTGCTCACCCAGGGTTGATTTCCCCATCTGCAATTCCGTTTATCATTGCCAAATGTTTTTCTACAAACCCAGCATTTGTATTTTGATGTTGTGTGCATCCTTGTTTTGGTCTGAATTGGTTAAAAGTGGAAGAGGCCCAGAATTGGCTTGATAAACCTAGTGAAGAGAGGAACCTCACAGAAATATCAAGAGGGTCTGGTTATTCTTCTATGCACACCCTGAAGAGCACTGGAAGAGAAGGTATGGCCTGAGGGACTGTGTAACAGTGAAGGGAATACTTCCTTGTGTTGGGTGTGTAGGTATTGTGGAGGCCAAGCCATATCTTGTGCAGGTGGTCATAGCTCTGTGGTTGAGCTCACTAGCTTAGCAATTCTACCATTCTGCTTCCTTAGCAGCCTAATAAACCTAACTATAGATTGGCTTGGATGAATTTTGATATGTATTTGGCTATGTGTGAGCCTGTTGTTGTTCCCTTATTTCTTGTGGGAATCATGCCTAGCTCGGGGGTGGCAGTGGTGCTAAGAGATTGATGAGCACACTAGCTTATGGTTGGGTGGAACATTGCAGCGGCATAGCTAGTTGAGGGGAAGCTCATTTTCAAGATAAGTGCTCTCTTCTATATTCTTTGCAATGCATTTGTTTTACAATTATTATGAACATATTGAATGCATGCAATGTATTTGCTTCCACTGTGTTTTTATTTGTTATACATCTGCATATGTATGTTTTTACTTTCAATGCATTATGTTTATGTTCATGGGGATAGATCCTCGGTTATGATAGAGCAATGCAGTAGTAGTCGCATCCTCTCCATCAACGAGATGAGGGGAGGGGATGTGACAACGTGGTATCAAAGCATTGGTTGCAATATTGGGCCTAAATGGGCCAAGATGAACAGTTGAAAGAGGTTAGATTACCCCCTAGTCAACAGAAAAAGAAAGGAAATTCTTCTGAGTGTTTGAGATTTTCTATGTCGACAAGATTTTTTGAGTTCGCCGATGTGTGTCGGAAAAATTTGGTGAGTTTGTCGACAAAGGAAGAGAAAAAATTTCTAAAAAAATTCGAAGTGTTGGAAAATTTTCCATGTCAGCAATACTTGGTGAGTTATGCCGATATATCGGTTGAGTTGGTCGAGTTTTGCCGATACATCTTGGCAAGATTTGTCGAGATCACCGCGAAACAGAAAATTTTCTAAGTATTTTCAAAAAATTTCTTTGTCGACTGAGTCAATTGAGTTTCGCCTATGTGTGTCGCTGTGAGAGGATGATTTTCGTCGATGTGTGTCGGGAGAAACATACAAGTTTCGTCGATACATCTTGGTAATATTTGTCGATATCATTGCAAAAAAGAAAAATTTTCTAAGTGTTTTTTGAAAATTTGCATGTCGGCAAAACTTGGGGAGTTTCGTCAATGCATGTCGAAAAAACACGATGAGATCCATCGATCCGTCGGAAGTGAAAGCGAAGTTTTTCTGACACATGTTGGAATAAAATGGTAAGTTTACTGAGGAAGAAAGAAAAAATTTCAAACAATTTTAAGTGTCGAAATTCCCATGTCAGAAGAAATAGCTGATTTTTTTCAATACATGTCGGAAAAACTCGGCGAGTTCTGCCGACACATGGGAAGAGAAAGGTGAGATTTTCCTACATGTCGAAAGAAAAAAATGAGTTTTCTGATACGTCAGAAGGAAATCATGAGTTTTTTTGACACCTCAAAAGAGAACAATGATTTTTGCCAATACGTCAAGAACAAAAGCAAAGTTTTGCCGACACGTCGACAGAAAAAAGATGAGTTTTGTCGATCGGCACAAAAAGGTGAGTTTTGTCGATACGTGTCGAAAAAATTGGGTGAGTTTTTCCAACACATCAAAATAAAAGGGTATTTGCGTTGACATGTCGAAAAACTTCGACGAAATCGCCAATTAGAGAAAAGATGGAAAATCCGTCAATGCAGAGAATTTCAACAAGTTTTTCCGTGGGATCCGCAGGTGCCAGAAAGTTGGAAATGACAGTGAACTTATGCGCCAAATTGCGCGAAATCAAAAGATTTATAATAAAAAAATTGAGGGAAAGCCCCCTTGACCCCCTATCGACCCCTTGAGACAGTTGTTGATTGTGTGAAAATCCTATGTTTTGACAAGTTGTCAATATAGGATTTTTCCAAATGAAGCTAAGGAATTTAGAAATTCTGACAATGTTATGCAGCTAACAATTTTGTTTATGAACACATTTTGCATAATCATAGTCACATGAAAGGTGTCATTCCACATAGTGCAGTTTGGAAAAATTTGGTCTTGGTTGGGCCAAGAAAATAAACATCATGAATTATGCACAGGATCCCTATGATCCTAAGACATATGCCATGGGAGAAAACATACAAGTTGAGAATGCTAAAACAAAATCCAATGGGAGAAGAAATCAAGAGACTTCCCCAAAATCTTGCAGCCACCATGAGGAGCCTAAGGGTGGAGTTGCAAAGTTATAGAGAAGATAATGAAAGGATGATTAAAGCTCAGGAAGAGCAAAATCAGTTGAATGCAACCATGCTACAGAGTTTGACAGACATCCAAAGGCAGATAAACTCTAGGCATCAATCATCAAATATAGAAGGGAGTAGGAGTAGTTCAAGGAGAAATTCCCTCAAGAGTTCCAATAGCTTAAGAATATTTTCTAGAGATAGAACCTATACTCCAGAAATATCTTCTAGTGGATCATCTGACTCTAAAGAATCCAATGGGGGTTCAAGATCTTCATCGCACAAGATGAAGAGGAAGAGGCATTATAAGAACAATTCACATGGGAAATTTAAGAAGGAAAAGACTCCTACATTTGAAGGTGAGCTAAAATATGGTAAAGAAGCTGAAGCTTGGCTTCTTGGGATGAGAAAGTATTTCCAAGTCCAAGACTACTTTGGAAATATGAATGCAAGGGTAGTTATCTTCAACTTAAATGGAAGAGCATCTATATGGTGGGAACACCTTAGGCAAGTCAAGAAGATCAATGAAAGAAAGATTGTGTGGAAACAGTTCAAGAAATATTTCAAGCAAAAGTACCTCTCTGATAAGTACTATGATGATAAGATTAAAGAGTTCCATGAGATGAAATTGGGACAATTGACCATGGAAGAATATGCAAACAAATTCTTGGAACTGCTAAGGTATGTCTGGTATATTCGAGATGATAAGGTGAAAATTCAATGTTTTCTAAGTGGGCTACCTCGGGAATATAAAGATAGGATTGATTTTGATCAACCTAGAACTCTAGAAGAGGAAATAAGGAAGGCCAAGTATTTCTATGATCAAAACAAAAGAAAACTTGATTTTCATAAGACATGGAAGGACAAGAGGAATGAGAAGTTTGACCAAAGAAAGAAAGTTTTCAACCTCTCTAACTTATGAAATCAGCAAAGGCGGCCATCACAAGCTATGACTAAGCCAGCCAGAATGATGGGAGACAAGCCAAGAGATCCAAAGGAGACAAGAGAACCACTTCAATGTTGGGGATGTGGAGGAGACCATGTGCTTAAGACTGTCCATGCTGAAATGGGAATGTAAGTCAAGTTCACAACATCCAAGAAGATGAAATGGTGGTTCAAGTAGCGAGGACCATCCCTAGAATCTATGCAGCACTAGAGGACCACCAAGAAGATCATCAATCAACTGTGGTTGAATTTGAAGGTAAGATTGCTGAGCAATCTGTTTCTATTTTTATTGACTCAGGATCTACTCACAGTTATATCACTCCTAAAACTGTTGAGATTTGTGCTTTTAAGAAATTAAAGCATAGAAAATCATGGTTAGTTCAACTACCACTGGAACCAAGAGAAAAGTTAGTGAAATTGTAGAGAAATGTCCATTAGATATTGATGAGGTATTCACTTATGCAAACCTGAATATTTTGCCACTTGGTTCCTATGAAATTCTTATTGGAATGGACTGGTTAGAAGCACACAAGGTTAAACTTGACTGCTAAAACAAGACATTTGAATGCATGGATGAAGAAGGAAACCCAAGGGTTGTAAGAGGCATTCCAAAGGTGATTTCTGTTAGGTAGGTTTCAACAATGAGTTGAATATTTTTTGTAGGAAAGGTTGTCGATTGTATGCAGCCCATGTTTTGGAGGCCACGAAAAATGAAACTCCTAATTTGGAGGACTATCATGTGTTCCAAGAATTTTTGGATGTTTTACTGATGATATTCATGGAATTAATCCAAAGAGAGACATTTATTTTACAATTGACCTTATGTCAAGAGCCACACCAGTGTCCAAGACACCCTACAGGATGAACACACCAGAATTGCTAGAGCTGAAAATGCAGTTACAAGAGTTGTTGGAAAAGAAATATATTAGGCCGAATGTATCCCCGTGGGGAGCACCAGTTCTATTTGTGAAAAAGAAAGATGGGACACTCAGGTTATTTATTGACTACAGGTAGTTAAACAAATTTACTGTGAAGAATAAATACCTGTTACCTTGAATTGATGACCTTTTTTATCAAATGAGAGGAGCAAAAGTATTTTCAAAAATTGACTTCAGGTATGGTTACCATTAGGTAATAATCAAAGATGAAGATATTCATAAGACAACCTTTAGAACAAGGTATGGACACTATGAGTTTGTGATGGTACCATTTTGTCTCACAAATGCACTAGCTACAATCATGTGTCTCGTGAATAGTGTTTTTAGAAAGTATCTAGACAAGTTTGTTCTTGTCTTCCTAGATGACACTCTTATTTATTATAAGAATGAAGAAGAGCATGAAGAACATCTGAGAATAGAATTACAATTGCTAAGGGGGCATAAGTTGTATGCAAAGTTGAGAAATGTGACTTTTATAAAGATAAAATTCATTAATTGGGTCACATTATCTTAGATGAAGGAATATATGTGGACCCTGAGAAGATTGAGGCCATTATGAATTAGACAACTCCAAGAAATGTGACAAATGTGAGATCCTTTATGGGACTTTCCGAGTACTACAGGAGGTTCATTGAAGGATTCTCCAAGGTCACACATTCAATCACTTCCTTGCAAAAGAAGGGGATAAAGATTGAATGGACACCAAGATGTGAAGAAATATTTCAATGGTTGAAGAATCTTCTTACGAGTGAACCAATTTTGAAAATTGTACACCCAGAAAAATACTTTGTGGTGTGTATTNTGGAGGAGTTCTTATGCAAGACAACCACGTGGTATGCTATGAGTCAAGAAAGTTGAAGGAGCATGAGAAGAACTATGCTACTCATGATTTAGAACTTGCAGCGATAGTACATGCTCTAAATATGTGGAGGCATTACCTGATGGGAAGGAAATTTGAGCTAAGTACAGACCCTTGTGGTTTGAAATATTTGTTTGATCAACCAACTTTAAATGCTAGGCAAGGTACATGGTTGGAATTTTTGTGTGAATTTGATTTTGAAATCGAACACATAAAAGGAAAAGAAAACAAGGTGGTTGATGCACTCAACAGGAAAGTACATGAAATGCATGTGGCATCTCTTAGTATTTTCCAACCATATTTGAGGCAGCAGATTATTAACCATATTGCTGAGGATGAAGTGTATGCAATGATAAAGGACAAGTTGGAGCAACAAAACCTTGAAAAGAAGTACAAAGGATATCAATTGGAAGAAGAAGAACTTCTTACTTATAAGAATAGAGTTTATATTCTAAATGCAGCATACTTGAGGAGGATTGTTATGGATGAAATCCATCAAGCTCTGTATTCTGGTCACGTATGATATCAGAAAACAATTGCTACAGCTAGAAAGAAGTATTTTTGGTCAGGAATGAAAAAGGACATAGCTGAGTATATTTCTAAGTGCATGAAATTTCAGCAGGTGAAGGTTGAACATCAACACCCAACAGGTTTGTTGCAACCATTGCCAATCCTGGAATGGAAATGGGAAGTCATTTCCATATATTTTATTACAGTATTTCTAATAACTATGAGACAACATGATTCCATCATGGTTGTGGTGGACAAGTTAACAAAGGCATCACATTTTACACCAGTCTTGTCCACATATAAAGCTAATGCCATTGCAAATATGTTCATGAAGGAAATTTTCATATTGCATGGATTTCCTAAGGCAATAATTTCTGACAGGGATACCAAGTTTACTTCCAATTTTTGGAAGGATCTTTTCGCAGATTTGGGTACAAAGTTGAACTTTAGCACCACCTACCATCCTCAAACTGATGGACAAACAGAGAGAGTAAATCAGTTTCTTGAAGAAATGCTTCGCATGTATGTAATGGACAAACCATCCAAGTGGGAGGATTATTTACACTTGGTAGAGTTTGCATATAATAACGGGTAGCAAGCATCACTGGGAATGAGTCCATATGAGGCTTTGTATGGAAGAAGGTATAGGACACCAGTGACTTGGGATAATCCAATGAATAGAATTGTGCTTGGTCCAAAATTGCACAAGGAAATGGAACAAGAGGTTGCAAAGATAGGCAAAAGTTGAAAGAAGCTCAAGATAGACAGAAGAGATATGCATATAAGCATAGAGAGCATAGGGAGTTCAATGCTGGGGATCATGTTTATCTTAGAGTGAGGCCAAGGAAGAGTTCCTTGAATCTTAGGAGTTGTGCCAAGCTATCACCTAGATATTGTGGGCCATTTGAAGTGCTTGAAAGAATAGGTCCAGTTGCATATAGAATTGCATTTCCTGCTAGCACTAGAGCTCATAATTTTTTGCATGTCTCTTTGCTTAAGATATATGTACATGATCCTTTTATGTGATTAATTGGGATGTGATCCAGGTGGAACCCAAGGGAGAGTTCCAAACTCAGCCATTGCGCATCCTAGACAAGAAGGTCACAGTGCTCTGGAACCGATCCATTGGACAGGTAAAGGTGCAATGGAATCACTATAGTCTTGATGAGGCTGAATGGGAGCTAGAGGATGCCATGAGGATGGCACATCCGTTTTTGTTCAATTTTGAAGAGCACTGAGGAGAGTGCTAATGTAAGGGGGAGGGGAATGTAATATCCTGATTTTGACCCCATTGCATTAAAATTGTACATGATGTAAATATCATTATTAAATCATGGTGAGGAGATCAAGGCCAAGGCCCCACCATGGATTTATCATTTTATGTATCGGCAATTAAAATCGATGTTGATGGTTATCGTCCTAGCCAGGTACATTATAAATTGAGGACACCATGTAAATATGCAATTTGATAAAAATACCCACAACTAGCTATGTCAATGCAACAAAGAGAAGCGGGTATGATTTCACAAGGAATAGGGAGGGAAATTATTCAAACTATTGAGCCGATAGTGTTGAGCCAAGTGTCAAAGAGAGAACCCATAAATCTCTCAACTACCTTTTTTTTTCTTATGTTCCCAATCATTTATTTCTTCCAGAAGTTGGTTGAGGTAGTTAATTCCTTGGGAATGGAAGTGTATGGCAGTCAAAATTCATATTGGGGAAGCCATCGGTTTTGGGAAAACAAATTTTTTCTTGTGGGGCAAGGAAACACCCACAAATTTCTACCCATTCCATTCCTCACCCATGTTTTTCCTTTCTTCATGTAGCTAGAGCTTGCTGTGTGTTTTCCTTCACCATTTCTGTTGTTTTCCTCATTTTCCATACCCAAAAATTTGTTTTTGTGTTGCTCAGTGGATGTGAAGAGAGATTTCCCGATTTGTGGGTTTAGGGAGGTTGTTTTTGCCCCTGAAATGCCCATAAACGTTTTGTGAAATCGAATTTCTCAACTAGGGTTGATTTCCCCATCTACAATTTCATTTTCGATTGCCAAACGTTTTTCTACAAACCCAGCATTTGTATTTTGATGTTGTGTGCATCCCTGTTTTGGTATACTGGTTAGGAGTGGAAGAGGACCAAAATTGGCTTGATAAACCTAGTGAAGAAAGGAACCTCATAGAAATATCAAGAGGGGTTGGCTATTCTTCTATGCACACCCTAAAGAGCACTGGAAGGGAAGGTATGGTCTAAGGAACTGTGTAGCAGTGAAGGGGATACTCCTTGTGTTAGGTGTGTAGGTATTGTGGAGGCCAAGCCAGATCTTTTGCAGGCGTCCATAGCTCTGTGGTTGAGCTCACTAGCTTAGCATTTCTACCTTTCCACTTCCTTAGTAGCCTGATAAACCCAACTGTAGATTGGCTTGGCTGAATTTTGATATGTATTTGGTTATGTGTGAGCCTATTGTTGTTCCCTTGTTCCTTGTGGGAATCATTCCCAACTCGGGGGTGGAAGTGGTGTTGACAGATTGATGAGCACACTGGCCTATGGTTGGGTGGAATGTTGCAACAACATAGCTAGTTGTGGGGAAGCTCATTTTCAAGATAAGTGGTCTCTTGTATATTGTCTGCAATGTATTTTTTTTACAATTATTATGAACATATTGAATGCATGCAATGTATTTTCTTCCATTGTATTTGTATTTGTTATACATCTGCATATGTATGTTTTTACTTTCAATGCATTATGTTTATGTTCATGGGGCTAGATCCCCGCTTATGATAGAGCAGTGTAGGAGCAGTTGCACCCTCTCCATTGGCGAGATGAGGGAAGGGGATGTGACACTAGTGGAGTCATCGGATTTTGGTTTTGAGAAAAGAGATACATACAGGCTAATGGTAGTGAGAAAAAGGTCTACATGCCTTATGATTGGATCCTAGAAGCATTGAAATATCTTTGAGGAAACGTCTTGATTAGATACTTATGTGGGTGGAACCTCTTTAATGAAGACCGGTCCATTGGATTAGGAAGGTATAGTCTAGGTTAAAAAAAAATATCCACAATGGTTATTTTTCTTTTCTCTTCAAGAAACTTAAAGGGAAGGAAGCATTAACCAAATGTGATTTGTGGTTGTAAGGAAACATTGGACTTTAGCGTTTTCATTAGGGTGAAAATTTCAATTTTACTATGATGAGGGGGGACCTACAACTTTTGTGGGTCTCCCTTACAAGGTTTCCCATAAATAAGTAACACATTTTCAATATAAGTATCCCCAATAAATATTCAGTTGGAAGGGATTCCCTACCTATTTGTTGTCATTAGTATAAATGGGGCCTTCTGGATAAAAAAAATTCTAGAGACTACGAAAACATTCTACATTCAAACATTAGATTACGAAAAAAAAATATGCATACTACCAAAATACTAAGTATATCATGAGGGATTGCCCTAAAAGAAACCCAACTTATAAAAGGTGGAAAGTATAATTTATTTAAAGAAAAAATTCAAATTTAGTTGTGATTTGTAAGACCATAAATGACCCACTCACAACTTCTATTTATCCCACTCATATCTATGAGAAAATGTCCCTGGGTGAGAAGCTTTTATCTATTCCTTCAAGTGTGTTCCAGGAAAGATCCAAGTTTCAACATCAAAATGCTTAAAAGTGGATTCTTTGGTTCCTAGGAAAGACTCTCCCAAGGTAGATAGTATGTGATAACTATTTTGTGAGGGAAGTTGGAGGTCCATGGATCTAAAGGGTTAATATGGAGGAAATATTGATTCATTGATGGCATAAGGAAAATCCTCTTCATCCTAAATTGGTAGAGAGTCATGAAGATGCCACAACTTTTAGGATCAGAGAGAACAAAATTTACTGTTTAATTAACCTTATTAATGGGGCAGAGAAGATTTCTAATTTAAAGGAGGATACTGAGAAGGAATATTTGGTCAACAATCAATTCTTATGGAAGAAAATACCAAGCTCCCAACAACTCAAGATTTAGGTAGGTTTGCAGCTGGAATTTTTTCCCTAGTCTTCAAGATTCTATCATCATCACAAGTCATGCAAACGTCCCTAAAGGTGGAACTTCCCTAGTGGAAGTAGAGTAGTTATTTCAAGTAAGGGTAAGAAGGAAAACTCATACCACTTTTACTCTCTCTTCCACCCCATGGTTCTCAAACTAAAGAGATTACAATAAGAAAAGAAATAAATACTGGGATTTTAGCCTAGATATATCATCAAACCTTTTAGAAACCATCATTTTGTTTTATGCCATGACTTAATTCAAAATAATGTAATAAAACAATTTCAAGCATATCAATGATAACAGTCACAAATTCATGAGCTTATTTTCTTCTCACATTATAATGAAAAACAAAATGTAATTTTTTTAAATTATCTTTTCTATCATTTCTCTAAGATTAAACCTAAATTATGTACTCTTCAACTTAAATATCAATTCTTATAAAACTTTTTATTTTAATATTTAAATTATTTTCATTTTTCTTCTCTTATTTGGACTTTTCTAATCATAGGCTTACATTTCTTAAGTTTTAAGATCCACTTTCACAAAACTATGAAGATAAAACCTACATAGAAGTTATTATATAATCCTCATTAAGAAATTTGGACTCAATCGAACACCTTATTGTGTTTTTTTGTGATAAATGACATGGTAAAATTCCATTTCCATCTTGATCGTGATCACTAACATGGTAGAAATGTATTTTGACTTTGGCACATGACATGACAATACACCCTTGTGAAAAAAATCAAACATACAACATATTACATAATTAACCATAATAACATAATATTCTATAAATTATAATTATATTATATTAACCATATATACTTATTGACAAGTGTGAAAAGCGGGGATAGGTCATTTTGGATCTTGAAGGACATTAAGATGTAGTGTTTACCTAGGGAATACGGATCTCAATGATCAATAAGGCAAAGGCATTAGCTACGTATCAAGGCCTTAAGTTCGTTGGAGTTCACACGATGGATAAATCACATTGGTGACTCTATGACTACGATTAGAGCTCTAAAATTTGGAACTACTCCTTTGAGAATTGCAAGAGTTATTCAACACATAGTTGTTAAAGTAATAAAAGTGCAAATATTATAACTCAAGGATATATTATATAATTATTAAAGTAATAAAAGTGCAAATATTCTAACTAAAGGATATGTTAATATAGGCCATTTTTCTTAAAAGTATAGAGAGAGGGGGTAACCTATACTGAAAATGAGATGGCCATAAACAATGTTTCTGGTATTTAAGATAAATAAAATATACTAATTCAAGATAGTAAAGTATAATTTATTTTAATAATTATTATAATATATGGTTGTGGAGTTTTGGGCTGCAGTATTTTTAGAAAATTTTGAAGAAGGATTAAGTAAATCCAAAAGTGTTTCATAACATATAGCCTCAATATTAAAATAAATACACTCTACCTTATTCTCCTTCTAGAAGTGGGTCTTCTCCCTATCGGTAGCAACGCTAGGACTAGATGTTTGGCATACAAGCACATGATAAATAACATGGGAGACCAAATACTTCCTAAATTTACTTTGAAAACCAATTAAGATCAACTCCGACCCAAGAGAGGCTCGTATAAAGATGTCATGGCGTGGCTAAACTATTGGGGAATCGATGAAAATGTCACTTTGCAAGATATCACTGTAACATTAAAAATATTATAACATCTAATTTTAATGAGAAAAAGTGGGGCGATAAAGAATTATAGTTTAAGAGGAAATTAATATATTATAAGGAGGTCATCAAACCTAATCTGCAAGATCAAAATTACCTCTCTGTTTTAACTAGTTTGAAGAAGAAATTTAATAAAGACAAGATAAGAATGAACTCTCATGAGCTTCATAGTGAAACAGGGTGTTGGTTCATTCTAAAACACCCTAGGTTGAAAGCATTTGGCATATCTGTGAAACTATGAGTGTTGAGGATGAAAGCCATTTTCTCTTAGAATTATCTACGTACGCCCACATTAGAACACAAATTCATGATATTTGCTTCAATACTAACCTTCATAACCTTCCAACTTGTTAGAACTATGGTGGCTTAGCTACGGTTATTTCCAAGCATTTTGAGCATAGAAATAAAATTTTACAGCAATTAAAATAATCTCCGTAAGGTTTGATATACTAGTGTTGGTCTTAGTGGACACTAACCGTCGTCATCATCAATAACCATTAAGAGGATCGTCATACTCATAGCTCTCTGTCTCTTTTGCAAAAGGGGAAAACCATTAGAAATTAATTATTAAAGTTCTCATAAATGTGGAACACTTTGGTTCATGCAACAATTCCTCGTCTGAATAGTGCCCATACGTGTGGTTGAAGATGAGGAAAATAGTTATTGAACTCATCTGAGTCTGTGAACCACTTAAACTTAGTGGGGAGTTTTCCTTTAATCTTGGCCAAGTATTTAGTGGAATCAGGAGCCTTTTAGGTGACTATAGTGTGCAATCCCTGCAAAGTATCATAGTGGACCAATGGGAGCTAAAGATTTAGCACATTCTGTATAAATGTAAGATAGGTATATACTATAGTAAGATGGTTCATATATATTGATATTATTTACAAAAACAATGGGTTGAAGGTCCAATCATGGAGGAAAATCCAATAAGAACACATTGGTTCCTATCTATGAGATGATTACATGGATTATAAGGAATTTATTGGAGTTTGTGATGTTTTTTCCCTTGAAATGTTGCACCTATAGGTGTATCCATACTCTCTCTTCAATCTCAAACAAATTTGGCACCCAATAGTGATCACAAAGTATCTTGTAAATCTCTTATTTCATGTGTAGTGCTTCTTATGCATGCATGTGTATCATGAATAGTTGTTGCACAATTGAAGTGCCTTTTGTTGAGCATTGAGTTGTAGGGTTGAAGTAGGTTGAGGCAGGAGCAAAGGAATTTGATATGAAGCTATTGGATGGTATCCATAGAAAACCTCAAATGGTGAATGTGCAGTTGAAGCGTGCACTACTCTATTGCAACCAAGTTGGATAGAGTGGATAGACTTATACCACTATTTATTATGGGCATAAAAAGTGTAAAGAAGTTGCAACAATGTGATATTAACAACATATGTCTACCCATCTATGGGGGTGGAATCGTGTTGAATATTGGAGTTTGCAATCCATGAGATACCATAATTCCTTCCAAAAATAATTGGGAAATAAGAATCCCAATCAAAGACCATACTTATATAAAAAATTACTATTTTGTTTTCTACACTAGGATGACCTTGGAGCAAGGCATAAAATGACCTTCATGGAAAAAAATCGCAAACCACCATGAAAACATTGATATGCTTATGTAAGGTTGTGGATGATGATCTAGTAGCGAAGTCCATGGAAATATATTTTGAGGCCCCCACATGAAATTATAATGGATGCTAAAGACCCAACATGTGATTGGATGGTTTGCTTTGGCAGCATAATGGTCAATGATGTATGTATTCATTGACCTACTTCTTCATAGAAACCCAAAACAATACCTCTTGAGGTGTTTCAATGTTTTAGTAGGGCCAAAATCCCCCCCATACATGGAGGAATGAGCCTCTTGGATCAATGGCAAATAATAAGGGGTATTTGGGACATAAAGTTGATTGAGATTATAGAGCTAACCACCCATGATCATGTATTCCAAGAAAGGATTTTTATTTACTTTAATTGGATAATGTAAGGCACTCTTACTATTGTTAAATTATGAATCTATAGCATGATATTTCCACCATTCTACCTATGTAGCTACCCAAATTTCAAGAATAGGGAATGTGCATTGCAAGGAAACTCAACAAATCTTCCACACTATTTTCATAGATCTTATCATATTTAATAACCAAGGAGAATATTTAAGGTAGGAAGTCCATTTGAGGTGTCTCCAGTCCTGGATTTTACTAAGAGTTAATAAAAATAAGTAGGTGATGATATGTATGAAGGATTGTTTCTTTTCCAAGCAGATGGAGATGTCAATGTTTCAATCTCTAAACAAGATCATAAATTTTTTTATCATAAGTATTTTAAGTTATTTTAGCGGCAACAGGTCTCTAAGAATGATAAGAAACAAGATAGCATCCCTATTTAAGCACAATACCTACTTGAATATCTCCTTCTTGCAAAAATGCTTATATTTGGAATTCTATTTTTGCATGTTCATTGAGGGAGAGGAAAAATGATGGGGTGTTGGGAAAAGAGGATCCCTTGTATAGTGAACCTCAATTGATTAAAGATTAAAACCCTGAAGCTTTATATGTAAATGCATCTATACAAGATTAAAAGCCATGATTTTATAGAAAACTCTTAAGGTAGAGTAACACCGTTGTCAATTACTTCCCATGGAAGGAATCACTCTTCAAGCCATATTTGTTGCAATGCAACCCAACATATATCAATACAATAATACTTTTGTGTACATATACTTCTTCATAAATCATAATATAGCATTCTTTCTTCTTAAACCCTTAATAATTTTTCTTCTTAAACCCTTAATAGTAGTTGAAAGAAAAGGAAATCATTTTTTTCTTCATATAGATGTATCTTATTTCCTATGTTCTATGTGGTAGCCTCATCTCAATGATGCATTACATATATGATGAGCCCTAACATTGTTTTACTCCATTAATTATTCAATATAATACTGTTTCTTATCCTCAAACAATTTTTAATCAATTAATTGTTGAACATAAGATTATTTCTTATCCTTTACAAATAACTAAATCCATTTACTAGACAAAAAAATTCCAAAGATAATGGTCATGGCCAAAGAGCGTGATAAATTAAAATGAATTCTAATGATTGATTTGATACTCTTACATTTTCATATTTGTCATTAGCCTTGCATTATTTAAGAACACTTAGAATTTGCTATGCATCTCTAGTGCCTCTCTAAGCATGTTTGGATGAACTTGATTTTCCTTGATTTAATAAGTATTTGTAATCCTTGAGTTTGAAGGATCGACATTTGCTCATAGATTTTTCATAGTACTTTGCTTTTGATGGCCATAGTTAAACAAATGGATTTTTTTATGAAATTAATGATATTGGACGATCTTGATGCATTTTTAGATATCTAGTTCCATATATAATATTTTTTCTAACATGGGAAAATTTTGAAAAGGTCTATATAGACCAAATAACAACACACCATTGTTTGAAACTAGGTCAATATACTCCCCTCCACTATATTTGATTTGTACATAAATATACAAAAGAATTCAAATGAAATTGTTGCAAAATCAAAAGCCATGTACAATATTGATCATGATGCAACATACAATGGACAGAAACAAAAGGTGGAGTTCTTGTTCAAAGTTTATTACAAGCATTACATATTAATTGTCTCGTATTTCTTCCTCCCATGGACATCATCTTGCCTTGCATATTTAATTAATACCATGTCATTGTCTAATAGTAGGCTAATATGCCCTCCTCTCATATATTTGAGTCTTCCAAACACATGTGGAAGCACTCCAATGAGATCATTGCAAAATAAATATCTATGTGCAATACTTATCCTAATCCAATGTGCACTACAATTAACAAAAGGTGGAGTTCTCATCCTCTATTTATTACAAACCTTTGGGTCAATGTTTCTTATTTCTTCCTTCCTTAGTTGGAATCTTGTTTTGCAAATGCAACAAATACCATGTCATTGCTTTAAGTTGGCCAATATTCCCTTTGACCATAGATTTGAGTCTTATGAAGATATATGAAAGCATTACCATCAGATCATTGCAAAATAAATAGAGGTGTGAATACTTATCCTAACCCAACATGCACTATAGTGAAACAAAAGGGGCTTATCATTCTCAATTTATTACAAGCATTTGGTTATTGGTTATAATTCTTTCTCCCATGGATAGATTTTTTTCTTGCAACTTTAACTAATAGAATTCCATTGTTTGAAATTAGGTCAATATTCCCTCCTCCCATAAATTTGAGTCTTCTAAAGATATACAACATCATGAAAGAGTACACTTTGGTCCATAATTCAACTCCAATGTTTGGGGATCCTATAGAAACTGTGTTCCAACCTTGTAAAATTTAATTTAAACCCATATAGTACCTCATCATAACCTCCTCCAAAGGGGTAAATGCTCCTCTAGTTGAGTGCAAACTTTCTTGTGAAAATTTCCAAAGGTTCCACATTAACTCTGCAATGGTAAAAGCTGCATCTAAATATTGTGAATTGCCTTGAACAATGTGTAATGACACCCAAATGAAAATCAATGTTGAGATATGCCTTAAAATACAAAGAAGTGCCTCCTAATGTGTAGAAACTCCTCCAAATATGTCACAATGCCATGATTTTTCATAAGAATGGGGTCTTGGCAAAATTCTCACCCTCAACCATGCTTGTAGTTTACTACCTTGATCAACCATGAGTGATTCCCAAACGAATATCAAACCCAAATGTGTGCTCCAAACTTATGTGTGTGGCTCGATATTATCAATGTTATTGAAAGGGTTAACACCCCATCCATTACACTTGTTAATAAAATAATACTTGTGAAAGTGAAAAAAATAACCCTGCATTTTCAATAGGTAAGAATGACTATGCACATCATGGTTAATTCATGGTTTGTTCACAATACTATGCTCCCTAACGTCTTCACCCACCCATATTTTATAATAATAATAATATATTTAAGGTCATAGCCAAGACAGGAATTAATTTGGTGTATGAGACCCCCTTGTTTGTGGGAAAGGGACCCCCTCTATGCTGTGATGTAACTGCTAAAGTATACAGAGTTGTACATACCCTACCCCCTACGGATTTGAAACTATGACATTCTAGGAGGAAATACATGTTCTTAACCGTTTATCCCACTCGGGTTATACAAGCACCAAAAACGATAAAAAACGAAGGAAGCACAAGAAAATCTTTACTTCTATGTTCCCTTTCAATTCATTATCGATATAGACGTCTAGACTGTCCACCATTATGGGCTTAGAGTGAGAGTAGTCATCACAAATATCAAATATAAAGTTGTTTACATTGGAAAAAATTTGGAAAATTGAATATGTGTTTTTAGATGTATATGCTTCCATCACAAATTGATTTCAACTCAGGCCTTTCATTTTGATATTACAAGAATCTGTTTACCTTAGTTTTGTTTGTATTGATGTGGTATAAAGTCTTTCCAAAGATACACAAACATTTGAATGTAGGCTTGGGAATTCTTGTATACTTATTGTCTCCATCATTGAGTTGTCCTCAATATTAAATCCATGGACAAAGGCAAAGGAAAAGGTTAAGGAAATGGTCAATCATTGTGTTATGCTCAATTTTAAATCCATGGGAAAAGGAAAAGCCCAATTGTCTATCTTTGAAAAGGTAGTGAGCACACATCTCCTTACCTTTAATTTTGTGTAATATATGTATAATTGTGATATATATATATATATATATATATATAGAGAGAGAGAGAGAGAGAGAGAGAGAGCTTGTTCTCTTATCATTGTCACGACTATTTTTGCTAGTCATGCTTTCCATTTCTTGCAACATCCTTCTCAATGAGATAGACTTTTTGTTTTATTTCTTTGCATTGGATGCACCAGACCACTAAAAGAATTTATTTTCAACAAGGATAATGATTCATAAATTTTATGTTTATTCCTTATTTTCTCAAAGTAAATTCAAGTTATTAGGTGAATCACCTTCAGATTCAATGTTTCAATATATACCGAGAATCTATGACCACCTCTCCTTTCTCAAATATTGGGTATCATAACAATACCAAAGTGTTCGCCACTTAGTGTTTGATAGATCATATGTTTTCATTGCATATCACATGGCATTTTTCATGTTTTTTGTTTTGGAGGAAACAATTACATTCTTTTATTAAAACATGGACTTTGAAAAAATGACCATTCTAAGGTGGATATGTTTTGTCTACCTTCTGTCTTTTTTAGATGCTAATTTGAATTTTGATTTCTTTGCTACATGGTTCCAGACATATTCACCAACAACACATCCCTCTTCAGTATCCCTTCCAGTTATAGCTCAAGATTCTACAGTTGCAGGGGCAAGAGATCAATTTTTCCTAGTTATAGGAGCATCATGCCCAGTTTACCTTATTGAAGCACCCAAATAAGCAGCATATCAAGATCGAGAGAAAGTATCCCTGGTCATATTCAAATGAAATTGATCCTGTGAAAGCATCCAAACTAGACCCATATTCTTAGGGTTTCATATCCATATCCATAGTCCCTAGCAATGTATTCAATTTACTCTGAACCCATTGAAGTTGGCCCAGTGAAAACACCAATAATGAGGATAGAAGAACCTACAACAAGCAGGGATATAATTGGTTACATAGGTGGTTTCAAATATGGATGTGGATCCTTTTTATCTGGTTGACTTAGTTAAAGTAACATATTGAGATTGAGAGCGAGCATCTGATCCAATGACAAAGGCATAAACAAGAGAAAAGATACTTGTTCATGTTCGAGTTTAAGCTCCATATCTTGTTTGAAAGAAAGTAGTCAAGGTTAATCCAAAACCCATTTATCCACCTAGGGAAAAGTTGTAGCTAATCAAGAAGTGCATTCTCTGGTTTTATAAACATAGCCTTTAGTTCCAAACCTGTATATTATGAAATCTCCCCCGGTTATATAGAGAGTTACAGATTTGGTTCTTGAGCCAATTGATCCATTTTATCAAGTGAAAATGATGTCTTGCAGAATGAACCAAGTTTGTTGTTCATGCCCATATATGAAAACCATGGGAGGAAAATTGCTACGTGTGCTACTTAACCTCATTAGAAAGAATTCATTCTAATTTGACGATTCGTGATGGTGATGGAGGTGATGAAATTTAATTACACATTTAAATTTATATATTGCACAACACTGCAAATTTTGCACACATGCACACACATTCAAAAATCAATCTCAATTATTTGTCCCATCCAATTCTAAGCTATCGTCTTTCTCCATATTTCCAGCTCGACAACGTGTGGATTTTAGTGGACCAACAAGCATATACCATTCAGGATTTCAACCCTAAGGCATGGAATATGCAACTTTGTTGCTAAATCTTGTTGGAAACAAGGAATACACCATATAGTGGTTGGTCCCTGCTCAATATTTAATATATTTTAGTATGATTTTTTAACATTTATTTTAATATTTAATGTATATTAATATTTTTGGAACTTGCTTTTTTTTATATTGACAAATATTCATTTCTAGGAATTAAAAATGTTGAAAACTTATCAAAAATCCATATAAGTGAAATAAACATGTTATAAACCTTGGATCAATTAATGAAATTTTGATATCCTTTACCACAATATTAATTAAATTCATAATATTCATGGAAACAAAGATCTAATAATATAGATGTTAGTATTTACTAAATACAATCTCCTTGAAATATTATTTCAAAAACAAAACAACTTACAACTCTAGTTGTAAATTACAACAAAAATATGAATATATAATCAAATTAATACTTTACAACTCTACTTATAATTACACCAAAACACATATAAAATCAAGTTAATACTTTACAAAACCCAAACCCCCTAAAAGAAATACTTACAACTCTACTCTTATAATACATCATAAACAAGATTACTAAAAATAAAAAACATTATCTCCATGAATAAGTTTTACACTTGTTCTTATAATACATCATACAAGATTACTAAAAATAATCATTTAAAAGTTTGATCTGAAAAAACGTTATCTTGCCTTCGCCACTACTAAAGACAAACTACTTGGTAAAACTTCATGAATAAGTTTTACAGTTGTTCACAACTCGAGATAAGAATCAACAATAAAATAAAATAGTTTATCTCTAGAAAGTTAAGAATACCAATGGACTTATCAATTACAATTATTAAGTTTGTGTAATTACAATTATTAAGTTTGTGTACTAATAATTTTATTAGATATCTTTGAAATTCTTTAAAACATTTTATTTAGAATTTTAAATATCTTTGAAATTCTTTAAAACATTTTATTTAGAATTTTAAATGTTTATTTTTAAGAATTAAATGTTCACATGTTAGAAGAGTGATTTTCCTACATTGCAATATGAAACAATCATCCTCACTTTATGATTGATAAAAAGAATTAAAAAGTAACAAAATTAAAACATGATTAACTTGGGGGATAATGTAATCCTCTTTAAGAGGGCTTAAAGGATCTTATCGGACTATGAAAACGTCAAAATTGATACCTAAATGTGACAACTTGCATGATTTACAAATTATTTGTTGTCATATAATTAATGCATGCTGTAATACAATGGAAATTAAATGGTAATTAATCTATGTTGTCCTTCAAACTAGCAGTCTTAATTAAGCAATGCATGTTGTAATAAAATGGAAGTTAAATGGCAATTAATATATGTTGTTTTTCAAACTAGCAGTTTTAATTAAGCAACGTAATGTAGACTAAATGCCAATAATTGGTAAGCATGTACGAGAAGTTTAGGTCCAAATTTCACCACAACCTAGCCTCTCAACTTCTCTGGGTAACTCCTAAACCTAGGGGAGAGCTCTTAAAGATACCTGCAAACAGTGAATCATGCAAATACCTTTCTACAACCTTGTAATTAGATTAGTGCCTTATGTGGAGTCCAACAATGTATAAAGAAGACAACTAGATCTAATTGAAAAGTTGATTCAACTATCTTGATCACTATCAGTAAATATCAACACTTTAGCATAATGAAGGCATATTTCCAATTTGTATTTATCCACAAATAAAAGAGTCGAGATATAACAATGACTATAATTTAGGTTGTCACTTAATGTAGGGAATATTCACACCAAAAAATAATATTCTAATCACAGAAAATTTGTCCCAATCATGATGGCAGTCAATTGAACAGGGTGAGTTTAATTACCCATCCCAAACAACAAACGAGGTTTGTTAAAATTCGTTTTGACATTCTGCTGCAAATTAAGTTCTACCACAGTTATATCAACACTAAGAATGCTTTAAAGACCATGAAATAATTCGTCCTTGGGAGGATGCCAACGATATGAATAAGATGAATTGGATTAACCAATCAAATTTGCAAATGAGTTATTCCCTAATTCATTTAACAGTCAACAAAAAACTTAGTTTTTTGCAGTTGCACGCATCAAAATTTGGCAAATTAAGATGCCCTTGGATTTGTGGATAAATCCACTAGGTCACACCTACTTGGTGGAGCAGATTTACCTATTTCAAAATATTTTTTTAATTTTTAATTTTCTTAGTATTTTAGTGTTTTTTAGAAATTTTTAGACTTTTAGGGGTTTATGCATAAAATTGTAGCAAATAGAAGACTAGCAGATTGATGAAAAAGAAAATATTTTTTAGTGACAATCAAGGGGATATGATTTTTATCTCAATCCCTAGGGTATTGAGATATCAACAATCAATGAGCCTCTCTTGAAATGTCTTTCAACACTGCAAGTTAGGGCATCACCTAGCAACCTATAGGGTTTGGGAGGAGAGGCTAACTAGAGAAAATGAGGAAGTCCAAGGCCCTAACAAGCAATAGAGAACTCCATGGGAGGGTGTTCTCTTCATCCAAAATGTTGACAAAAAGACCTAACAAATCAGCGAATTGCACCATAAAAAGCACCATTTAACCTAGCCAGGAGCATAATTTACAATAAGAAGTGAGCAAGGAAAAGACCTTTGTTCACACTTGTGCATGATTTATTCCAATTAGTCTAGCATAAACCTTTAGCATGTGAAAAACCAATCCCTAAAACATTCCATCATCCACCTCCAAGCCAAGAATAACATCCCAAGAGAAGTGTGCATCACATCAATGCCTTATAGAGTAGGAGAAAAAGAGTAAATTACATATTATAACCCTTGTCTTGATGATTTACAATGAAGATGATGTGATCTATTTATATGATCCAACCTCTACCTTTTTTTATTTCTTGAGCCTATAAGTTTAATACAGTTAAAAAATGAATTAGAATATTTTAGGGTATGTCTTCCACAAGTTGGGGACAAAACCCTAAAATAGACATAAGATAGCAAATAATACTAAAATAAGGCTTCACTTGATGAAAGAGTGAGCCAAAGCGGCTGTCATGCCCCATATAACCCCTAAGTTTTTTTTAATCCCTAAATGTCCCCCTTTCCAAGCTTGTAGGCTCGCTTTGGTATGATGACATCATAGGCTAAAATGCTAGAGGAGGGTTTTTTCAGTGATAGAATGAGGTCCAAGTGGGTCAAGGAGGCGTGTTAGGTAGGGAACAAAGTCCCTTTACAAAACGCAATCACCTCTGCATAACAAAAACCAAGGTGGTCATGTGCCCCAGTGGGTCACCCCTAGAAGCCTTAGACACCGACCCATGGGCTTAAAGCCCTGCATGGTGGGGGCATCCACATTCTGAAGGGGAAGTCAATTATGACACAAATCCAAGTAATCCTAAGAGTGAAACCAAGGGATATTTTCATGACCAATCTAGGGGGACAATGGCCCCTAATCCAAATATCCATACAATATAGCCCCACTTTGGCCTTTACAAAAATTTTAAACCCTTTGTTCTAAGTTTGGCCTTTACAAAAATTTCAAAGCACTTACTCTAACATTGCAGTAACTCTAAGGCATAACATTGTCAATACTAGAATTTGATTCATATGATATTTTGTCTCATATTTATTGTTGATTTTCATAAATAAATAAAACAATTAACATTGAAAACACAATTAAAACAATTATGTATGGATGGAAAACGAAATATGAATATGATCAAGTCTAGAATATGATCCTAGCTTACGTTAAGTACAAGTTTGAATATGTGCATATAAGTATATAATGGTATTCATTAACATTATTTCCAAACTAAATACATACGTGAAAAAAAAAATCATGAAAGAAAAACAACTTTATATTATTAAAGTGGTATCAACTTTACAAATTATCCATGGATCTTTGCATGATCCATAATGTCAATAAGGGGGTTGTAGATGACAATCAAAACAGAATCCTCCAAATCTGCAGCACCAGTCCAAATATAGTTCAACATACTAAAAAGACATAGAAATGTACTTACAACTTTGTTCTTTAAATAACAAAAAACACTAGACTGCCAAATTGACTAATTGAACATATTTAAATGTCCAGAATGAACAAAAAAATCCATCCTCATAGTGAGAAAAGTTCAGTCTATCATCCATTACACCTAACTCCTTCTTGGATAAAGTGTCAGCTTCAACATTCAATTGTTGGTAGATATGAAAGAAATATATGGTGGATATGGGATTGGAGGGCAGTCTGGTTGGTGAATGGGATGGCTACATATCAAATTTGTTGAAGGGGAACATCACTCACAGCCCCACTCCGGATAAATTGGTTTGAGATTTTAACAACAGAGATGGACAGGTTAGCGCAAGACTGGTTTACCGTTCAACGATTATCTGGACAATGGGAAAGCTTATGCAGAATGGTGGATGACATGGTTGTGGAAAGGGACATCACCACTTAAGGTAAAATTATTTACTTGGCTTTGTCTGCAAAACAAGGTCCTTACATGGGATGTGCTACAATGTCGGGGATTTGTGGGACCAGGTATGTGTTATATGTGTCTCCAGCAGGAGAAATCTTCACTTCATCTTTTTGGAGATTGTGTGTTCTTTCAGGATATCTAGTTATTACTGATGAATTATTTCAAGCTATACCATAGCTGGGCGATAGCACCATTTAAGATCAATTTGCTGGAATGGCACAAAATAAATTTTTAGCTCAGTTTTCTTCCATTTTTGTGGTTTGGGAGGTTTAGAAGGAAGAAATGCCTCCATTTTCAACAATCATCAGATGGAGGCTAATTTTATCTACATGAAGATTCTGTCATCATTTGTGGAGTGGAATAAATCGGAAAATTGCAAGAAGAGAAATATATGCTCATTCCCTCCACTTGCTCAGGAATATCCGGTAGGTTTCTTTGATGGAGAAATGTTGAAGGGTGTATGTGGTGCAGGGATAGTCCTAAAGGTGGGGAATGGCCTCATTATCAAGGGATGGACCAAGGCAGGAGTTGGTACCAACACAAGAGCTGAAGTTTTAGGTATGTGGTGTCTTCTCTTCTATGCCAAATCTTGGGGCATCAATCATCTTCAGGTTCTTGGGGACTCACAAGCCATTATCAATTGGGTTTTGGGGGAGGCTCAAGTCAAATCTCTGGAAATTCAACACTGGTTATCCAACACCAAGAGGCTGATAAAAGAATTTTATACATGAAATATTCCATAAAAGAGCACTAGAATAGAAACAATATATATGGTAGAAAACAAATGTTCAATATATTGAATCCACTAATCTTAACGGTAGTAAGAAAGAATCAAAGAGGATACTCCCCGCAATTGCATCGTGTAACCCGGTATGTAATCAAAGGTTAAAAAATTTAGGGAAATAAATATTATTGCAGAAAATAAGAAATTAGGGAGTTCTTTTATTGATAGGATTTTCTCCCAAGGCCACATAAGCAAGAGATATTGATTCATCTTTTGTGCATGTTGCATCAATATGTATTAAGTATGCACTAAGGGGGTGTTAACTTTTCATATGCTTAGCTAATACATCAGTATTTCATTTTATTTTCATAACAAAAGCATATAAGTAGGATCATTGAAAGAAATAGTATCACAAGAACAACACAGATTTATCCTCGGAAAAACCCAACAAAAGCTTCCTCAATATAGATGCCCAAAAAGATAAAAGGTAAAACCAACAAGGAGATCAAATCCTGATCCTCCTCCTTCTCTTGCTGCTTCTCTCTCTCCACTAATGCACTACACAAGTGAGAGTGTGTGCTCCAAATGAGGAGCGCTACACCTCTATTTATATTCATCTGTTCACTTTAATTAACTCATCCGACATGTAGGCTCGAGTTAATCATGTAGGCTCAAGTAACCACACTGGGGTGCTAATGACCCACCTTTACAATTAGAGGGGACTACCTCATTACTCTTATTAGTTCTTCTGATTAGAAGCATCGAGGTACAAAGTAATACAAATGGTTCTCCTGGTAGGACCATCGAGGACCACAAAAAGATATAGAATATTCTTCGAAGTTACAATATTTCAACACTCCCCCTTAATGAGAAGGGTATTCTACAACAACATCAACAACAACAATAACAGGAGAGAGAGAGAGCATCATCAGCATCATCAGGGTAACACATCTATAAATCATTGGAAGCTTTTCAACATCATGTAGTCTTCATCTTCAATCTTCAGTCTTCAGCAACATCAACACTTTGACCGCTTCGATCAGCAACAATCTTTAGTACTTTGACCTTTCGATCAGCAACATCATCTTCAGCACTTTGACCTTTTGATCAGCAACAACATCTTCAGCATTTTTACATTTCAATTAGAAACAACATCATCATCATATTCTGATCTTTCGAATAGCGACATCATCATCATCATACTCTGATATTTCGAACAACAACATCATCATACTCTGATCTTTCAAATAGAAACATCATCATCATCATACTCTGGTCTTTCGAACAGCAACATCATCATCATCATACTTTGATCTTTTGATCAGTACGTCATCATCATCATACTCTGATCTTTCGATCAATACGTCATCATCATCATCAACAAACTACAATCCACAACACAAAGACGAAAGTATTCGGATCACTTTTGGACCTAAGTCCAGGGATGATACAATCCTATCACATTCTCGACAACCGAAGTCACCGGATTGATTACAGGATAATCATTCCCTATCACTTCAGGACTAGGTCCAAGGATGATGCAATCCTACCGCATTCTCGACAACCAAATTCACCGGATTGATTACGGGATAATCAATCCCTATCACTTTAGGACTAGGTCCAAGGATGATGCAATCCTACCACATTCTCGGGGACCGAAGCCTCCGGATACCATTCTGAACAGAAGTTCAAGGATGATGCAATCCTGCCACATTCTCGGGGACCGAAGCCTCCGGATACCATTCTGAACTGAAGTTCAAGGATGATGCAATCCCACTACATTCTCGAAGACCAAGGTCACCGGATCACTTTAGGGCAAGTTCCCAGGGATGATACAATCCCACTACATTCTCTAGGACCGAAGTGACCGGATCTATTATGGAAAGATGTCCCAAGATGATACAATCCCTCTTCATTCTTGAGGACCGAGGTCACTGGATCACTCTAGGGAAAGTGCCCAGGGATGATACAATCCCATTGCAACATCACTACTCCCCCTTTTGGGGAAGGTATTTTTGAACCACACCAAGCTTGACTTGAAAGTGTTCGAACTTTACTCGAGACAGAGGCTTCGTCAGCACATCAGCAACTTGTTCATCAGTACTCACATACTGGAGCTTTATGGCTCCCTTCTGCATCATATCTCGAATATAGAAATACCTAATTTCTATGTGCTTCAATCTATCGTGGAATATTGGGTTATCTGTCATCTTTATACAACTTTGATTATCACATAGAATCACGGTAGTGTCCAACTCTAGGTTGAATAATCCTGACATCAGCTTCTGAAGCCATATGGATTCACAACTAGCAGAGCAAGCTACTATATATTCTGCTTCAGCTGAGCTTAGAGCAACGCTAGACTGCTTTCTGCTAAACCATGAAATCATAGCAGATCCCAAACTATAACATCCTCCTGAAGTGCTTTTTCTGTCTGAGATACTTCCAGCCCATTCTGCATCTGTGTAGCCATACAATCTATACACATGGCTACCATCATAGTATAGACCAAAGTCTATAGTCCCTTGCAAATATCTCATCACATGTTTTGCATCTACTAAGTGAACCCGTCTTGGTTGAACAAGAAATTGACTCAAGGTGTTCACAGCAAAACAAATGTCTGATCTGGTATTTGTCAAATACTTTAATGACCCAATGATTTGTCTGTAGTGAGTTACATCCACTAATTATGATGGGTCATCAGCTAACAACTTCAGTTTGGAGTCCATGGGTGTGGCCATGGCTTTGCATTCCAACATATTGAATCTCTTTAATATCTCTACCGTATACTTTCCTTGGTTGAGAAATATTCCTTCTAAACTTTGCCATACTTCTAGACCTAGGAAATAATGCATTAACCCAAGGTCTTTCATTTCAAATTCTTCTGCTAGTTTCTTCTTACTTTCCATAATCTGTTTCTCATTCCCTGTCAAGAATAAGTCATCCACATATAACAGCAGGATGACAGGTTCATCTTTTACAACCTTAAGATAAAGGTTAGGATCATCTTTACTCTTGGTGAATCCTATGCTTGACAGGAAACCGTCTATCCTTCCACACCAAGCTTGAGGAGCTTGTTTTAGGCCATACAAGGTCTTCTTCAACTTGCATACATGAGTATGTCTATCTTAACCTTCAAAACCTTGTGGATATTCTATGTATTCTTCTTCTTCGATCACACCATTCAGAAAAGTTGTTTTCACATCCATCTGGTGTAAGTCCCACTTCATCATAGATGCAAGTGCCATGATATCTCTAATTGAAGTATACCGTGCTACTGGGGAAAATTTTTCTTCATAATCAATTCCCTCTTTCTGAGAGAATCCTCTGGCCACAAATCTTGCTTTATACTTCTCAATACTTCCGTCAGTTGCATGCTTTATTTTGAATATCCATTTGGAGGATACTATACTCTTTCCTTCTAGTTTGGGAACTATATCCCATACATCATTCTTCATTATTGACTGGTATTCTTTAGTCATTGCTTCTACCCAGTCTTTCTTCTATACAGATGGCTTGTAGGTTCTTGATCTACAAGATCACACATCAAGGCTACATAATTGGAAAAAGTCTTAGGCTTCTTTCTTTCCCTTGTGGAGCCTTCAGGAGCTCCATATCTTTCTGCCTCTTATAATTTCTCTTGTCCAAGCAGGTTTTCTCTTAGGTTCTTGAGGTTCTGCTAAGTCATGTTCTTCAGGACCTTCATCTTCAGGGAGACATGTAGTTTCTTTATTTATGGGAGATGTCTCTTCTTCATGTTGGCACTTCCTGGATCTTTTGAGGGTTGTCTCTTCATCAAATGTCACATCTCAACTGATTTCCATGTGATGGAATCCAGGAATATAGATTCTGAATGCTTTGGATACTTCACAATATCCAACAAATATCCCTTTCTTTCTGGAAGGGTCTAACTTGGTTCTTTTCTCTTTCGATATATGAATATATACTGGACAACCAAATATCTTGAGGTGACTTACCTCAGGCTTCTCTCCTATGAATATCTCTTCTAGACTCTTGAACCCAAGAGCACTGTGAGATATTCTATTCTGCACATACACAACAGTTCTTGTTGCTTCTTCCCATAGATGCATTGGAATATCTTGATCATATATCATTGTCTTCACTGCCTCCATGATGGTTCTATTCTTTCTTTCTGCAACCCCATTCTGTTGCAAATTGTAGGGAGTAGTTAGTTCCCTCTTAGTTCCAGCATCTTTGCAAAAAGCCTTAAACTCTTTTGAGGTATATTCTCCTCCATTGTCTGATCGGAGTGTCTTTATCTTCTTGTCTGAAAGATTCTCTATCAAGGCTTTGAACTCCTTGAATTTCTCAAACACTTCACTTTTTGCTTTCAAGAAGTATATCCAAGTCTTTTTTGAAAAGTCATCAATGAATGTGATATAATATTCAAAGCCACTTAAGGATGTAGAAGACATTGGAACACATACATCTGAATGAATCAATTCCAACGTACCTTTTGTTTTAGTTTCACTCTTCGAAAATGGATTCTTGATGTTCTTTCCCTTCGCACATCCTTTGCAAATGCCTTCATGCTTGATCTTCATATCTGGTAATCCCGTCACTACTTTGTTCACATGAGGTAGAGCCTTGTAGTTGATGTGGGAAATCCTTCTATGCCATAGTTCATTAGGGTCAGTGGACTCATGAACAAAGGTTGTTTTTGAGTACCCTTTGAGTTTATACAGGCCTCCTTCTTCTTCACCAATGATGATTGCATCTTCAATATTCTTTCCTTTGGGCCACATGAGTAATTAGCCATCTATGAAAGCAACTCTGAATCCTTTCTTATTGAAATATAAGATAGAAAGTAAGTTCTTCTTTAAACCAGGTACATATAATAAATCTTTCATCTTTAGAGGATTACCTGAATCAAGTTTGTGGCTTGCTTCACCAACTCCTTTGATCGGATATTGATAGTCATCTCCTAGGGATACCTTCTGAGGAGAGCTTCTTTCTTCAAGTTTGGACAGAGTTTTTTTTTGTCCCATCATGTGCTTTGAACCACCACTATCAATAATCCAAGTGTCTTCTCCAGGTGTTATAGACCAAGAGAGTGCGGAGAATAGTACATACTCTTCCGCATCGTCTTCTCTTTCTTTCTTTCTTGGAGGTCCTTCTTCTTCTTCTTCTTCTTCTTCTTCTTCTACTAGATGAGCATGATATCTTTTGTTTTTGTTGATCCTCTTCTTATATTCTTTCTTCTTTATAGGACAATTTCGGGCAATGTGTCCTATCTTATCACAATGAAAACATTGAAAGCCAGAGTAGTCTTTCTCTGGATGATTTTCCCTTCTTCTTTGGATTCTTCTAGGAGGTTGAGACTCCTTGAAATTTCTTCTCCTGAAGTTAGGTTGACTTCTTCTTTTCTTGGTGTGAGTGGATAGGGCTTTATCATCTTCCTTTAGTAAGGCTTCTCTGTTTGCCACTCTAGTCTCTTCTTGAATGCAGTCTTCCCATACTACTTCAAACAGCATGCTTTCTTTTCTGGCACACATCATCTGGATGAAGGATTCCCATGGTCTAGTGAGACCATTGAGAGCAGTCATAACCAATTCATCTTCATCAAGCTTATCTCCAACAACTTCTAGTTGCTCTTTGATCTAAGAAACCCTTGTGAAGTAGTCTTGGATGGATTCTCCATGACTCATCTTGGTACTCTTCAGTTGAGCTCTTAGATTCATCTTCCTATTTATGTTTCTTCCCTCATACATTCTGGTAAGGACATCATACATTTCTTTTGGAGTCTTCTTGGATGACACTTGAGGGATCAAGTGATCCTTGATGGAGTCAACAATAATCCTTTGCGCTCTAATCATATCCTTTCGGTGCTTCTCCTTCGCTTCAGCTTCTTCAGGTTCTGAGACTTCTTCATTGACATACTTATCAAGATCATTCTCTTGGAGAATGAGACCAATCATGTATTTTCATGCTCGGAAATTCTCTATGCCTTCTATCTTGTCCTCAAGCTTAGTGCTTGGGGCCATCTTGTCAGAAAATCACAAAAAATTGAAATTTTGCAAAATGAGAAACTGACCTTACCGGGAGATGCGCTTGAATGAGGTGAGTTGACTGGTGAGCTTAGATTCTGGAGATTTCAATTCTTCACCTTCCAAATCAGACTTGCAAGATTCAGCTTCTGCAGTTTTCAGGTATGGCTGTCAAACTAGGGTTTGAATTTTCTAGAGACTCACACATCCAAAAACTATGATTCCAGGATCAAAAGATGCACTCTGGGAGGGCATAACTTTCCATGCAATCAGTTTCTCGAAACTCAAAAATTTTCCTGAAACCCTAATTTCTTCCGGGGAGAGAGAGAGGGCTATTTTTCCTTGTGAAGGCTATCCTATTCAAGGTGGCTCTGATCCCATGTTAACTTTTCATATGCTTAGCTAATACATCAGTATTTCATTTTATTTTCATAACAAAAGCATATAAGCAAGATCACTGAAAGAAACAGTATCACAAGAACAACACAGATTTATCCTGGGAAAACCCTAAAAGGAAAAACCCAACAAAAGCTTCCTCAATATAGATGCCCAAAAAGATAAAAGGTAAAACCAACAAGGAGATCAAAGCCTGATCCTCCTCCTTCTCTCTCTCCACTAATGCGCTACACAAGTGAGAGTGTGTGCTCCAAATGAGGAGCGCTACACCTCTATTTATATTCATCTGTTCACTTTAATTAACTCATCCGACATGTAGGCTCGAGTTAATCATGTAGGCTCGAGTTACACATGTAGGCTCAAGTAACCACACTGGGGTGCTAATGACCCACCTTTACAATTAGAGGGGACTACCTCATGACTCTTATTAGTTCTTCCAATTAGATGCATCGTGGTACAAAGTAATACAAGTGGTTCTCCAGGTAAGACCATCGGGGACCAAAAAAAGATACATATAGAATATTCTTCGAAGTTACAATATTTCAACAGGGGGAAATGAAGTAACTAATGGATAAGTTAACGAATGAAAGAAAGGATAACAAAACTATGCATTACAACATATGTTACTCTAGAATTCCTATATATATCAAGTAGAAAAGATCATTCTTTTAAATATTAAAAAAACATGTTTACATCACAAAGAAATGTTCATACATAATATCCTCCCTTGAGAGAGAACCTTGCCAACCACAGATCGTTCAATACACAAAAAGTGTCACCCGAATCACAACAATCCAAACATATTTACAACATATAGCATAAAAGGTGACTGCTTTCTCCATCCAAAATAGCTTAAAAAAACACTACCATACTATCACCTCCACCAAACATATTAAGAAAAAAACCAGAACAAGCTAAAAGTTGAGTCGCTAATCAAAGAGCTTGATATAGGTAGAGAAAGACATAACCCACTCCTCATATTCAAATATGGTAAGATAACTAGGAAGTTATAGTAGAGCCTCCTTCGAAAGTCTATGAGCAATGTGGTTATGCTCTCTGTGTATATGTTGGCAATCAACACATAAAAAAGTATCCCAGAGAAGTCTAGTCTGCTTTCTCCAGTCCTCTAGCTCGAGTACCTGTAAGTTTGTTGAATTGTTGATCCAATCAATAATAACTCTAGAATCACCAAAAACCTTCAACATCGGCAAACCCATAGAATAAGCTAAAAATAAAAGTCCCCAAAGTGCAAGCATCTCGGCTTTGGTATTGGTACTACTACCACAACCCAAAATCAAGTGAAAGAGGTGGTTCTTGCTAATATAAAGAAGGAAACCAACTCCCCCTCCACCATCCACAACTACTCCATAAAAAAATCCCATAGCATAGGTCACTGCAGGAGGGGAACCAATAATTATTTGAGTTTTAAAATTATCCAATCCTGGGAAATCCAAAGAAATATGAATGACCTCCTTCCAAAGATTAATAACCCTTGGCCTGATGTTTTCAAAGATGGTCGAATTCCTTGATTTCCAAAGACACCGGCTGAAAAAAATGGGGAGATACTTGGGCTTCAATCCAATCTTCATCCATTGTGGACCTAGTTCATTAACAGGATGGTCATCCCAAGGAAAAGACACCCCAAAATATTTTGCAACCACAATTCTAACAGCCTTACCAAAAATGCACTCTACAATCAAATGCACCACCGATTTAGTAGTCGAAGGACACAAATGACAAAGGTTGGGTCCGATCCAGCCTTTGCTCAGCAGGTTATCCCATGTATTAACCTTGTTTTGGAGATACAACCAAGTGAAGCATTTCACCTTCAACGAAATCCGCCAGCCCCATAGCTCCTTGTGCCACCAAACCAAAAAAATTTCCACAATGAAATCATAGGCTGCTTTTGCAGTAATATTCCTAGACCCTGAATTGTAAGACCAAACCAAACTGTCCTCTTCATCTGTTAACTTGATTCCAGTTGAATATAATGCAGTAACATATTTGTCCCATTCATTACTATCTTCCCCCATCAAGTCCAGATCTTTAGACAAAAACCAATAGGTACCAAAAGTGGGCAGATCACACTCAATATGCGCTTGTGATAGCAATCAAATACCCATGTCCTGTAGTTAACCAATCAAAGATTGTGATAAACACAAGTGTTGATCCATACAAACTACCGTATCAATACCAACCTGGACTAATCTACCATTACCCACCTTCCAAGTGAGTGACTTACTCAACCAGCCAAAGACACAGATAAAACCGTTCCAAATGATAGCGTATTTGGCCACTGAATTTTGTTCATACCGCACATAGTCATGCAAAGAGGTCTTACACAAATACTTAGCTAGTATGAACTTATTCCAAATACTCTTACCTTTCAAATCAATCCATGGGCTCTTCATCCGCAAAGAGACATTGAACCATTCCAGTTTCTTAACATTCCAATCCCCGTAGCTATAAGGCCGAGTTACCACATCCCATCTAACAAAATGTGAAGCACTGTTGTTCCCCTTGCCACCCCACAAAAAATTACTCATAATTCTCTTAATTTCCTTGAGAATGGAACACGAGATCTTAACCAAGGAAAACCAGTAAACTGGAATTCCACTCAACACTGACTTCAGTAGAATGATTCTACCTCCCAAAGACAGAAAAAGATAAGTACAATTGCTAACATGCTTCTCAAAATTTCTAACCATCCACTTCCAATATTTAACATAATAATTTGAGGGCTTAAACCAATATCCAAGATATTTAAACCCCACCTCAATAGGCTCCATTTTGTAGGGAAAAAGGTCCTTTATACTGTCAATCCTCCAAGAATCAAGATTACTGGTTAAAAAGGAGGACTTCTCGACGTTGATTAACATGCCTGAAGCAGTGGAAAATAAATCCACAATGGATTTGAAACACGTCCATTCAGGTAAATAGCCATGACCAAATAAGACAACAGCATCTACAAACAACAAATGAGTGAGAGCAATAGCCAAGGAAAGAACAATACCTGTCAGCAAGCCAACCCTCTTAGCCTTCTTAATTAGCAAACTTAAGCCTTCCACAATCGGAAAAAATAGCAAGGGTGATAAGGGGAATCCTTGTCGAAGACCCCAACCAGCCTAAAAAGTTCTCAATGGTGATCCATTAATAAGAACAATGAAATTTGCAGAAGAAATGCACCCCGTAATCCAATTCACCACGTTCAGTGACAAACCAATCTGAAGTAGTATGAGTCTCAGCATACTCCAATTGACCCTGTCATAAGCCTTGACAAGGTCCATCTTCAAAATCAGAGCCACAAGATTCCATATTTTAATCAAGTGTAAACCCTCCTGGGTGATGCCCACTGCTTCCAAAATATATCGGTTCCTGAGGAACCCAAATTTTTCCTCCGAGATAACATCCGCCAGGAGTGGTTTCATCCTATTCGATATGATTTTTGTAATCACCTTGTACAACAGATTGCATAAAGAGATTGTTCTGTAGTCAGCAAAGGAAACAGGATTATCACACTTAAGGATCAAAGTCAGAAAAGTAGCATTCAAAGACTTCAAGACAAAGCCTTCCACCCTCGGTTGTTCCACAGCTGCCACCATCTTCCCTCCCACCAAATCAAATAACTCTATAAAGAACTCAATCATCCATCCATCCGGCCCCGGACTCTTATCCTTGGTAAAACCCTTCAAAACCGCCTCAACCTCCTCTAACTCAATCGTCAATCCATTCGGTCCCGGACTCTTATCCTTGGTAAAACCCTTCAAAACCACCTCAACCTCCTGACCAACTTCATCAACCTATTTCGCAGTAAATAAAGAGGGATAAAGTTGTACTACCTTTCACTACTCCTGAATGTGTGGGGAAGCCTCTTCAGTAAACGTGGTGCCAAGAAAATCAACAGCAACTTCCTTCAAATCAACGTCCCAAGAACATAGCTTGACCCGATAGTCTGTAATATCCCAGATCGTATTAGTGTTACGACGGGAAGAAGCATAATTTTGAAAAAATTTAGTGTTTGTGTCACCCTGCTCAATCCAGAGACCACGACTCTTGAGGTGCAACGTCGAAACTTCAAAATCCAGGATCGCCTCCTTTCTAGATTTAAGTACACCAAGACGAGTACTTTCCTCCATCGATAATGAGCCCGACAAAGATATTAATAAGATCTCGGCAATAGAGGACTCGATCACTTCCAATTCATTGTTATGTTGAACCTTCATGTGACGTTCCCAATCACATACCAAGTACTTAAGAAGTTTCAACTTATCCATAAAGCATCCCATTGCACCAAAATCCACCTCCACCTACAGTCGATCCCATTCCATTCTAACAAAGGATACAAATTCCACCTCCTCTAACCAAGATCGGTTGAACTTAAAGGGTCTTGGAATACGCTTCCCCTCCTTAGCCCAGTCCAAGCAAATAGGATAATTATCAGGGATATCATAGGGGTGGTACCATACCCTAAACTGTGTTAACAGTGGCACCAGCTGCTCTGTCGCCAAAAACTGATCTAACCGTTTACCAATAGCATCAACGCCAGTCCCCCATTCCGTCAGGTTGGTCCTAGCTTAGATGGTCGGATATACACCATCTGAGATTCCACAAACAAATTACTGAAGAACATAGCAAGTGGATCACAACGAGCGCTGTGACCCTAGATCTCGGCAGAGGAAGACATGAAATTCAAATCACCTACAACAATGATATTAAATAACTTCAAAAGGCCTTTATCAAGGACATGGTTCCAGAACAATTCCCGCTCCTAATAAGGAGCATACACATTAAGACAATGCCAATCAACCAGTAAACCCTTAAAACGAGCTTTAACCACGATACCTACAAATGAGAGAAAATATTGACGTCTAACCACCTGGGGGTTCCATGGCATTAACAGACCACTCGACGGGCCCATGACGTCACAAGCACAAAATTCCCACCTCCTAAAAGAATCCAAAGAAGAAAGGAAAATCATCCAGAGAAAGACTACTCTGGCTTTCAATGTTTTCATTGTGATAAGATAGGACAGATTGCCCAAAATTGTCCTATAAAGAAGCAATAATATAAGAAGAGGATCAACAACAACAAAAGATATCATGCTCATCTAGCAAGCAAGAGAAGAATATGAAGAAGAAGAAGAAGAAGGACCTCCAAGAAAGCAAGCAAGCGAAGAAGATGCAAAAGAGTATGTACTATTCTCCGCACTCTCTGGGTCTATAACACCTGGAGAAGACACTTGGATTATTGATAGTGGTGCTTCAAAGCACATGACGAGACAAAAAAAAACTCTGTCCAAACTTGAAGAAAGAATCTCTCCTCAGAAGGTATCCCTAGGAGATGACTATCAATATCCGATCAAGGGAGTTGGTGAAGCAAGCTACAAACTTGATTCAGGTAATCCTCTAAAGATGAAAGATGTATTATATGTACCTGGTTTAAAGAAGAACTTACTTTCTATCTCAGCTTTCGATAAGAAAGGATTCAGAGTTGCTTTCATAGATGGCCAAGTACTCATGTGGTCCAAAGGAAAGAATATTGAAGATGCAATCATCATTGGTGAAGAAGAAGGAGGCCTGTATAAACTCAAAGGGCACTCAGAAACAGCCTTTGTTCATGAGTCCGCTAACCCTAGTGAACTATGGCATAGAAGGCTTGCCCACATCAACTACAAGGATCTACCTCATGTGAACAAAGTAGTGACGGGATTACCAGATATGAAGATCAAGCATGAAGGCATTTGCAAAGGATGTGCGAAGGGAAAGAACATCAAGAATCCATTTCCGAAGAGTGAAACTAAAACAAAAGGTACGTTCGAATTGATTCATTAAGATGTATGTGGTCCAATGTCTTCTACATCCTTAAGTGGCTTTGAATATTATATCACATTCATTGATGACTTTTCAAGAAAGACTTGGATATACTTCTTGAAAGCAAAAAGTGAAGTGTTTGAGAAATTCAAGGACTTCAAAGCCTTTATAGAGAATCTTTCAGACAAGAAGATAAAGACACTCCGATCAGACAATGGAGGAGAGTATACCTCAAAAGAGTTTGAGGCTTTTTGCAAAGATGCCAGAATTAAGAGGGAACTAACTACTCCCTACAATCCGCAACAGAATGGGGTTGCGGAAAGAAAGAATAGAACCATCATGGAGGCAGTGAAGACAATGATATATGATCAAGATCTTCCAATGCATCTATGGGCAGAAGCAGCAAGAACTGTTGTGTATGTGCAGAATAGAATATCTCACAGTGCTCTTGGGTTCAAGACTCCAGAAGAGATATTCATAGGAAATAAGCCTGAGGTAAGTCACCTCAAGATATTTGGTTGTCCAGTATATATTCATATACCGAAAGAGAAAGGAACCAAGTTAGACCCTTCCAAAAAGAAGGGGATATTTGTTGGATATTGTGAAGTATCCAAAACATTCAGAATCTATATTCCTGGATTCCATCACATGGAAATCAATCGAGATGTGACATTTGATGAAGAGACAGCCCTCAAGAGATCTAGGAAGTGCCAACATGAAGAAGTGTATGAAGAAGAGACATCTCCCAGAAATAAAGAAACTACATGTCTCCCTGAAGATAAAGGTCTTGAAGAACATGACTTAGCATAACCTCAAGAACCTCCCATGATGGAGATGTCAAGAAAGAGAAAACCTGCTTGGACAAGAGAAATTATACGAGAGGCAGAAATATATGGAGCTCCTGAAGGCTCCACAAGGAAAAGAAAGAAGCCTAATACTTTTTCCAATTATGTAGCCTTGATCTGTGATCTTGTAGATCAAGAACCTACAAGCCATGAAGAAGCTGTACAGAAGAAAGAATGGGTAGAAGCAATGACTGAAGAATACCAGTCAATAATGAAGAATGATGTATGGGATATAGTTCCCAAACTAGAAGGAAAGAGTATAGTATCCTCCAAATGGATATTCAAAATAAATCATGCAGCTGACGGAAGTATCGAGAAGTATAAAGCAAGATTTGTGGCCAGAGGATTCTCTCAGAAAGAGGGAATTGATTAGGAAGAAACATTTGCCCCAGTAGCACGGTATACTTCAATTAGAGCTATCATGGCACTTGCATCTATGATGAAGTGGGACTTACACCAGATGGATGTGAAAACAGCTTTTCTGAATGGTGTGATCGAAGAAGAAGTATACATAGAATAGCCACAAGGTTTTGAAGTTGAAGATAGACATACTCACGTATGCAAGTTGAAGAAGGAGTTGTATGGCCTAAAACAAGCTCCTCGAGCTTGGTGTGGAAGGATAGACAGTTTCCTGTCAAGCATGGGATTCACCAAGAGTAAAGTTGATCCTAACCTTTATCTTAAGGTTGTAAAAGATGAACCTGTCATCCTGCTGTTATATGTGGATGACTTATTCTTGACAGGGAATGAGAAACAGATTATGGAAAGCAAGAAGAAACTAGCAGAAGAATTTGAAATGAAAGACCTTGGGTTAATGCATTCTTTCGTAGGTCTAGGAGTATGGAAAATTTTAGAAGGAATCTTTCTCAACCAAGGAAAGTATACGGTAGATATATTAAAGAGATTCAATATGTTGGAATGAAAAGCCATGGCCACACCCATGGAATCCAAACTGAAGTTGTTAGCTGATGACCCATCATAATTAGTGGATGTAACTCACTACAAACAGATCATTGGTTCATTGATGTATTTGACAAATACCAGACCAGACATTTGTTTTGCTGTGAACACCTTGAGTCAATTTCTTGTTCAACCAAGACGGGTTCACTTAGTAGCTGCAAAACATGTGATGAGATATTTGAAAGGGACTATAGACTTTGGTCTATACTATGATGGTAGCCATGAGTATAGATTGTATGGCTACACAGATGCAAAATGGGCTGGAAGTATCTCAGACAGAAAAAGAACTTCAAGAGGATGTTATAGTCTAGGATCTGCTCTGATTTCATGGTTTAGCAGAAAGCAGTCTAGTGTTGCTCTAAGCTTAGCTGAAGCAGAATATATAGCAGCTTGATATTCTAGTTATGAAGCCATATGGCTTCGGAAGCTGATGTCAGGATTATTCAACCTAGAGTTGGACACTACCGTGATTCTATGTGATAATCAAATTTGTATAAAGATGACAGAGAAACTAGTATTCCACGATAGATCGAAGCACATAGAAATCAGGTATTTCTATATTCGAGATATGATGCAGAAGGGAGCCATAAAGCTCCAGTATGTGAGTACTGATGAACAAGTTGCTGATGTGCTGATGAAGCCTCTGTCTTGAGTAAAGTTCGAACACTTTCAAGAAAATTTTGGTGTGGTTCGAAAAGACCTTCCCCGAAAGGGGGAGTATTGATGTTGTAGTGGGATTGTATCATCCCTAGGCACTTGCCCTAAAGTGATATAGTGACCTCGGTCCTCGAGAATGAAGAGGGATTGTATCATCCTGGGACATCTGTCTAGAATAGATCCGGTGACTTCGGTCCTCGAGAATGTAGTGGGATTGTATCATCCCTGGGCACTTGCCCTAAAGTGATCCGGTGACCTCGGTCTTCAAGAATGTAGTGGGATTGCATCATCCTTGAACTTCGGTTCAGAATGGTATCCGGAGGCTTCGGTCCCCGAGAATGTGGCTAGATTGCATCATCCTTGAACTTCGGTTCAGAATGGCATTCGGAGGCTTTGGTCCCAGAGAATGTGGTAGGATTGCATCATCCTTGAACTTCGGTTCAGAATGGTATCCAGAGGCTTCGGTCCCCGAGAATGTGGCAAGATTGCATCATCCTTGAACTTCAATTCAGAATAGTATCAGGATGCTTCGGTCCCCGAGAATGTGGTAGGATTGCATCATCCTTGGACCTAGTCCTAAAGTGATAGGGATTGATTATCCCATAATCAATCCGATGACTTCGGTTGTTGAGAATGCAATAGGATTGCATCATCCTTGGACCTAGTCCTAAAGTGATAGGGACTGATTATCCCGTAATCAATCCGGTGACTTCAGTTGTCGAGAATGTGATAGGATTGTATCATCCCTGGACTTATGTCCAAAAGTGATCTGAAGACTTTCGTCTTCATGTTGTGGATTGCAGGTTGTTGATGATGATGATGACGTACTGATCGAAATATCAGAGTATGATGATGATGACATAATGATAGAAAGATCAGAGTATGATGATGATGACGTTGCTGTTAGAAATATCAGAGTATGATGACGATGATGTTGCTATTCGAAAGATCAGAGTATGATGATGTTGCTGTTCGAAATATCAGAGTATGATGATGATGATGTCGCTATTCGAAAGATCAGAATATGATGATGATGTTGTTGCTAATCGAAATGTAAAAATGCTGAAGATGTTGTTGCTGATTGAAAGGTCAAAGTGCTGAAGATGATGTTGTTGATCGAAAGGTCAAAGTGCTGAAGATTGTTGCTGATCGAAGCGGTCAAAGTGTTGATGTTGCTGAAGACTGAAGATTGAAGATGAAGACTACATGATGTTGAAAAGCTTCCAATGATTTATAGATGTGTTACCCTGATGATGCTGATGATGCTCTCTCTCTCTCTTGTTATTGTTGTTGTTGATGTTGTTGTAGAATACCCTTCTCGTTAAGGGGGAGTGTTGAAATATTGTAACTTCGAAGAATATTCTATATGTATCTTTTTGTGGTCCCCGATGGTCCTACCAGGAGAACCATTTGTATTACTTTGTACCCCGATGCTTCTAATCGGAAGAACTAATAAGAGTCATGAGGTAGTCCCCTCTAATTGTAAAGGTGGGTCATTAGCACCCCAGTGTGGTTACTTGAGCCTACATGATTAACTCGAGCCTACATGTCGGATGAGTTAATTAAAGTGAACGGATGGATATAAATAGAGGTGTAGCACTCCTCATTTGGAGCACACACTCTCACTTGTGTAGCGCATTAGTGGAGAGAGAGAAGCAGCTGGAGAAGGAAGAGGATCAGGCTTTGATCTCCTTGTTGGTTTTACCTTTTATCTTTTTGGGCATCTATATTGAGGAAGCTTTTTCTAGGTTTTTCCTTTTAGGGTTTTCCGAGGATAAATCTGTGTTGTTCTTGTGATACTATTTCTTTCAGTGATCCTGCTTATATGCTTTTGTTATGAAAATAAAATGAAATACTGATGTATCAGCTAAGCATATGAAAAGTTAACACCCCCTTAGTGCATACTTAATACATATTGATGCAACATGCACAAAAGATGAATCAATATCTCTTGCTTATGTGGCCTTGGGAGAAAATCCTATCAATAAAAGAACTCCCTAATTTCTTATTTTCTGCAATAATATTTATTTCCCTAAAAATTTTAACCTTTGATTACATACCGGGTTACACGATGCAATTGTGGGGAGTATCCTCTTTGATTATTTCTTACTATGGTTAAGATTAGTGCATTCAATATATTGAACATTTGTTTTCTACCATATATATTGTTTCTATTCTAGTGCTCTTTTATGGAATATTTCATGTATAAAATTATTTTATCAGCCTCTTGGTGTTGGATAACCAGTGCTGAATTTCCAGAGATTTGACTTGAGCCTCCCCCAAAACCCAATTGATAATGGCTTGTGAGTCCCCAAGAACCTGAAGATGATTGATGCCCCAAGATTTGGCACATAAGAGAAGACACCACATACTTAAAACTTCAGCTCTTGTGTTGGTACCAACTCCTGCCTTGGTCCATCCCTTGATAATGAGGCCATTCCCCACCTTCAGGACTATCCCTGCACCACATGCACCCTTCAACATTTCTCCATCAAAGAAACCTACCAGATATGCCTGAGCAAGTGGAGGGAATGAGCATATATTTCTCTTCTTGCAATTTTCCGATTTATTCCACTCCATAAATGATGACAAAATCTTCATGTAGATAAAATTAGCCTCCATCTAATTATTGTTGAAAATGGAGGCATTTCTTCCTTCCAAACCTCCCAAACTACAAAAAATGGAAGAAAACTGAGCTAAAACTTTATTTTGTGCCATTCCAGCAAATTGATCTTAAATGGTGCTATTGCCTAGCTATGGTATAGCTTGAAATAATTCATCAGTAATAACTAGATATCCTAAAAGAACACATAATCTCCAAAAAGATGAAGCGAAGATTTCTCCTGCTGGAGACACATATAACACATACCTGGTCCCACAAACCCTCGACATTGTAGCACATCCCATGTAAGGACCTTGTTTTGCAGACAAAGCCAAGTAAATAATTTTACCTTAAGTGGTGATGTCCCTTTCCACAACCATGTCATCCACCATTCTGCATAAGCTTTCCCATTGTCCAGATAATCGTTGAACGGTAAACCAGTCTTGCTCTAACATGTCCATCTCTGTTGTTAAAATGTCAAACCAATTTATCCGGAGTGGGGTTGTGAGTGATGTTCCCCTTCAACAACTTTGAAATGTAGCCATCCCATTCACCAACCAAACTGCCCTCCAATCCCATATCTACCATATATTTCTTTCATATCTACCGAGAATTGAATGTTGAAGCTGACACTTTATCCAAGAAGGAGTTAGGTGTAATGGACGATAGACTGAACCTTTCTCACTATGAGGATGGATTTTTTGTTCATTCTGGACATTTAAATATGTTCAATTAGTCAATTTAGTAGTCTAATGTTTTTTGTTATTTAAAGAACAGAGTTGTAAGTACATTTCTGTGTCTTTTTAGTATGTTGAACTATATTTGGACTGGTGCTACAGATTTGGAGGATTCTGTTTTGATTGTCATCTACAACCCCCTTATTGACATTATGGATCATGCAAAGATCCATGGATAATTTGTAAAGTTGATACCACTTTAATAATATAAAGTTGTTTTTCTTTCATGAATTTTTTTTTCACGTATGTATTTAGTCTGGAAATAATGTTAATGAATACCAATATATACTTATATACACATATTCAAACTTGTACTTAACGTAAGCTAGGATCATATTCTAGACTTGATCATATTCATATTTCATTTTCCATCCATACATAATTGTTTTAATTGTGTTTTCAATGTTAGTTGTTTTATTTATTTATGAAAATCAACAATAAATATGAGACAAAATATCATATGAATCAAATTCTAGTATTGACAATGTTACGCCTTAGAGTTACTGCAATGTTAGAGGAAGTGGCTTGAAATTTTTGTAAAGGCCAAACTTAGAGCAAAGGGTTTAGAATTTTTGTAAAGGCCAAAGTGGGGTTATATTGTATGGATATTTGGATTAGGGGCCATTGTCCCCCTGGATTGGTCATGAAAATATCCCTTGGTATCACTCTTAGGATTACTTGGATTTGTGTCATTATTGACTTCCCCTTCAGAGTGTGGATGCCCCCACCATGCAGGTCTTTAAGCCCATGGGTATATTACTAATTGTGAATGTGTGGGTGAGATATTCTTGATTTTAACAAAGCTTGAAGTTTTGGGGTTTAAGTAGACTGGTAGAATCAAAGGGAAAGGCAAGGTTGGATCAATTGTTGGTGAGAGTGAAAAAGGGAAAAACAAAGAAGAGGAGAATGAGAGTAGATATGGTAATGACAATATGGATGGTGGATCTGGAGACGAACAAGATGTAGCAGATAAACCTCCTTACAAGAAACAATATCACTATCACAGGCACACTCATCAACAAATTCAAAAATTGGAAGTCTAAGTTTTTTCAACTTGACTACAAGTACTCCTGCAAATACTACAAATTCCATATTTTTATACCATGCAACTAGACAGATCTTCATTTTTTCTTCTTTGGTGGTGTCTCTACTGATGCATGGCCTATTTTACGGTACAATGTGTTTGCTTCTATGTATCTATTGATGCATGGTGTAATGTGCTTATTTCAATGTGCATAGGCTTTTCAGGGAGTGCCCAAATCCTGTCGAGAAGCAAAGGTTAAACTTGACAAGTGAAATTATGGTTCGAGAACCGTCATACCCAAATGAAAGTAAGGCAAATCTCATTACAATATTTTCTTGTCTAGAAAATTTTATAAAATAATAGCATGCTTTGTAATCTTTCACACTTATGATTGCAGACTCTAACTTGAGAAACATGATAATTCTAACTTGAGCCAGGAAAACGAAAAGCTTCGATTAGAGAACTTGTCAATCAGAGATTCTATGAGAAATCCAATCTGCACAAACTCTGGAGGACATGTTCTTAATGGGGATATGTCCTTTAAAGAGAAGCAATTGTGGAATGAGAATACTCACTTAAAACAAGAGGTTTTTGTTGGCCTCCCACCATTAAAAAAAAATATTCTACCTGAACTTGTAGAAAAACTTAAGATTTGTAATCATAGAAAATCTATGGTTGGAGATTAGAGAACCCCAGGGATATCTCATATCTGATAGCCTAAAGTTTTCCTGAATGGTATCTCATTTCTGATTAGACATGAAACACTGAAAGTTGGTATATTTTGCAGGATATTTGTTATGTATTAATCCAATGTTTCATATGGAACATGTACCACCGATCGAGGGGTTGATAATATTATGCAAGACAATAACCATACCCAGTAACAAAAAAGAAAATATATATATATTGTAATTATATGGAACAAACTAAATTTCTACCAACAATCATTAGATAAACAAACCATATTTGTGTTAATGAATCTAGGATGAACAGTTACGAAAAATCACATCGATTTCAGGTTGGAATCTTGCTCCATAGTAATGAATGGAACATCAACTCCATAATTGTTTCGAAGAGGCCCACTTTACAGCCTAGTAGGAGGAGATGTGTAATTCCTTCCATGCTTATCCTAGAGTTGAGAAGTGTTCTTTATAAAAAATTAAAAAAATGTCATAAAAAATAACATGTTAGCTCCATTTAGATTTAAAATATTTTTTAGAACCACCTATATAAGATTACACATTAAAACTATAAACATCAGTTCACATTTCCTCAACAATTTCATTCTAAAAAAAGAGTTTACAGTTAGAGATATTTGATCTCTTTCTCGGCCTGGTAGATCCATTTTAAAATATATCTATGTTAGTTTAGGCTCATTTGCTATGTGCCCATCCTGGTCAAAGCTAGAATGGGTGTAAACAAACATCCTCATAATTATGAAGCATTAACATCCATGTTGAAAATTTTGTAAATATGTTTGAAGGATAAGGATTAAAACTACTTCATAAGTACTTTGGTTCTCTACATCCACCCATATAAACCTAGAAGTTGCATATCATTATTATTATTTTCCCAAACAATAATGACTTTTGAGTCACCAAAAACATCCAGAAACAAAACAAAAAAACCCTTTTCTTTGCAGACCATAATAAATTCCACAAATAAATAAGCTCAGCAACGATATTTGTTCATTTACCAATCCCCATCTTGAGCTTAATAATGTGGTCCGTCTTCAATTTTAGAACCATGCCACCACCACACCAGTCATTCCTATGAGCACCATCAAAGAATCCAATAGTAATATCCAAACATAAATAAGGCCTCATAATAACTTTTAAAAAGCTTAGAATATCTTATTTATTCCATTCAATCACATCAACCAAACTCCTTGACACTATAATTTATTGAAGGCACCACATCCTTGAAAATATAGTTGTTTCTCATTTTCCAAATCTATCAAAAAGTAAAAAGGGGAAGTCTTAACTTTTCTTTCAATTGAAGCCATATGTGAAGACTAGTATCAAGACTGCAATCCTCTCATTCATAAGATATAATCAACTTGCATCACATATCCTCCCAAACAATTTTTTTTAAAGTAGCATTTTGAAAAAAGATGAGTAGTCGATTCCTCCTCGACCCTGTAAAAATAAAAAAAATGTTAGAGACCAACAATTCCTCGTACTTTTAAGTTCTCCCACGCTAAAATTTTGTCACCCAGAGCTAGCCAATAGAAACACATTACACTTTACCTTTAATGGACACTGGATTTTCCACATAACCTTATTCCACCGTACACATGTTTATTATAATTCTCCAAAATTACCTTATACGCTAATTTTGCTAAGACTTCCCTATTCTTATCATTTTGATCCCAAACAATAATATCTCGATTATCATCCAAAAGAACGCCATCTTGAGAAAGAGAGTAAATATACATTTTCCATTCATTTACAAAACGGGTCGGGAGACAAAGTTGACCAACAAAAAGCCAATATTTTTTGTATAAAGTGTTTATTCTTTATCTACGAGAGGACCCAAACGTTCCTTTTGTGAAGTTCATAAGTTAGAGAGACTAAAATTATGACATCCCATGGATTCCAACAATAGGACCGGAGCCCCACAAAGATATGCAAACCTTCTCCCACCTTCCAACTGAGAAGGCCACTAATAAATGGAAAAAATTTCAGAAAACTCTTCCAAATTTGAGAAGCTCTTTCCAGCTTTAAAACTGAATCTTTGATCTATTGAACAAAAGTATCGAATCTGATATATTTAACTGAAATGATTTTATTCCAAAGTCCCTGAGAAAACAACACTCTCCGCATACTTTTTGCGCATAAAGACATATTAAACCACTGCAGATTTTTCAACCCCCATCCACCATATAACTTCAGTAGTACTAGAATTTCCCAATTTATCAAATGGTATTTAGAGTTCTCTAAATTCCTTGCCCAGAGAAAATCAAGCATTATCTTTCTTATTTGAGAAATAACCGAGGTAGATAGCAAGAACAAAGAAAACCAATAGATTGGGATGCTCTATAAAATAAAATTTACCAAGACCAAACACCCTCCCATTGACAAGAATCTATAAGACCGACACTTTATTATTTTCTCAAATTTCTTAATAATCCATCTCCAGTCCACAGCTCTATAAGTGTTTAGTTTAAGAAAAAATGAGATACTTGAACCCATCATTTAAGGAGTATTTTCAAACTGGAAAGATGTCAAAAAACCAATTTCTAATCTCAACATCATCACAATTGAAAGACAAGTCAGATTTAAGATTACTCACTAGCATACCTCAAGCTTCATAAAAAATGGTAAAAATATTTTTGTAATGAAACCATTCCTCCTTTGTGCCATTACCAAAAATGAGAATGTCATCCACAAACCGCAAGTGTGTAATATATAACGAAGAAGCAATCTTAATACCCTTTAACTTCTTTTTAAGCTTCCCTTCTGCAATTAACCTGCTGAGAACATCAATGATCAATAACAATAGCAAGGTGGATAATGAAAAACCTTGTCAAATCCCTATGGAATTGTAAAAAGAAGATTAAAGAGACCTATTCACCAAAACAACAAAATTGGCTAAAGAAATTCACCCCATGATCCAACTCTTAGCTTCATATGGAAGGCCAATTTGTAATAGGATGATTCTTAACAATGACCATTCAACACGATCATATGCCTTCTCTAAGTCCACTTTTCGAATAAAAGATTGTATTTTTTTCTGCTTTACTGAGTGAAGTCATTCTTGAGCTATACCCACAGCATATGTAATTTGAATTTTTTGTAGAAAACCAAATTGTTCTTCAGTGATAGAATTACCCAAAATCAATCTAATTTTGTTTGCAATGACCTTTGTAATGATTTTATACAGAAGATTCCATAGAGAAATGGGTCTGAAATCATTATAAGGCTCAGGTTTATCTCCTACTTTGCACTTATTTTTTAATATGCTCTTCTTCTACTCTAGTTCTTGGCAAATTTCTTTCTCTAGGTGTAACAACAGTCTCCTCGTCATGAAGTTCTCCCTTTATAAAAAATGCACTAAAGTAACCTATGCTTTTATTGTTAGTTCTTATGATTCAACAATGTGTTATTTCCTCAACTTCTCCCCTCATTCTAATACTCTATACATTCATTAGCTCTATGTTCGTGAACTCCACATCTAAAATAGTTTACAACAGCTCTATAGTTTTTACTTCTTCCTCTCTCTAACGCTCTCTTTGTCAACATAACTTCTTTCAATATATTGTTCTACAATGCCTCCACTAACTTCACCTTCACCTCTCTTCTCTTAGTTGTCCTCTCCCCACTCATAAACCTCTTTTATATTTCAAGGTATAATGCTTTCTCAACAACTTCTTATCAATCCTTAAGATTAAATGATAACCCTTTCCCACTAAATGAATTCAAAACATTAAACTTATCTTGCAAAACAAATTAAGACCGATCATGTATGTGGCAATGGATCCTGACCTTTCTTCACTATGTCCAACCTTGATTAAAAACCTATAAAACTTTTCAATGTTCTCCTTCACAATCATCTTCAAATGCTTTAAATTTTGAAATATTCTTAAAAAAGTGAAAGAGTTATCTACATGAGTAAATTTACCATTCGATCACAAGGCTTGACCTTCTCTTTCCAACTATTACGCTTATCCAACTCAAATTTATCCCACCACAAGATTGCAGGTATCTTCGAAATTGTATATGAAAACATCACCTTCATGTGATATTTAATCTACTCAAACTCAAAGAAGCTTTCCATCTCTCCTATCCAATTAACCAATTCCTTAGGGTTCAAATTTCCATAGTACACAAGGGTTTTAAGTCTAGGCTTACTTCTCAGACTTCATATGAATATAACCGTTGCCTTCTCAATTGAAATTTCTCCTTCACAATCTCTTCTCTCCAACTCTCTTATCCTTCATCTTCACTTTCATCATGCATTTCCGTTGCAATTCCTTTTCTATGAGTTGTGTCGCTTGAGATCCAATTTTGCTAACAATCATTTATGTAACATCTTCCACTACATCTATATGTGTTCCTGTACGTCTCCCACAACATATTCCAACTCAAATGGTCCTCTTCACTTGTTATTCCACAACTACAACATGATAAAACTTCTTTAAATCCTCACTTCATGAAAGAATACTACCCAAAAACTCCACCCCTGGCTAGAATTGTCTCCAATCTTGATACTATCATTAGATGTTATCTAGGCCTTACAAGGCATAGTAAGCATAACAAAAGGAACACACAACATTTCAACAATAATTCTAAATAATAATAGCATAATTACATGCACAACAACTTGCACAAACTTCTATAAAATCAAATGGTTAACTATTGGGCCTTGTTACAATGGAGAAAATTCACAAAGATTCGAAGATTGTACAACCACTCAACATTCATACACAAAATTATGGTCATTAACGTTGAATTTACAATTATACCCACTCTGGAGTTGGAACCATGATATTTGTCTAATTTATTGAATACAAACTCATCAAGAAATTAAACAAATATCACTCTTATATTGCCATTGGTTTACATAGTTGGTGCATCGTCTATCCAAAAGTGTTTTTTCATACTTATTGGATTAGGGGTGGGGTCCATATCCCCATTTATGACCCCTTGGTCTTTCTTTCTCTTATTCTCTCAGGTTCCCTTGTGGGACTCTTGCTCCACCCTCCACCTCTGCCTTTCGTTGGCTGAAATGCATAAAGGACACTAAACAAAGACCTTTATGTGGACTCTACCTCTTGTACCGAAAGACTATGCAAGACTTATTGGTTTTCAAGCACATAAGATACTTTGATAGAAACGATCTTCAAGCTAATAAGAGACCTTTTTCTTTTTCTTGGGTTTCCACCATTGACAACAAAATTACCATAACTAGAAAACTAGCAAATTGAGTTCTATCACTAAATTAGAATTTTTGCATCACATTACAAATCTAGTTTTATCAGTAAATAAGAATAACTTGTATGGCTAGGGATGCTCCTGCATCACATTACAAGAGAATCAACCATATAATTCATTACCCATTTTGGAGAATGCAATGGCAATTCTTTATCTAGCCAAAATTGTTTAAGGACATAGGCATTCAGATACTCAAGAACTCAAGATCATAATATGCCCACTAGAAAAATAGATTTTCAAAAAAGAAAAGAATGCTCTCACCTCCACCTCGTATCGGAGCTCTTATGTCCTCCATGTACAATTTATATTAATCGAGAGTGTTTTAGAAACCTCTCAAGTTTCTCTTTGTCGAGTTCAATATTTTTCCATTTCCGTGGATAATTTACATAGCTTAAGAAACCAATAATGATATTTTGTTACCATTGTTTACTCAGAATAATTGATGTTTATATGACAGCTCTATATTTTAAAGCAGTAGTCCTAATGGTTAAGAACATGTTTTTTTGTGAAAGTTGGCTTGCACGACATCACAACCAAGGTTCTGAGTCATGTGCAAACCACCTAAATCTAGATTCATTAGAAATTCTTACTTATAGTTATTCTAGAGACAGCATGAAATGAGAGAAGAATTTGAGACATAAACTAGAGAAAACCTCTCTAGAGTATACTTCCATTACTGTAAATATTGAGCAAAAAATAGTGCAATATATAGGCATTATCACATGCAATACCTTGGCTAAATACCATGGGTAGCTCACATTAATGTTGGCTTATCTTGACTAATTCCCCAATATATGACATTGTGCCAAGTGTAACTCCAATTAGTGGCCATAATGAGGTGAAATGAACCTAGATGGACCATGAAGTGGTTAGGATAGTCAACAAGTGTGAAAGGAACCATCATGAGGGTGCTAGAGCTGGTTTAGTGGCTTTTTTTTGGACCATTAATGAGAAAATTGACCAAGTCCTCAAGAGGGTGCACCTAGTATCCTTAAAACAAGGAAATGCAAGAACTGCCCCATAAATGTAGAAAAGAGAGGTGCATTGACTCCATCAAATAAGGAAAGGAGAGGGTAAGTGGACAAACAATATTTTATAGCATAACCACTAGTCTAAGTGGGTCAAGTGTGGAAAAACTCTTGGTCCAAGACACTAGAGTAGGAACTAGGACCATTTTCACATGGAACAACTTACACTAAACAATTGGAACCTTATGCAAAGATTATTAACCAAGGTCTAGACGGGAAATATGTTCCAACACTCTTTAGAGATCAATTGTAATGTCCCCATACCCCATAATGCAGATAAATTAAAAAATCTACTTCGAGAACCCTTGTTCTCCTTCGAAACATAGGGCATGGACGTTAACACTCACTTCCACCTTCATTCTCAGGCTCATAAATCATTGTAACAGCCTTTTCCCCCTTCATAGATCTCTTCTGCGACCGAAAACATCATATATGTATTGGACCTGGTCTTTCCGCACTCTGTCCTCTGCACTTCTACTTTCCGCCTTCCGCTTGCGGAGCTCAAAAATCAAAACACCATGTGCGACGGAGATACTCAACCATTATTATGTCTTCCTCCTTCCGCACTTCCAAGCCCAAAATTCAGGAACCAAAACTTTAACCTTCCACATAAATGTTAAACCATTGTTCTGCCTTCCGCACTCCCTGTTTCCGCTTCCACATTCAAAATTTGGAAGAACAACTTTTTGACAGAACAGTTCAGTGGCCTCCTGCTCTCCTCCTTCCTCCATTCTACCTTATGCCCTCAAAAGTCGGGAAACTATCAAATGATGTAACCTTTATCCATCGTTCTGCCTTCCACATCCCACCTTTCCTCCCTCCAGTGCAGAACTCGGGAATCGGAAAACTTAGCTTTCATCCATAGCCTTTTCATGCACCTCTGACTTCTGCTTTCCGAATTAAGACTTCGAAAATCAAGAAGTTAACTTTACCTTGAACTTTTCTACACTTTTTTGCTTCTGCCCTCCGCTTTCCACAGGAGGCTCCCAGGGTGCGGAAAACCTACATTTAGCCTTACCTTTTCTCCTAATTTATGCATTCTGCCTTATGCCTTCTGCAAGAGGATCCGAAATTTGGAAATCCCACATTCTTCTTATATTTAAACTTCTTTATCTTGCGTCCCACATTCTGTTGCGAACCTCGAGGTGCGGAAACACTTAGATCAGCTGCAAACTAACTTTTTAACCAGGCTTTTCTAGCCTCCAAGGACTTAACAAAAAATGTATAAACAAGAAAGTGCAGGGACATTCATACACAAGTAAACCCATACTTAATCATCCACAAGCATTCAAAATGAACATATCAATTCATCATATTCATAAGCATTCTACATAACTAGTAAAGAATTTCATAAGCAAATACGTTGCATAAACAAAATAACAGAGATACTTATCTTGATGATTAAGTTGTCCTGTAACTAGCTAGGTGACTGCAACATTCCACCCAACCATATGCAAGTGTGTTCATTAATATATCAACACACCACCACCCCTGAGTTGGGCATGATTTCCATAAGGAACTAGGGAACAACAGGATTACACACATCAAACACAGTCAAACCACTAACAGACGGTTTCCTTGGACTTACTCATCCAATCCAACATTCATATCAACACAGACAAACCACTAACATATGGTTTCCTTGGACTTAGTCAACCAAAACACAACAGGACACAACCAAACCAACTAACAGTTGGGCTTATCAGGCTGCTAAGGAAACGAAAAGGTAGAATTGCTAAGCTAGTGAGCTCAACCACGTAGCCATGGGTACCTACACAAGATCTGGCTTGGCCTCCTCAATACCTGCACCACCCAACACAAGGAAGTATTCCCTTCACTACTACACAATCCTTCAGGCCATACCTTCCCTTCCAATGCTCTTCAGGGAGCGCAGAAAGGATTTACCAACCCCTCTTGATCTGTCTGTGAGGTTCCCCTCTTTACTAGGATTATCAACCAATTTTGGCCCTTCTCCACTCCTAACTATTCAAACCAAAACAGGGATGCACAACACAACAATCCAAAAGGAAAAACATAGCACAAAGGCTTTACTCTGTAACACAGAGAAAATCACTGCAGAACCACTCGTCCACGACTCAAGCTAGCATAACAATGCATAATCATGAGTGAACGACTCTTACATCCATCATGAATGAACATAATGATATCCTGCATCAATCGTGAAAATGAACAGTATAGAAAACACGACTCTCCCAGCCGACTCTATCGACCGCACGAATGAACCCAACATTTAGCGCAACTCAGGGATGAGGGAACGGGAACGCATTCCCATGAAATTTTACTTACTACAGAAGCAAGAATACGGGCTCTGCAGACTACAAACTTGCAAGCTTTCTCAGTCAAGCCATCAAACTGCCATGCCTTTCTCTGCCCAAGGCATTAACTACCTTGAAACCAACTTCTGGAAGAAATTGATGATTGAGGACAAAGGGGAAAGAGGTAGCTAAGGTTCATGGGTTTCCCCATTGAAATCTGGTCACACCCTATTGGATCAAGAGTTTGACTAACTCCCCTCCCTATCCATTCTAGAATCATTCCCCCATCTCTTTAATGTTTGCATTCCCATAGCTAGCTGTGGTATTATATTAATTTGTACATTTACATGAGATATCCAAATATATATTGTGCTCCACTTAGCACCATCACCATAGGTATCAACCTTGATCACCTATACAAAACATCAATCAATGGCAGGGCCTTAACCTTGAGCTCCTCGCCATGATTCACATACAATATATACATCATGTACAATTAAATACCATGGGGTCAAAACTGGGGTATTGCAATCCCCTCCCCCTTACAACAGCACTACCCTCAATGCTCAGCAAAATTAATCAAAAATGCTACACTGGCACCACCCTCAGTGCTCTACAAAATTGAACAAAAATGGATGTGGCAGATGCATGGCATCCTCCAGCTCCCATGTAGCCTCTTCAGGGCTGTAGTGCTCCCATTGCACCTTTACTCATCCAATGGCTCGATTCTGGTGCACTGTGACCTTCCTGTCGAGGATGCGCAATGGCTTGGTTTGGAACTCTCCCTCGGGTTCCACCTAAATCACATCCCAATAAATCACATGGTTAGGATCATGTACATATTTCTTAAGCAAAGAAACATTATAAACATTATGAGCCCTAGTGCTAGCAAGCAATGCAAGTCTATATGCAACTAGCCCTATTCTTTTAAGAACTTTAAACGGCCCACAGTATCTAGGATATAGCTTGGCACAACTTCCAAGCTTCAAGGAACTCTTCCTTGCCCTCACTCTGAGGTAAACATAATCCCCAACACTGAACTCTCTGTCCACCGTATGCTTATCTGCATAGCTCTTATGTTTGTCCTAGGATGCTTTTAGATTCTGTCTGATCTTTGCAACCTCCTGGTCCATCTCCTTGAGCAATTATGGACCAAGCACAATCCTATTTACTGGAGTATCCCATGTCACAGGTGTCCTACACCTTCTTACATACAAGGATTCATATGGACTCATCCACAAGGATGCTTGTTGTCCATTATTATAAGCTCAAATTCTACTGAGTATAGATAATCTTCCCACTTATATGGTTTGTCCATTACATACATGTGAAACATGTCTTCCAACACTTGATTCACTCTCTCTGTCTGACCATCAGTCTAAGGATGGTAGGCAGTGTTGAAGTTCAACTTTGTACCCAAATCTGCAAACAAACCCTTCCAAAAATTGGAAGTGAACTTAGCATCTCTGTCAAAGACTATTGCCATAGGCAATCCATGCAATTTTAAAATCTCCTTCATGAAGATTTTTGCAATGGCATCAGTCTTATAAGTGGACTTAACCGGTATAAAATGTGATTCCTTTGTCAAACTCTCCACCACAACCATGATGGAATCATTTTTCCTCCAATTCATTGCCAATCCTGTAATAAAATCCATGGAAATAACTTCCCATTTCCGTTCTGGAATTGGAAAAGGTTGCAACAAACTTTCTGGGTATTGATGCTCAACCTTCATCCGCTAACATTTCATGAACTTTGAAATATACTCAGCAATGTCCTTCTTCGTTCCTGTCCAAAAATACTGCTTTATGGCTGTAGCAATTGTCTTCTGATATCTTGGGTCACCAGAATATGGAGCTTGATGGATCTCACCCATAACAACTCTCCTTAAATCTACTGCATTTGGAATATAAATTATATTTTTATAAATAATAAGTCCATCTTCTTCCAAATTATATCCCTCATACCTCTTCTCAAGACTTTGATACTGCAATTTATCTTTTACCTACTCATACAATTCATCTTCAGTGCTGTGATTAACAATCTACTGTCTAAAATCTGATTGGAAAATACTAAGAGATTCCAATTGCATTTCATGCACCTTCCTACTGAGTGCATCCACCACTTTATTTTCCTTTCCTTTTATGTGTTTGATTTCAAAATCAAACTCACATAAAAACTCCAGCCATCTAGATTTCCTATCATTTAGAGTTGGTTGATCAAACAAATACTTCAGACCACAATGGTATGTCCTTAAATCAAATTTTATGCCCATTAAGTAATGCCTCCACATATTGAGAGCATGTACTATGGCTGCAAGTTCCAAATCATGAGTGGCATAGTTCTTCTCATGATCCTTCAACTTTCTTGACTCATAACATACCATGTGGTTGTCTTTCATAAGAACTCCTCCAAGTCCTTAACTTCATGCATCAATACACACCACAAAATCTTTCTTTGGGTCGACAATTTTTAGAACTGGTGCACTTGTAAGAATATTCTTCAATAGCTGGAAGCTCTCCTCACACCTTGGTTTCCATTCAAATCTCATCCCCTTCTTTTGTAAATAAGTGATGGAATGTGCAACCTTGGAGAATCCTCCAATGAACCTCATATAATAACCTGCAAGGCCCATAAAATATCTTACATCTGTCACATTTCTTAGAGTAGGCCAATTCATAATGGCCTCAATCTTCTCACGGTCTATAGATATGCCCTCATCTGAGATGATGTGACCCAAATAGTGGATCATATATTTATAAAGGTCACACTTTCTCAACTTGGCATACAACTTATGCTCCCTTAGCAATTGCAATGTCAATCTCATATGTTCTTCATGCTCTTCCTCATTATTAGTATAAATAAGAATGTCATCAAGGAAAACAAGAAGAAACTTGTCCAAATACCTACTGAAAACACTATTCATAAGGCACATAAATGTATTTGGTACATTTGTGAGACCAAATGGTACCACTACAAACTCATAGTGTCCATACCTTGTTCTAAAGGTTGTCTTATGAATGCCTCGTCCTTGATTCTTACCTGATGGTAACCATACCTTAAGTCAATCTTGGAAAATACCTTTTCTCCTCTCATTTGATCAAAGAGGTCATCAATCCTAGGAAAAGGGTATTTTTTCTTCACAATGACCTTGTTCAGCTATCTATAATCAATACACAACTCGAGTGTACCATCTTTCTTGTTCACAAACAGAACTGGTGCTCCCCAAGGAGACACACTCGGCCTGATATATTTCTTCTCCAACAACTCTTGCAGCTGCATCTTTAGCTCTAGCATTTATGGTGTACTCGTCATGTAGGGTTTATTGGACACTGGTGCTGCTCCTGTCACAATTTCAATGGTGAAATCAACGTCCCTCTTTAAAGGAAGCCTAGGAACTTCATCAGGAAAAACATCCCTAAATTCCTGCAACACATGAAAATCCTCCAACCTAGGAGTTTCATTCTCTGCTGCCTCCAACACATGGGTTGCATACACCATGCCACCTTTACTACAGAACATTATCAGTTGCATTGTTGAAATCTTCCGAACAGAGCTCACCTTTGGAATTCCTCTTACAACTCTTAAGTTGCCTTCCTCATCCAAACACTCAAAAGTCTTGTTGTAACAATAAATCTTTACTCTATGTCCTTCCAACCAATCCATTCCAACGAGAATATCATAGGAACCAAGTGGTAGAAAATTCATATATACACAAGTGACTAGCCCATTCATAACCAATGGAAATTTCTCTACCACCTCACTAACCTTTCTCTTGGTTCCAATGGCTAGTTGAACTAACCATAAATTTTTATTATTTGACTTTCTGAAAGCACAAACCTCAACAATTCTAGGAGTGATATAACTATGAGTAGAACTAGGGTCAATCAAAAAAGAAACAGATTTCTCACCAATCTTACCTGCAACCTCAACCACAATTGACTGGTGATATGCCTGGCAGTCCTTCAGTGCTGCATAAATCCTAGGGATTGTCCTTGCTACTTGATCTGCGGTTTCTGCTTCTTGAATGTTGTAACTTGGCATTACATTCCCATTCTCAAGTGGACAATTCCTGTGCATGTGGGGTCCTCCACATTTCCAACACTGGATATGTTCTCTAATCTTTATTGGATTCTCGGACTTGTCATCCACCACTTTGGATAGCTTAGCCACAACTTGTGATGGCTGCTTCTTCTAATTTCTGAAGTTAGAAGGTTTGAAACCTTTCTTCCCTTGATCATACTTTTCATTCTTCTTATCCTTCCATGTCTTATGGTAATCAAGTTTTCATTTTCTTTTCTCATAGCAATACTTAGCTTTCCTTATTGCTTCGTCGAGAGTTATAGGCTCATAGAACTCAATTTTGTCTTTGTAGGATTGAGGTAACCCACTTAAAAAGCGTTGGATTTTCACTTTATCATCCTTAATATACCTGACATACCTTAACAACTCCAAGAACTTATTGGCATACTCTTCCATGGTTTTCTGCCCCAATCTCAGCTCATGGAATTCTTTGATCTTGTCATCATAGTACCTGTCACAGAGGTACTTCTACCTGAAAACTTTTGGAACTGCTTCCACACAATATTTCTTTCTCTGGTCTTCTTCACTTGCCTTAAGTGCTCCCACCATATGGATGCTCTTCCAGTCAAATTGAATATGACTACCATAGCCTTCATATTTCCATAGAAATATTGGACCTGGAAATATTTTCTCATCCCAAGAAGCCAAGATTCAGCTTATTAACCGTTCTTTATCTCACCATTAAAGGTTGGCATCCTTTCCTTCTTAAATTCATCACGCGAATGGTTCTAGTAGCGCCTCTTTTTCTTATCCCTGTGAGATGAAGAGCTTGAATCCCTAATGGATCCCACAGGGTCATATGATCCACTATAATACCTTTTTCTTCTTATGGCGTTGCTCTTACTTCCTTCCTGATGTATTGTCTGGTGCCCATAGTTCATTCTCCTTTGGATGTCTGTCAAACTTTGCAACATGGCTGCATTCAGATGATTCTACTACTCATGAGATTTAACCAATCTTTCATTATCTTCCCTATAACTTTGCATCTCCACCCTTAAGCTTCTCATGGTGGCTGCAATATCTGGCAGAGTTTCTTGAAACCTTCTACCATTAGACTCTGTATCATCATTTCCAACTCTGACATTTTCTCCCATGGCATCTTCCTCATTCTCAAAGGGATCCTGCGCATCATTCATGCCGTAGGTTCTCATGGCTGAGCCAAAAATCCACTTTTTCAAACTACACTATGATTCCACAAGAATGTGTTAACAACATCATTTGTTAGTTGCATAACAATTTCAGAAGTAAAAACCATTTACTTACTGTCACCTGGACCATCTAGGCCCAATGTTACAACCATTAGCTATGATGCCATAATGTAACGTCCCCATACCCCATAATGCGGATAAATTAAAAATTTTACTTTGAGAACCTTTGTTCTCCTTCAGAACATAGGGCATCGACATTAACACACACTTCCACCTTTATTCTCAGACTCAGAAAGCATTGTAACAGTATTTCCACCATTCACAGATCTCTTATGTGACGAGAAACACCATATCCATATTGGACCTGGTTTCTCCGCACTCTATCCTACGCACTTCCACTTTCTTCCTTTCGTTTGTGGAGCTCGAAAATTGGAACACCATGTGCGACGAAGATACTCAACCATTCTTTCGTCTTCCTCCTTCCATGCTTCTAACCTCAGAATTCGAGAATCGAAACTTTAACATTCGACATAAATGTTAAACCACCATTCCGCCTTTTGCACTCCCACTTTCTTCCTTCCTCCTTCCTCCTTCCGCATTTGGAACTCGGAAGTCAGAAGAACAAATTTTCGACGAAACAGTTAAGAGGCCTCTCGCTCTCCACCTTCTGCCCTCAGAACTCAGAATTCTAGAAACTATCAAACGACAGAACCTTTATCCATGGTTCCACCTTATGCATCCCACCTTTCCGCTCTCCAGCAAAACTCAAGAATCAAAAAACATAGCGTTCCTCCATATCCTTTTCCTGCACCTCCGAATTCCGTTTTCCGACTTCGGACTTCGAAAATCGGGAAGTTAACTCTACCTTAGAACTTTTCTGCACTTTTCTGCTTTCACCCTCCGCCTTCCGCAAGCGACTCCCAAGGTGCAGAAAACCTACATTCAGCCTTACATTTTCTCCTGATTTCCACATTCCTCCTTCTGCCTTCTGCAGGCGGATCCGAAAGTTGGAAATCCCACATTCTGCTTTTATTTAAACTTATTTCTCCTACCTCTCGCATTCCTCCTTCTGCTACAGATCCTAGGGTGTGGAAACACTTAGATCAGTTGCAAACTGACCTTTTAACCAACATTTTCTACCCTCCAAGGACTTAAGAAAAAATGCACAAACAAGTAAGTGCAAGGACATTCATACACAAGTAAACCCCTACTTAATCATCCACAAGCATTGAACATGAACATAGCAATTCATCGTATTCAAAAGCATTCTACATAACCAGTATAGTCATTCATAAGAAAATACGTTGCATAAACAGAATAACAGAGATACTTATCTTGATTATTAAGATGTCCCGCAACTAGATAGGTGACTGCAACGTTCCACCCAACCATAGGCCAGTTTGTTCATTAATCTCTCAACACACCACCACCCCCGAGCTGGGCATGATTTCCACAAGGAACTAGGGAACAACATGCTTACACACAGCCAACACACATTAAACATAGTCAAACCACTAACATATGGTTTCCTTGGACTTACTCAACCGAGACAACATCCATATCAACACAGTCAAACCACTAACAGATGTTTTCCTTGGACTTACTCAGCCAAAACACAATAGGACACAACCAAACCAACTAACAGTTGGGCTTATCAGGCTGCTAAGGAAATAGAAAGGTAGAATTTCTAAGCTAGTGGGCTCAAACACAGATCCATGGGTACCTACACAAGATCTAGCTTGGCCTCCTCAATACCTGCACCACCCAACACAAGGAATTATTCCCTTCACTGCTACATAGTCCCTCAGGCTATGCCTTCCCTTCCAGTGTTGTTCAAGGTGTGCAGAAAGGATTTACCAACCCCTCTTGATTTGTTTGTGAGTTTCCTCTCTTTACTAGGCTTATCATCCAATTTTGGCCCTTTTGCACTCCTAAGTCTTCAAACCAAAACAGGGATGCACAACACAACAATCCACAAGGAAAAACATAGCACACAATATTTACTCTGTAACACAAAGAAAAAAACTGCGAAACCACTCATCTCCGACTCAGGCTACCAGAACAATGCATAATAATGAGTAAACGACTCCTGCATCCATCGTGAATGAACACGACGATCTCCCGCGTCAATCATGAAAATTAAAAGAACAGAAAACATGACTCTCCTAGTCGGCTCTACCGACAATTTGAATGAACCCAACATTCAGCGTGACTCAGGGATGAGTGAATGGACACACATTCCCACGCAGGTTTACTTGTTGCAGAAGCAAGAATACTGGCTCTGCAGACTTGTAGCATTTCTTAATCAAGCCATCAGACTGTCATTCCTAGATCTGCTCAAGGAATTAACTGCCTCAACCAACTTCTGGAAGAAATTGATGATTGAGGACAGAGGACAAAAAGGTAGTTGAGGTTCATGGGTTTCCCCATTGACATCTGGTCACACCCTATTGGATCAAGAGTTTGACTAACTCCACTCCCTATCCCTTGTGGAATAATGCCCCCATCTCTTTAATGTTTGCAGTCCCATAGCTAGTTGTGGTATTATATTAATTTGTACATTTACATGATATATCCAAATATATACTATGCTCTACTTAGCACTATCACCATAGGTATCAACCTTGATCACCTATACAAAACATCAATCAATGGTAGGGCCTTAGCCTTGAGATCCTTTCCATGATTCACATACAATATATACATCATGTACAATTAAATACCATGGGGTCAAAACTGGGGTATTACATCAATGGTTTGAATATAGAAGGGGATAAGGTATGTACGCCTCTGTAAACTAAGTAGTCAAATCGCTATAGAGGAGGTCCCTTGTTCCACAAACAAAAACGTCCTATATAACAGTTTGGCTCCATCTAAGTTGTGACCTTAAAAATAAATTATTATATTATTAATATTATTAACTTGCACTGACAATGTACAAAGCTTTTACTAAAATATATATGCTTCACACAATTTAAACATAACCTGGAAATCTAGAATATGGATAGCTTACAATTGTGTGCACATTGACACACAATGGGCACCCTTAAATGTATTCTAAAGGACACATTATAATCATAATTCAAAATAGAGAAATAGTTTATTACAAGATACTAATATCCGCAATAAAATAATAAAAGATTCCAATTGTGTGCACAAAGACACCTTCGCAATGGGAACCCTTAAACGTCCTCCGAAGGACACATTTTAATCACAATTCAAAAACTAGAGAAATATTTTTTTGCAAGGTACTAGGGAAGAGATGCCAATAGTAGTGTGGGGACTAGTAGTGATCATAATACTCGTCACCTCAACCACCCAATACATGAACAAACAACATACCATTAAATGGCATTAAGGATCTATATTAATGCATATATTATTTCAATTAAGTCCAAAAAAATCAGATTAACTGACTAGGCCAATAGCTATCACCAATTATTCCTTTTAAACAAGTACAAACTATCTTGTCCCACAAATATACAAGTTTGTTCTGACATAAATATCCAACAAAACATGACAACATCCTATGTTTCCCAATCTACAGGTACGTAATTCCCATCACTTCAACCCCCACAAATGACCATTGGAGCATCCTTGCTCATCACTCCTACCCCCACAAATGACCATTGGAGCATCCTTGCTCATCACTCCTACCCCCACAAATGACTTTTGGAGCAGCCTCATAGAACCTACAAAACATGGCATCCCATCACGCATAAACACATGTATAGAGAAAAGTTGAAGGAGGTTAGCTTCTCAAACTCATTTGTTCAAAAATTCAAACCAACCCTTGCAATAAATGACGCCCAACCAAATAAACTCATCAAATCATCCTTTAACACATCGAAAGCACAATTCCACCCAAATAAACTCATCAAATTATCCAGTAAACACATTCAAAGCATAAGGATCAACAATGACAAATTTATAGCCATTGAATCAGAGCCAAATCGATCCTACACATTGATTTTAAAATTTTAGTTTTCAATCCATGTCAATTCTAGGTACCAATCAAAGTGAATAACAAAAACAACAAATCAACCTCAATCTGCATATAATTGATTCTATTTGCATTCCAAGGATTCAAATAGTGCATCAACACTATCAAGAGTTGGCCTACAATTGACTTGACTTGCGTTTAAGACATTCAAATAATGCATCAACACCATCAACGGAGCATCAACGCACCACAATGGTTCAAGTATTAGCATTCATGATTATTACATGTATGTTAGAGTATTATATATATTTCCAAGTTTCATACCCGCAATTCATAAATGTTTATCTCATACTACATTTGAATTCATGGGTGTTTCTTTAGTGACGAAAGGAGCCAAAACTGAATACTAGTCATAGAAATCCTACTACAAATTTAAGATGAACAATATCAAAAAAATGATATTCTTTTAATTGTCAAACATCCTTTAGAAAAATTACTCATAATAGGTCATGCAACTCACATTTAAATGTCTACTAAGTCAGCAACTCACATTTAAATGTCTACTTAGTATGTAAGTCACATTTGAATGTCTACTTAGTCTCCATCGTTACTTACATCAAATTCTATTTAAGTTCCTATTACATTTTCTTCATTACCTCATATGCAATTGGAATAAATATTTAAGTCATGAATGCAATTCATTATTTCTAGATTAATACCACCAAATATAATCACGGGACCTGATTAGGAAAACAAGTAATCTTACCACATTATTTTTTATTGCAACATTTTTGTTCAATGCATGCCTATGTAATAATCGTGCAGGTTGTCGTAGCCATGCCAAGAGTCAATAATAGTCTTTGTACTAGGAGAACAAGGATGTGAGCTACCATGGGTTTCCATCTACGTTGCACCTCATCATATGAGGACATAGCCCAATATTTGAACAACAACATTGCTCCTAGAAATGCCAGAGGTATATGGGGACGCCACAGTGACACCATCAACCGCAGTTCAAGGAGCTAGTTCACCAAAGAAAATCAGTTCTATTAGAGGGTGGACAGAACAAGAATTATTGGATACAGTTGACAACGTTGAATTCCATGTATATTCAATTACAGCATCTGCCAAAACACATGGGATTTCACCCACATCAGTCCATTACTGGATAAGTGGCCTAACACATACCAGGTAGAAGGGGCCTCTTACAATTATGATTGAACAGGAGGAGGACAAGGTGGTTCTGTGGTGTAAGGAGATGGCCCAATTGGGACATATGTTGGAGTTGATACAGCTGAAATCCATTATGCTCAAATCTATCAGGGGAGGCCAAACCCATTCAGGGATGAGTTTCCTAGTAAATCGTGGTGGGTTAGGTTTAAAAAACGGAATCCAAAACTTGTCTTATAAACAAAGGGCCTTGATAAATACAAGATGTTAAATCTTCTCCCTGTAGTTGTGTCCATGTTCTACGACACACTTTCTAGTGCATACGAGAAACATCCTTACACTGCATACCATATTTAGAACTGTAATGAAACAGGGTAACAAGAAAGAAGGAAATATGGTGTGCAGGTCATTTCCAAGAGAAGGTGTTATAACGTCCCAAATATTATTCCTAAGAGTAGGTAGTTGATAACCATTATTTGTTGTGTGAAGGAAATCGGTTTTTCAATCCCCAAATTTACATGTTCAAGGGTAAAATTCACCTTAAAATCTACATCCAAAATTGTGAACTAGGAGCATGCAAGTTTGCATATCCCATGCTTGGATGACCAAAGAATTTTTTTTTAACTGGCTTTGTCACTTTGTCACATCTATACCAAGCTGTAGACCAATTAGAGGGATCAGCTCCTGCTGAGGTTAGTGATGAGGAAGAAAGAGTGGTTTGTCCTGTGTGTGGAGAAATATTTAACGATTCAGGTTACAAGGTCATAGTTTGTGCCTTTGTAACACAACAACCCGCACCTACAGCTGTGGAAGAATGGGGACAACCTGATTCGAAAGATGGTGAGGCTCCCCAAGAGAGACTCCAACAAAAGGAAGTAGCAGATGAACAGGATGCTGAAACACAAGAACCAACATCTTTGAATATTCCTGTTGAAATTGCCACCCAGATCGGGACAGATGAACTAGAGGATGAGGTTATTCCTAATTTTGTTGAAGAAGTCTGCATTGTGACCCCTGAACCTTCTCAGGACACAAAATTAATAGGAATGGAACCCCAGCAGCAGAATGATGATGAGGTTGAACAGGACGCTGATCCACAAGAACCAACATCCTTGAATATTCTTGTTCAAATTTCCACCCAAATGGGGGAAGAAGAACCAGGGATTGAAAACATCCTGGAATTTAACAAAGAAATTTGCACCATGACTACTAAACTGTCTCGTGACATGGAGATAATGGAAATGGAACCCCAATGGCAGGAAGATGAGGAAGTAAACCAAGATGTTTCTACACAAGAACCAACATCCCTGGAAATTTCTGTGGAGACTCTCAAGATGCAACAGGAAGCCAACCCCGGAATGGATATCATTCCTAATATGGATTTAGGAGAGGATGAGCAATTGCAATCACAATCCTTGGGGGACATTGAAATCCTTGAGGAACAGCTCCTAAAATCCTTGAGGAACAGCTCCATATTGAAAAAGACATGACAGCAAATCTACAATCCCAGCAGCATGAAGAAGGAGAAGGGCAAGGCTCTGTTACACAAGAACCAGCAGCCTTGCATCCACCTTTTGAAGTTGCAGTTGATAATTGGGTAGATAAGGAGATTGAAATTCAAGAGGATGTTGCTCCATAAGAACCAACATCCTCACAATCAGCTACTGAAGTTGCTATAGGAGAACTCCAAAAAGAGGATGTTGTTACACAAGAACCAGCATCTCTAGAAGTTGTTTCAGAACTACCTATGGTTGAACTTGTTGCAGAAGAAATTCCAAGCAGGGATGCTGTTACACAAGAATCAGCACCCCTAGAAGTGATCTTAGAAGTGCGGGATGTTCAATGTGGCACATCATGTGATAAGGTATGGGACGAACTTCCCTGAAATGTTATCAATTTGGATTCTGATCAGGAAGAGCATCCAAGAGAAGAAGAAATATTGAAACCTACAAAAGAAATCTCGATCCTGAGGATAGAAGTAAGGAAGTGGAGAATTCAGGTGGAGATATATCAGGAAGGAATGGTTTCCCTCGCTGAACATAGAAATATTATCAGGGAACTAAGGGGAAAATGGGCAGAAGATCTCATGACCCAGAAACTCTGTGGGGAAGAACTACAGAAGGAGCTAAGGGAACTGAAAAAGTTTAATTCCATGCAAGTGGAAAAAGACCAGCTATATGCTCTTTCTCAGGAATTATTGGGTACCAGAGTACCATCCTCTTCCTACCCTGTGTTCTTATTCGAGCAGTTTATTTGGTTTAAACTGAGGGCTATGAAAGAAGGGAGATCATATGAAATAGCAACCTCAAGGAAATTCCTAGAAACATTTCTGGGAAGTAATTTTGAGGACCAAAATTTGTTGTGTGAACTTTATTTGCATGATATGGCTTGTCCTTTGGACCGCTAGTCGAATCCTATTCCTTTCTCAGGCAATGTTCAGCTGAGGGCTTTTGCCTCTTTTGTGAGAAATCATGTTCAGTGGGAAAGGTCTTTCCAAAATTTATCTCACAATGAGGCCCACTCAAATCTTTGGATCTGAAGCAAACCTCAGAATCCTCATCTTCTCCTTGCTCGACACCAAAGTCTACTCTTGTATCCCATCCAGACTCGGCATATAATGGAACTTCAGGAAGGGGTTATTTCTACTTGTACCAGCCAGATTTCCATGCATCAACAAACGGCTTTGGAAGGTAGTCAGCACAAATGGCAGGTTGCCTCTCCAACCCTTAGAAATAGGGACCCTTACTGTTACAGGAATTTTGAGCAAGCACTTTCCAAGATTGAGTGTTATGTTGGATGCATGAGGGAATGTGGGGTTTATTGGATGGGACTAAAATTTAAATTTCCTCTTATTTGGTAGCCAGCAAAACCGTACAAGGGAGATTTCTCATTAACCAGGGCAGAAGAGAAGAGGTGCTAGAAATATTGGGTTGTCCATAGGGGATTTGTAGGAAAAGAAGGAACATCTAAATTCTCATACAACTTTTCTTCTCTCCATGAACGAAGCATAATGTCAAATTCAGATTCAGAATAATGGAGGTTATTGCATGAGGACATGCAACAAGACGGTTGGGGGGAGATGTTGGGCCCAAAAATGGCCCCTTTTTTACCACTCTTATCCACCTCTTTTTGCCTCATCCTACCCTATTATGCATGCTTAAAAAATGTTTTTCCCTCACTTGAACCCTCAAGTCATAAAGGTATGGTTAATTATTGTCTTATTTTATTAATGCTTAGGATTGTAGTAATCAGGACCTTACATCTTGAATTATGCTAACATATGATGGTTCTATAAAGATATTTTGAGATATAGGGGATACAGGTGTAGCGGGCCAAACATGCCAAAGGAGGGATGGACATTCATTGCTAAATTTGATCGCCATCCATTCCATCGTTGCCCAAAGAATGAAGTCCCAATGTATTAGTCCATACGACCTGTACAAGGGTAGATGCAACAGATTGCGACAGATTTGGAGGCAACAGTACAGCACTGCTCAAAAGTAGCTGTAATCCACGGAATATCTTCTTAATCAATCAGGATCATTATTTCGGGCTCAAATAACAACTTCCCTATATATGTTGCTTTCATCTTGCCATGACTGTGATAGCTTATTGTAATTAGGGCAGCCTGAAGATCAGAGATCTTCATGGCTTCCCGATAATAGGAGAAAGAGGTTATGATTGTAATGGCATAAATATGGGAAACCATTCTGAGCCAGGGGTTGAACATTTTAACTAAATTATTGTATCATCTGTGATTGAGGTTGCGGGATTCATTTTCCCTTTTT